>JAEOAD010000054.1:6057500-6422500 GCA_036365145.1 Orientallactaga sibirica | reverse complement strand
CTGAAGAGTGGAGGGCTGGGCATCGTTGGTCACTTTCATTTTGGCCTGTTTGGCAAACGAGTGGAGACCAAGCGTTCCTTTGGGTATATTTGTATTTAAGAATTTGCAGGGAGCCAGGCGTGGTGGCGCACGCCTTTAATCCCAGCACTTGGGAGGCAGAGGTAAGAGGATTGCTGTGAGTTAGAGGCCAGCCTGAGATGACATAGTGAATCCCAGGTCAACCTGGGCTAGAGTGAGACTATACCTCAAAATGCCAAAAAAGAAAAGAAAGGAAAAAAAGAATTTGCAGGGCTCTGGAGCTTAGCAGCAGGTCTAAGTGCACATTCAAAACTGACCACACGCAGACGTTGAAGCCATGTTGGGCTAGTCAGTTTCCCATCACTGTGACTCATTGCATCACTGTCATTCCTGGGGTGAATAACCTGTTAAGAAAGAAATGTTTATTCTGTCTCACACTTCAGAGGTTTTAGTCCATGGTCACTTGGCCCTGTTGCTTTGGGTCTGGGGGGGCACAGTACCCCATGGAGCACATAGCCAAAGAGGACTGTTCACCTCGTGGTGGCCACGAAGCGAAAAGAGAGGAAGAGGAGGGGTAAGGTCCTTATGTCCCCTTCCAGGACAGCCTCTAAATAACCTAACGTTCCCCCCACTATACCCCATCTCCTAAAGTTTCCACCACCCCACAAAAGCGCCATGGGCTGCAGACCAAGCCTTCAACACATGAGCCTTCAGGGTACATTCAAGATCCAACCACAGCACCCGGGCCAGCAGTCTTGGAAAGCAAGTGCCTTTAACTACTGAGCAATCTTCCCAGCCCCTCTTAAAAATATCTTATAACTCTCATTTCTTCTTGGCATTTCTTGACATTCACTTATAGAAAACCCAACCTATGGCTTCACATGCAGCGAATCACTTATTAAAGCAGTTCTACCTTTCCAGGGAATAATCTTTTATCCATTACTTGAGAGTAGAGAGAGAGAGGGAGAGAGTGTGTGTGTAAAATGAGCTCATTGGTGAAAAGTGAGCTATGGTAAAAGATCAAAGACAAGGACAACACCTTGAGGTGCACTTGACAGGCACCAAGCATGGATTATAAAGAAGCAACCAGAAGATAGAAAGAGAGCAGGGCTGGAGAGATGGCTTAGCAGTTAAGGCGCCTGCCTGCAAAGCCTAAGAACACCCATTCGATCTCCAGGTCCCACGTTTAGCCAGATGCAAACGTGACACAAGGGTGCAATGCCACACTTGTCCACAAGGGGGCGCATGTGTCTGGAGTTCATTCATAGTGGCTGAGAGGCTGCTGGTGCGCCTACTCTCTCTCTGTCTCTAGAAAGAAAGAAAGAAAGAAAGAAAGAAAGAAAGAAGGGAGGGAGGGAGGGAGGGAGGGAGGGAGGGAGGGAGGGAGGGAGGGAAGGAGGAGGAGGGAAGGGAGGGAGGGAGGGAGGGAAGGAAGGAAGGGGAGGGAGGGAGGAAGGAAGGAAGGAAGGAAGGAAGGAAGGAAGGAAGGAAGGAAGGAAGGAAGGAAGGGCGAGTGAGCATGGCTTTTCTTTGAAATGAGACAAGGAACAGAGTTCAATGAAAGATGCTCTTACAGTGTCCATTGCCTCACTGGAACCCATAAAGTTTTTTGTTGTTGTTGTTGTTGTTTGTTTTGTTTTGTTTTTTTTAGGGCTGGAGAGATGGCTTAGCAGTTAAGACACTTGAATGAAAAGCCTAAGGACCCAGGTTCGATTCCCCAGTGTCTATATAAAGCCAGATGCACGAAGTGGTGCATCCATCTGGACTTTGTCTGCAGCCGCTAGAAATCCTGGTGTGCCCATTCTCTCTCTCCTTGCAAATAATTTTTTTAATTATATATTTTTAAAAAGTGGTAGGGGGAATTGGCGAGATGGCTCAGTGGGTAAAAGTATTTGCCAAATAAGCACAACAACCTGAGTTCAGATCCCCAGAACACACATAAAGCTGGATGGCATGTATCTGTGATACTGGCCCTCCTCAGTGAGAAAGGAGACAGGAATAGGGTAGTGCAGGGGCCAGCTAGACTGCTGTACACAGCAATGAAAAAAAGATACCCTGTCTCAAACAAGTGGAAGGGAAGACCAGCACCCAAGATTTCCTCTGACATACACACACACACACACACACACACACACACAAATAAAAACAATTCAAAAAGGTAAGGGTGGGAAGCTTATCATTTCAGCAGTTCATTTCAGTAGCTTGAGAAGTGAATTGTTTCTAGTATATAACTAATGGATACATTTTATTTTATTTTTATTTTTATGGGCAACCTTCATACATATACACAATATGCCATGATCATAATCCCTTCCCATCACTCTCCTTTATCCCCAATCCTCTATCCCTCTTCCATTGAATCCCTTCTTTCCAGCTATTCCCGGTCTATTTTGATATCATCAGATAAATTTTATTTTTTAAATATTATATTTATTTATTTGAGAGAGAGAGAAAGAGGAAGAGAGAGGGAGAGAGAACGGGCGTTCCAAGGCGTCTAGCCACTGCATCTGGCTTACATGGGTGCTGGGGAATGAAACCTGGGCCCTTAGGCTACCCAGGCAAGTGCCTTAACTGCTAAGCCATCACTCCAGCCCTGTTTTGTATATTTTCATAGATAATTTTTATACATATACATTAAGACATTCTGAACTGATAAATTTTAAAGTGGCAATTTCTTATTGAAAAGCACTATTATCTTTAATTCTCTATAGTATACATATATATTTTACTCTCAAATAATGGATAAAAGATTATTCCCTGAAGAGGTAGAACTGCTTTAACAGTGATTCACTTTATGTGAAGCCATAGACTGGGTTTTCTGAGTGTGCATGCCAAGAAGAAATCTGAGCTGTAAGATGTTTATAAGAGGGGCTGGGAATATTGCTCAGTAGTTAAGGGCAAAGATTGCTGGTCTGGGTTCAACCCTCATAAACTGGACAATAAAAGTAGCACAGACATCTGGTATTCTTTTGCATCAGCAAGAGGCCCTGGTAACCCATTCCCCCCCCACACACACACACGCAAATGAACAAATAAAAATTAAGGAAAGAAGATGTTTGTGAGAGATGAATTCTGCAAGGGATAGGAAGTAGAGAGTTCTAGAGCAAGAACTACCACTCAGAACAGGCCATGCCAGGCTAAAATGTCTGAACCTTTAACTGTGCTGTGCCTGGAAGGGCCTGGCACCAGGAGGTGGTTCTCTGTAGCCCAGGCAAACAGCTCCGGTGTCCACCCACAGCTGGGCAACAAGTTCTTCCTTGAAGGAGATCTGCACAGTGTGTCTTGTTTCATCCTCCTGTGCCCTGTAGCCATTGTCAAAGACACAGTAAGCAACTGGATGGGATTCCTAGCTGTTGAAATAGCCAATTGCCCTGAAATCAGCATCCTAAGTCATTTCTCTGCTAATGTTCAACAGTAAAAAGATCCTGAGGGACTGGGCAGATTGCTCAATGGTGAAGGCTCTTCTCTGCAATGTCTAAGTACCTGAGTTGGATTCACAAAGTGGCACATGGGTCGAAAGTTTGTTTGCACTGGCTAGAGGCCCTGGCACACCCATTCTCCCTCTCTCTCTCTTTCTTTCTTCTTGCAAACAAATAAATAAATAAAAGAGGGCTAGAGAGATTGGTTAGTGGTTAAGGCACTTGCCAGCAAAGCCAAAGGACCCAGGTTCGATTCCCCACATAAGCCAGATGCACAAGGGGGCACATGCATCTGGAGTTCATTTACAGTGGCTAGAGGCCCTGGCACACCCATTCTCTCTCTTTCTCTCTCTCTCTCTCTCTCTCTCTCTCTCTCTCTCTCTCCCTGCCTATTTCTCTCTCTCTCTCAAATAAAGAAAAATAAAATATTTTTTAAAAAAGATACTAAACTATGATCCTATCACATTTTTATGTGGGCTTAAAAACATGGACTTGGAAGCCGGGCATGGTGGCGCACGCCTTTAATCCCAGCACTTGGGAGGCAGAGGTAGGAGGATTGCCGTGAGTTCAAGGCCACCCTGAGACTACATAGTTAATTCCAGGTCAGCCTGGGCCAGAGTGAGACCCTACCTCGAAAAAAAAAAAAAAAAAAAAAAAAAAAAGGACTTGGGGGCTGGAGAGATGTCATAGCAGTTTAGGCGCCTGCCTGCAAAGCCTAAGAACCCCTGTTCAAATCTCCAGGTCCCAAATTTACCCAGAAGCAAAAGTGATGCAAGCATGCAATGTTGCACATGTGCACAAGGGGGCGCATGCATCTGGAGATCATTCACAGCGGCAGAGAGGCTGCTGGCATGCCCATTTTCTCTGTGTCTCTTTGTCTCTATCTCTCTCCCTTTCTGGCTCTCTCAAATTAAAATATATATATATGGACTTGGGCTGTAGAGATTGCTTAATGGTTAAGGCACTTGCCTGCAAAGCCAAAGGACCTCAGTTCGATTCCCCAGGACCCACATAAGCCAGATGCACAAGTTGGTGCATGTGTCTGGAGTTCATTTGCAGTGGCTGGAGGTTCTGGCATGCCCATTCTCTCTCTCTTCCTCTTTCTCTCTCACTCCCTCAAATAAATAAATAAAATTTAAAACAAACATGGACTAGACAACAATATTATAATATTTGTTTTTGGAATTAAGTGATATTAAATATGTATTTCATGGATGAAGAAAAATGAGGAAAACAGTTTGAAGGTGTAAGGCAAGAAAGTGGTCCAGCTGTTCCAATAGTATCTAAAACAAAATTTCAGTTGTCTAGTTTGAGAGAAACACCATTTAGTAACAAAAATGTGTTCTATAACTGAACCAGCAGCCCTGAGAATCTAGAATGAGGCAATCATATTTGGTTATATATTGCATTTCTGCCATCTAACAGCCCCTCCTTTGCAAAGCCAATTTCCCTGTGCCAGCTGTACTTAGGTGTCTAGATAAAGCTGCCTTCCCCTTCCATGGACTTGCTGAGAACTGCCAGCAGCTGTGGGACACGTTGTCGGCTCCGTTCTCATGTACTATGAAAACATCAGGACTGGAGAGACGGCTTAGTGGTTAAGGTGTTTGCCTGCAAAGCGAAAGGACCATGGTTCAATTCTCCAGGACCCACGTAAGCCATATGCACAAGAAGGCGCACATATCTGGAGTTCGTGTACAGTGGCTGGATGCCCTGGCACACCCATTCTCTCTCTCTCTCTCTCTCTCTGCCTCTTTCTGTCAAATAAATAAAAATAAAATATATATTAAAATTTGTTTTTCAAAAGAAAATTTAAAAAAAAAAAACATCAAAGGCATCTGGGGTTTGCCCTAAAATCAGTGCCAGAATTAGCATTCTCTCCTTCCTCGTGTGGCTAGCTTTGCTATTTGTGTAAGTGACAAGGGAAGCTGAACAGACATTTACTGGGCCCGGGAACCAGTCCCACCCAAGGAAGACCTTAGCATTCCACCAGCAATCGAGAGGTTTGGGGTCACAAAGACCTGGGGCTCCTGTCTCAGCGCCTACTGCCTACAGGTAACTTGGAGTGAATGATTTAAAATGGCATCACTACCATCTTGTGCGTAAAATGGGGATGATACTAGTATTTGCTTCAGAGGGTTATTGTTTTTAGTGTTTTGCTTTGGGGGTTTTGTTTTTGTTTTGGTTTTGGTCAGTGCTGGGGATCAAACCCAGGACCTTATGCGTGCTAGGCAAGCACTCTACCACCAAGCTAAAAGAAAATGTGTGTAAAGCGCTTAGTATGAGCTCAGGGCACTCATTAACTGGTAGCCACTTTATGCCTTCATCTAGCACCCTGTGCTGGAAGAACTAACTACAAAGGTGCATTGGAAACACTCATTTGCTTTTAAAGCAAAAATACAAAGAACCGGCCAGGCATGGTGGCACACACCTTTAATCCCAGCACCGGGGAGATAGAGGTAGGAGGGTCGCCCCAAGTTTGAGGCCACTGGGAAACTACATAGTGAATTTTAGGTCAGCCTGAGCTAGAGTGAGACCCTATTTTGAAAAACCAAAATAAATAAATAAATAAAAAGAAAAGAGCTCCCTTCCATTGGATGTAAGTAAAATCATGAACCCCTCTCCCTCCCTCCCTCCCTCTCTCTCTCTCTCTCTCTCATGTCTTCAGAATTCCCAAGTTATGAAAACTTCTTAGTTTACTCTCACAAAAAAAAGAGATAGTTCTGTTTTACTATTGTTTACAGTTCTATGGCAGATCTTAAACCTTCTGTTCTTCAAACCATGCATTAACTATGGAGTCCCTACTACCAGTGACTTGTGGTAACTCTTCTGGAGAAAAAAAAAAATGAGATAGTTGGCCTTTAACTACAGGTAACAGAAAGCTTGACCAGGCTGCCTTCAACAATAGATATTTATCTATTATATATATATATTTATCTATATATATTATAATTATATATATTATGTATAATATATATATATATATGTTTATCTATCTATATATCTATCTCCCAAAAGGAGTGGACAGGCAGGCAGCTCCAGGCTGCAGCAGTGAGTGGCTCGGCGTCTCGACAAGGTCAGCAGTAACTCCCAGCTTTCTGCTCTGTCACCCTCTGTGTGGAGGCCTACTTGGCCTTCCAGCTAGTTCCTATGCGGTCACAAGATGGCTACCACCACACATGGTGAGGCTCTTCTTTTTTGAGGAGAAGCAGACCAGTCTCAAAAGCCCAGCAGCCTGCATTTTCCAGTGACAATGAGAGCAGACTCACCCTGACAGCGCTGTGGGGGAAGATGGATCACCTGCAGAACTCAGCTCTGTAATCAAAGAGGAAGCTGCAGTGCATGCTCATTTGCTACAAGGTCTGTGTAGTTATAGCCAGCTATTTCAGAAACCCCGTTTTTCTCCCAGCCTTCCAAAAAAAAATAAATAAATAAAAACACTACACCACTATATATACAAAAACACACAGTTATTCATAATAAAGCAGATGAATACATTGTTCAGATCCCAGGGGGGATATTTTCTTGCACATGAGTGTGGGGTTTAGTGGGTGGCATTTGTTCTGTCAATACACATGTGCCATTCCAGTCACTAAATGGACAAACCTATCAAAATCGTTCCTGCCCTGAAAGCAAGAACCTAATCTGCCTCATTGGCATTGTGTCCTCCATTGAGCAATAACCAACGTGGAGTATTCAGTAAACATTTGCTGAGTAAATGAATGAAGGCAATGGAATAAAAATAAATAATAAGAAACTAGTCACACTACAGCAGGACTCTAATCCCTGCAGTCCAACAATTATAGTTAGGACTGACTTATGACTCTCCATGGCCTCTGATTTCAGGCAAACACCTTAACCACTAAGCCATTTCTCCAGCCCCATGGCCTCTGATTTCAAAATACTGCTCTTTTAGTGGAAGGGAGGAGGCTGTGTGTGCCCATGTGTGTGTGCTGGCACACACTACTCTTCGCCGTATTTATTTTAGTAGTAGTATTGTTGTTCTTCTTTGGTTTTTTAAGGTAGTGTTCCACTCTAGCCCAAGCTGACCTGGAATCCACTATGTAGTCTCAGGCTGGCCTTGAACTCACAGCGATCCTTCTACCTCTGCCTCCTGAGTGCTGGGATTAAAGGTATGTGCCACCACACCAGCTTCACCATATTTTTTTTTTTGAGACAATGTCTGTCACTGAACCAAGAACTCACTAATGTGGCCCAACTAACTGACCAGTAAGCTCCAGAGGCTCTCCTGTAGCTCCCCAACACTGGGATTACAGGTGCATATTGCTATACCAGACTTTTTACATAAATGCTGCGAATCTGAACACAAGTCCTCAAGGGCTTTACCAACACAGCCATCTCCCCAGCCCCTCAATACTATTGCTAAGATAAGACAGTGAGTGATGCCAAGCCAGAGGCAGGAGCTTTCTGTCCAGCATAGATAAAAGCCAGTTCTATCATACCATGTTTTGTGTTGATTAGCAGGGGAGCGGGGTGGAGAAAGAGAACTGGAATCATCTCTCTGTCACCAGGAAATTGAAGCAGCTGGGTATGTGGAAATAGCTGACAGGTTATAAGCCAGGAGCTGCTCAAATAGTCCACACCGCGTATGCAGAACAGGGTATAACGCGTGATTACCTTGTAACTGGCGAGTTTCGGGTCTCCATTTCTCTGGCGCATCCTGCAATGTTGACAGCAGCCCTTGCTTCTAACTGAGGGCCAAGAAGCCTTGCTCTCCATCCTCAGATTCTGCTCAGTCAAGCCTTTCAGTTCTACCAAGCTCTCCAGGTCCTGGGAATCTTGCTCCCACATCCTGAAAAGCTGCTGGAATGGTATGCAGGAGCCCGGAAGCTGCCATTTTATGGCTGTGTTTCCTAAGGACTCTCCAGCCACTCACGGGAATCAATCATTCTGACTTCTCTTCAACATCATAAGACCGTGGAGTTTTCCTCTCCAATACAGCTTTCTGGCCATTCCAGAACCCAAAACGAACTAATTAATTTTCAGATTTCACTTTAACATTTTTACAGAAATATATTGTGAAATAAATGCAAGAGATAATTTTATTCTCTGGGAGTATTTTTATGTGCTTTAAGAGGAAGTGCAAGCTGAAATACATCCCATTGAACAAATTGACCAGAAGTGTCATGTTTAAAATGTTTAGACCATTTGGTTCCAGTGAGTCCAATTTTCAGAATCCAGCCTACAAAAATACTTGTAGAAATGTGTATGGGTCTGTGGTGGTTTGATTCAGGTGTCCTCCATAAACTTAAGTGTTCTGAAGGCTAGGTTCCCAGCTGATGGAAATTTGGGAATTAACACCTCCTGGAGGCAGTGTATTGTTGGGGGTGGGATTATGGGTATTATAGTCAGTGTCCTTTGCCAGTGTTTGGCACACTCTCCTGTTGCTATTGTCCACCTTATGTTGGCCAGGGGGTGATGCCCACCCTCTGCTTATGCTATCATTTTCCCATGCCCACATGGAGCTTTCCCTAGAGTCTGTAAGCCAAAAAAAAATCCTTTTTTCCCAAAAGCTGCTCTTGGTTGGGTGATTTCTGCCAGCAATGTAAACCTGACTGCAACAGTAATAGTGGTACAAAGGAGTGGGATTGTTGCTAAACATCTGACTATGTGGCTTTGGCCTTTTGGAGCTGATTTTCAAGAGGAATGTGGAAGGATTTGAAACCTTGGCCTGAGAGATGCCTTGCAGTGCTATAAGTACAGCTTGATGGACTATTCTGCTCAGAGTTGAAAGACTTGAATGTAGTAAAACTATGGACTGTGAGGTTTGGCTTATAAGGGTTAGAAAGAGCTGCTTGGACTGGGCTAGAAGCAGTTTGTGTGAGAGGCTTGCTGTTATGGCCATGTCCTGAGAACTTGTGCAGGGTTGCATTGCATAGAAATGGACTGGTGTGTACAGAAGGATATGGCACAGAAAGAAATCTTTGGACCAAAACTTCTGCCTGTTCAGCTGCAAGTGTATGAGATTACAACCTTTGAGATTGGGCTGGCTGACCTGCATGGGGGCAACAGGAAGAATGCGGACTCTTTTGAAGGGGCCTGAGTGCTCAAGGAGTGTCCTGTTCTTCAAAGTCTGCTTTATTCTACCCCATCCCCACCCCAGATTAACAAATTAGCACTCCACCTGGTACTGTGGAGTATAAGAAATGCAGGAAAGAGAGGGTCATTGCATTTGCAATGCAGTCTTGTGTTTTGGAAACGGCCCTGGGCAGTGTGAAGCACATTTGCTGGATGCCTGCATGGAGACCCAATGGAGCCATGAGGATGAGCCATGGGTTGCAGTGGAGACCCAGTGGAGATGCCTGGACCACAAGATGGGTGCTGAGGACAGCTGCCAGCCCAGGATGAAGTTTTCCAGGACTGTGAGTAGCCTAGGTAGAGGGGCGGAATTGGACTAGCACAGACTTGTTGCTGGTTAGAATTACTGGACTTGGAGAGTTGTCACTGACTAGAGTTGTTGGACTTGGAGCTACAGAGTTTGATATTTGCCCTGTTTTAAATCTTGTATTGGCTGAATATTTCTTTGGTATGCCCAGTGCCATCTTTTGCAGTGTGTTTATTCTGTGCCATTATGGGTTTGGGGGGGGGATTTTTAGGTATTACAGTTCAGTTAAAAGACCTTGGATTGTGGGGATGTTTGAACATCATTAGGATTGATAAAAACTATGGGGACTTTTAAAGTTGGACATTTTATATCATGGATGGTTATCAGTTTATGGAGGCCAGGGGTGGAATATGGTGGTTTGATTCAGGTGTCCCCCATACACTTAGGTGTTCTGAATGCTAGGTTCCCAGCTGATGGAGATTTGGGAACTAACACCTCCTGGAGGTAGTGTATTGTTGGGGGCTTATGGGCATCATAGCCAGTGTCCCCTTGCCAGTGTTGGGCACACTCTTCTGTTGCCGTTGTCCACTTATGTGGGCCAGGGGGTGATGTCCACCTTATGCCATCGTTTCCCCTGTCATCATGAGTTTCCTCTAGAGTCTGTAAGTCAAAATAAATCCTTTTTTCCCACAAGCTGCTCTTGGTCGGGTGATTTCTGCCAGCAGTGTGAACCTGACTGCAACAGGGTCTGTAGTATCTAGGACAGTCTAGCTGGAGTAAAATATATATATGGGCTGGAAAGATGGGTTAGCATTTAAGGTGCTTGCCTGCAAAGCAAAGAACCGAGGTTTGATTCCCCAGGACCCACATAAGCCAAATACACAAGGTGCTGCATACCATGCGTTTGAAGTTAGTTTGTGGTGGCTGAAGGCCCTGGCACACTCATTCTTTCTTTCTATCTACTTCTCTCTCTCTCTCAAGTAAATAAATAAATATAATAAAACAATTTTTAAAATTATGTCAAAATTCTCAGCAACTCTACAATAAATGTGTGTTTTGTGTTCATACTTCTAATGCATGTCACCAGGGTGGCTTTGCCCACAAAGCTATGCACAGATCTGTCTTGTGCCTCCACTTTTTCCATGTCCTTGCAAGCCTCTATTACTTTGGAAGATGGAAAAGAGGGAACAAATAGATAATGCAGAAGAATTTTATGGAATAAGCCATGTTCCTCTCTACCTGGAAAGGAATCTAGGAAATCTAGACTAGCTATATGTGTCTCCTCCTTCTTTTTTTCTTCTTCCTTCTCCTACTTCCATCTACCATGAGTCTTTTCTGTGAATATTACTGCATAATGTTTTGCCCTTTATGACACAATAAAGATATTAATAGATGTGTTTTTATGCACACAAAAAAGTCTGTAAGAGTCAGACATGGTGGCACACGCCTTTAATCCCAGCACTCAGGAGGCAGAGGTAGGAGGATTGCTGTGAGTTCAAGGCCAGCCTGAGACTACACAGTGAGTTCTAGGTCAGTCT
The DNA here is from genome assembly GCA_036365145.1 of Orientallactaga sibirica. Taxonomy (NCBI): domain Eukaryota; kingdom Metazoa; phylum Chordata; class Mammalia; order Rodentia; family Dipodidae; genus Orientallactaga; species Orientallactaga sibirica. Next base: position 6,411,182 of record JAEOAD010000054.1, on the reverse strand, counting down.
GTGCTAGAGCAAGACCCACCTTGAAAAACCAAAAAGTGTGTAAGAAGTGGTTAATGATAGGAAGTTTGGAATGAGGGGGGAAAGATGGGTAACTTTCATTTTTTTATTCACTCATATCTAATTTTTTATTTATTTGAGAAAGAGACATGCAGAGAGAGAGAGAGAGAGAGAGAATGGGCACGCCAGGGCCTCCAGCCACTGCAAACGAACTCCTGATGCATGCACCACCTTGTACATCTGCCTTAGGTGAGTACTGGGGAATCAAGCCTGAGTCCTTAGGCTTTGCAGGCAAACGCATTAACCACTAAGCCATCTCTCCAGCCCCAAATTCATTCTTTTTTAATTTTAAGATGCAAAATACAGATTCCAGGACATGACCCCCAAGACTCTGAAACTGTACTCTCCCTTGCAGAGCCAGTGTGTGCATTATGCATGCTGTGTCCTGAAGGTAGGCCCTGGTCAAGGCCTGACATCAGCCTGTGAGCCACTCTACCAAAGAGACCTGAAATACCCCCGGGGACCAGTGTTGACCTTACTGGCTCCCATCTGTCTGGATTTGACTTTCTGTCCCTTGAATTATCAGCTCCGAATTGTCCTTGTCACTTCTGCTGACACAGAAAACTGCATCAGGGCCTGACTAAAACTGTGTGATGATGCTTGGAACTCACTTATCTTTTCCACCTCAAATCCTGCTTAGATTAATGTTGCTCAAATTCCCAATCTGTCATCCTTATTCTATGGCTCTTTATGAACATGGATTTCTGGCCTCAGATATTCCTGGTCTGACCCATTTTAGCATCCCCAAACCCAGCTTAGAAACTGCAGTAATCCTCTTACACCTTCTCTCAAGCATATAAATAGCTATTTAACATTTCTTTGCCACCAGCCAAGTTACCAGGCGGCATCTGATCTAAATTGCACTTGAGTTTTTGATCTCTGTTCATATCATTTTTTCCCTCTTCTTCCTGAATAGCTTCCACCTGGAAGCACATTGGGTTTTCTATTACTAAGATGGTCATGACATACAACATCACTAGACCATCTCACCATGTCTAATATTGATATTTTCCATCAGGTTCTCCCACCCTGATACAGCAATCTGACTTTTTATTTATTTTTTAAATATATTTTATCTATTTATTTGAGAGAGAGAGTTACAGAAATAGGCAAGTTGAGAGAATGGGTACACCAGAGCCTCCAGCTACAGCAAACAAACTCCAGATGCAGGCACCCCCTTGTGCATCTGGTTTACATGGGTCCTGGAGAATCAAACAGGGATCCTTTGGCTTTGCATACAAACACTTTAACTGCTAAGCCATCTCTCCAGCACCAACCTGACATGTTTTTTTTTTAATATTTATTTTTATTTATTAGAGACAGAGAGGGAGAGAGAGAGAGATGGAATGGATGCGCCAGGGCTTCTAGCCATTGCAAACCAACTCCTGACACATGCACCACCATGTGCATATGGCTCACATGTGACCTGGAGAATTGAACCTGGGTCCTTAGGCTTTGCAGGCAGTCACCTTAACTGCTAAGCCATCTCTCCAGCTCCCAACCTGAATTTTAAATAAACTATTCTCTTTTGAACCATGTATTAGAATTTTAAAGTTGTCATTAAAATTAAATATTTATGAATATATACAAAGATATATTAATGTTTAAAAATAAGAGGATAGGGCTGGAGAGATGGGTTAGCAGTTAAGGTGCTTGTCTGCAAAGCCTAAGGACCCAGGTTCAACTCTCCAGATCCCACATAAGCCAGATGCACAAAGGTGAGGCAAGTGCAAGGTTGAACAAGCCCACTAGGTGGCAGAAGCATATGGAGTTTGATTGCAGTGGCTGAGGCCCTGCACCAATTCTGTCTCTCTCTCTCTCTCTCTCTTCTCTGTGTCTCTCTCTCTGTCTAAAATAAAAATTTTTTTTAAAGAGGATAAAGGAGTGGATAATTAAGATGTGGCACATTTACACAATGGAGTTCTACTGAGCACTAAAGAAAAATGAAGTTATGAAATTTGCTGGAAAATGGATGGATCTGGAAAGGATTATACTTAGTGAGGTAACCCAGGCTCAGAAAGCCAAGCATCACATGTTCTCTCTCATATGTGGATCCTAGCTACAAATGATTGGACTTCTAAGTGAGTAAAAATAAAACTCAGAAGCAGAAGCCAGTAAGCTAGAAAGGGGATATAAAGGGAATAGAAAGGGAGGGAGGGGGGACTTAATAGGATGGTATTTGTATACATGTAAGTAGAAGAACAGATTAATGGGGGTGAAAAGGCCTAAGTGAGGTCAGGGGAAGAGATGGAGTAAAGGAATGGTGGAGGGAGGGCTAGTCAAAATCTAAGAGGATATAAAAAAGTCATATGGAAACCTACATTTCTGGACAATGGAACACTCAGAAGCCATAGATTGTTACTAGAAACTTTTCAGTGCCAGGGATGGGATAACTTCCAGTGAATTGTTGGCCAGAGAGGTCACAGATACCCCCAAAACATTATAGGCCATTGCCGAGGCCCTTGGTTTTCCACCAGGAATAAATGGTAAGACCCTATTGCTGAAAACTCCACATACTTGGGTGACAAGTTCACTGAGAAATCCTGCTGGAGCTGAGCTGAAAGCCTCCTCCATGAGGACCAGCTGACAGAAAGTTGGAAAAAGCTACACTGCATGCAGGTCAATGGGAGACAGAAAACACCAGTGAAGGTACTCAACAGTGAACACTGCAAGCTTTAAATCTGGTCAGCCAGGCCAAATGAGCCAAGGGGCACAATACTGGCATGTCAGTTATGGGGGAAACCAACTGCTCTCTAATTGGACTGGAGGCCTGCTCCGTGGGAGGGAACACATCCCTGATACTGAAAACGTATGACAGGGGTAGTCATGAGCCCTAAAGGTATAATGTCTGCTGGTGTCACACTAAATGAATATACTATGCTCACCAAACTGCCCAGTAAGCACTTCTCTTAATGTCCACACCCATATCTTAATGCTACTCTCAATTTTGGTTAGAGAAGCTTCTCTTTTCAGATGGTGGTAACCTTGGGATGACTCAGAAGGCACCATGGTGCTGAGAAGAAGTGACAGAGGAGTGCTCAGCACTGAAACATCTCAAACACACCTTCCAAGGCTCAGGGTCCATTGCGGAAGAGGGGGTGGAAAGAATGTAAGAGCCAAAGGAAGAGTAGGACTCCTTACAACATGCTCCTCCAGACACAAAATGGTCTGGATATCCATGACCTCACAGTGCCTGACACTACCTACACAAGACCATCATAATAGAAGGAAAAGATCATGACATCAAACTGAAAAGAGAGACTGAGGGGGGAGGGGATATGATGGAGTGTGAAATTTCAAAGGGGAAAGTGGGGGGAGGGAGGGAAATAACATGGGATATTGTCTATAATTAAAGAAGTTGTCAATAAAAATAAAAATTAAAAAAACAAGGAACAACAAAAGAAAAAAAGTATAATGCCTTAGATCATATATGTGTGTGTTGTGTGTACACATATGTGTGTGTGTGTATATATATATATGATATATGTGACTATCTCCAAATTCCCAAAGTTTTCAGAAGCAGACTGAGAGTCTGCTGGGTTTTACAATAGTACTCTGGCCCCGTTCCATTTTCCTCTCCCTAAACAAGGCCAGGAACCAATCGCATCTCCCTCCAGCCTATGATTCAGCCTCAGAGGTTGCCTCACTCCTCTGGAAGCTCAGGTGTCAGGTAATGAAGTGAGGCTCCATTCACTTTTGCTCCGGCAGACTTTTCTTCCATTATCTCTTCCTCCCACTCAGGAGCAAGATTTAGTTACATGTTCATTTTGAGGGGGGTTCCTAAGAGACATGAGGAAAGACTTCCTGGTGGTGTGGGGCTGACAGCTACAGAAGCACTAACACACTACCAAGGGAAGACACAGAACTTCTTCCACGGGGTCTTTGTGAAAAGAACCACCAAATGGGTCTTGTTGAGGAGGGTTAGGACATGTAGGGACTTGAATGGGGAGAGAGTGTCGCATAGTTCAGTGATTTTATAGTGACAGATGCACTATTAATTTAAAGTAGGAAACAACAGCTTAATTAAAAACAAGAGTTCTTAGCCGGGCGATTTTATAGGACAGAAAATGGCACTACAACAGTAATTTAAAGCCTACTACGGAAACAATTGGTCACCAAAGGGGACTTAATTAAAAAAACAATTGTGCTAAATAAATGAGTTTGTTCTTAGCTGACTCCGTGCTCACCCCAATTCGTATCATCCCTCCTGAGTTGGCCTTGGGGGGGACCCCAACAGGCGTGGTGGTGCACGCCTTTAATCCCAGCACTTGGGAGGCAGAGGTAGGAGGATCACAGTGAGTTTGAGGCCACCCTGAGACTACAAAGTGAACTCCAGGTCAGCCTGGGCTACCTCAAAAAACCAAAAACCAAAAAAAAAAAAAAAAAAAAAAACAAGGGTTATGGAAACTACACCCTTACAACTTAAGACTAAGATTTCAACTGGAGTGTTAACGCTGTGTTCACAATTACACAAGCAGTTGCACTTGCTATTTAAAATCGGATAATAGACACTGTCCCTCCTCCCATGCAATTTCACTGCTTTGTAGCACACAGTGTTTATCTGATGTGGGTAGAACGTAGGATGTGGTTCTTTATTGCACAAGTTCCCCTCTGCTTACTCCCCCTATTTCTCTTGTATACAAAGAAGATGCGACGTAGATAAATGTTTTCCAAGTCTCATTAGAATGAATCCGAGTTCAGCATTGGCACCAACAATTTCCACACGACTGACCGCAACAAGTACCTGCGCTAACCAAAACGTTGCATCCAGTGAACACAGCAGGAATTCTTATCTTAACCTACCAATTCAAATGTTTTTCCACTCATAAGTTTCCAGGTTTGTTCCTGGCCACCCTATCATCACAATATACAAATACCTATGAAGAACACACATCTGTGCTTTCTTTTAAGAAGTTTGTTACTTGGGCTGGAGAGATGGCTTAATGGCTAAGGTGCTTGCCTGCAAAGCCAAAAGGGTGCAGGTTCAGTTCCCCAGGACCCATGTAAGCCAGATGCACAAGATGACACATGTGTCTGGAGTTCATTTGCAGTGGCTGAAGGCCCTCGTGCGTTTATTCTCTCCCTCTCTCCCTGTAAAATAAAATAAAATAAATTAAAAATAAAAAAAAAGAAGCCGGGCGTGGTGGCACACGCCTTTAATCCCAGCATTTGGGAGGCAGAGGTAAGAGGATCACCATGAGTCCAAGGCCAACCTGAGACTATATAGTGAATTCCAGGTCAGTCTGGGCTAGAGTGAAACCCTATCTCGCAAAACCAAAAAAATAAATAAATAAATAAGAAAAAAGAAGTTCGATACTTAAAGTACTAAATTAATGTGGTTTGGTGATATAGTTGCCCTCACGTTGCTGGAATAAAGCACCCAACCAGAAGTAGTTTATGGGAGGAAAGTATTTATTTTGGCTTACAGTCTTAAGGGGAAGCTTCACGATGGCAGGGAAAAGATGGCACAAGCAGAGGCTGGACATCCCCTCTGCCACAGCCGGTGGAAAACAACAGCAGGAAAGTGAGCCAACTAAAACTGGCAATTAAGGGGCCAATAAACCTCAAGACTAATAAACCCCTGCAACACCTCCTCCAGCAAGGCTCCGCCTCCAAACTGCCAGCAGCTGGGGAGCAAGTTCAGAACACAGAAGTTTACAGGGAGCATCTGATTCAAACCACCACATGGTGTTAGCACAAGATTTTAAACAATTCATAATTTTAAAAAATTAATCATCTGGGGCTGGAGAGATGGCTTAGCAGTTAAGGCGCTTGCTTGTGAAGCCTAAGGACCCAGATTTGATTCTCCAGGTCCCACATAAGCGAGATGCACATGGTGACGCATGCATCTGGAGTTCATTTGCAGTGGCTAGAGGCCTGGTGTGCCCATTCTCTCTCTCTCTCTCTCTCTCTCTCTCTCTCTGTCCATCATAAATAAATAAATCTTTTTTAAAAATCATCTGGCCAGGCGTAGTGGCGCACGCCTAATCCCAGCACTCAGGAGGCAGAGGTAGGAGGATAACCGTGAGTTCAAGGCCACCCTGAGGCTACATAGTGAATTCCAGGTCAGCCTGAGCTAGAGTGAGACCCTACTTCAAAAAAAAAAAATAAAAATAAAAATCATCTGTATTGACTTTCAAGAGCCAGGTAATTGTGAAGCCTCAAGGTCTGAGGTCAAATGCTCTACCACTGATCTATACCCCTGCTAAGGCTCGAGGTCTGTCATCCAGTCATGTGTAACCCTCCATCGTTGGGTACCTTAACCAGAACTCCTTCCAATGCCCCAGCTGAGATGTGTAACTGTATTTATTTATTGTACACTGAAGGTTTTCGTTTTAAATTCAGAGCCTTATTCATTTATTGAACACCTACTGTATGCACAAGTGCATAATGCCATGAGATTGCGTCGCTGCCTTCTGCATGTACAATGAGGAGAACAGGAGCCGAGAAACTGAGTAACTTACTGCAGGCCATAAGGGGCGGAGTAGAAAATCCAACCTTGGCACCTAGACAGTAGGGTTCCGACACCGGAAGCTCAAGCAAGCTTTTATTATTGAATGGAGCTTTTGTTCAGAAAAATCAAGTTTATGATTATTTGTATTTTGATTAGCATGCAATATACTAAAATATAATCTATTTAAAAACCTATATTTTAATCATGTTTATATCAAATAACAACAACCATTTATTCTTTGAATATCTCTTACACTTGGCCATTCAAAAATCTCATAAATTTTCATCTATTTATATGCATAATCAGATTCTCTCAGGCACAATGAGAACATGTCTATCACCTGAGAAGTCAGTACAAAATAAATATTTCTTGTAAGCAATTTTATAAATCCAATAAACCAGATCTTTAAATTGCTTTGCTTAAATTCTCTTAATCTCCAAAACAAATTTTATATACCTAGTTACTGAGCTAATCCATTCATTTATCTATTTATTTTTGGTTTTTTGAGGTAGGGTTTCACTCTAGGCCAGGCTGAACTGGAATTCACTATGTAGTGTCAGGGTGGCCTCAAACTCACAGCGATCCTCCTACTTCTGCCTCTCAAGTGCTGGGATTAAAGACATGAATCACCACGCCCGGCTTATTCTTAAATTTAACATAAAAATATTAAATTAGGACTGGAGAGATGGCTTAGTGATTAAGGCACATGCCTGCAAAGCCTAAGGACCCCGGTTAGATTCTCCAGGTCCCACGTAAGCCAGATGCACAAGGGGGCATACGTGTCTGGAGTTAATTTGCAGTGGCTAGTGGCACACCCATTCTCTTTCTCCCTCTCTCTGTCTCTAATAAATAAATAAAAAAAAAAAAATCTTTTAAAAATATATTAAATTATCATTTTTTGATTTATTAGTTCATGGCTTCCGTGTCTTTCTGGGGATCACTGTTATTACTCCCTGGGATCATCAACCAGACTATTTTGTCACAGAGGACAGAACCTGAGTGCTTTTTCTAAGACTAAGAATGTAAATATTGAAGTGAGCCCCAAGCCAGCTCAGATTTTATCTCCACCTGTCCTGTTCTTCCTAAATCGATGTCCTTCCACATTTAATGACTGTGTGTCCATTTTCTTGTCATCTTGTTATTGACCCCAAATATCCCAGCTTTTAAAGTGGTGGTGGCTTTTCAGACCCTCAGATTTTTTAATATATTTTTTTAAATTTATTTGAGAGTGACAGACCAAGACAGAAAGGCAGACAGAGAGAGAATGGGAGCACCAGGGCCTCCAGCCACTACAAACGCACTCCAGATGCATGTGCCACCTTGTCTGTCTGGCTTATGTGAGTCCTGGGGAATCGATATTCAAACCGGGGTCCTTAGGCTTCACAGGCAAGTGCTTAACCATTAAGTCATCTCTCCACCCGACCCTCAGGTTTTGACTCTTTTAGTTAAACTTCAAAAAGGCCTGGGTAAAGCAGGGCGTGGTGGCGCACTCCTTTAATCCCAGCACTCAGGAGGCAGAGGTAGGAGGATCACCGAAACTACAGTTAATTCCAGGTCAGCCTGGAACAGAATGAGACCCTACCTTGCAAAACCAAAAAAAAAAAAAAAAAAAAAAAGGCCTGGGTAATAGTGAAATTTTGAACCTATTACTGTTCTGACTTCAATCCCCCCCCATTATTTTTTAAATATTTTATTTTTATCTATTTATTTGAGAGAGAGGCAGATAGAGAGAGAGAGAAAGACAGAGAGAATAGACTGCCAGGGCCTCTGGCCACTACAAATGAACTCGGGACACATGCACCACCATGTGCAGCTGGCTTTATATGGGTTCTGGGGAATCGAACCTGGGTCCTTTGGCTTTGCAGGCAAGCGCCTTAATTGCTAAGCCATCTTTCCTGCCCTGGACTGATCGTATTTAATATTTAATAATATTTAATATTGCAGTGGCTGGAAGCTCTGGCATGCCCACTCTCTCTTTCTCTCTATCTGTGTCTTTCTCTCTCTCAAATAAATAAAAGAACTATTTCCCAATAATTCTTGTAGTTCCTAGAGTGTTTATTAAAATACTAGTTTGGGGCTGGAGAGATGGCTTAGCGGTTAAGTCACTTGCCTGCAAAGCCAAAGGTCCCAGGTGTGATTCCCCAGGACCCACGTAAGCCAGATAAGCCAGATGCACAAGGTGGCACTTGCATCTGAAGTTTGTTTGTAGCAGCTGGAGGCCCTAGCACGCCCATTCTCCCTCCCTCCCTCCCTCTCTCTCTCTCTCTCTCTTAAATAAAGTAAAATAAAATAACATAAAATACAGGAGAACATAGGACATTCTTAGAGCTGCCACACCATCCTGACATGTGAGCAACAGCACCCCATTCCCCAAACTTAAATTTTCTCCAGTCAAGTGGGCTTTAAGAGGGTGAAATGCACGGTGGGCATGTCTTTGAGCTGATCTGAAACATTGCTGCTGCTTGTGTCCAGAAAGAGACATTAGGCTCTACACCAGGAGATGACCAGAAGTCTTGAAAGATGAAACTCGTTCCAGCTCATCGTAAATGCCCTCAATGTCTCTCCACGGGCAGCATGGATGGATATGCCCAGATAAAGCCCTAGTTCACGGCCTCCTTCACTACCTTCTAGATTTGGGGCATTTCCTTTTAGTGAAAGGCACCATAGTGGTGGCATAGGGTTCTCTGGCCAGACCCTCTTCTCTGGGGATCATTCCCTCACTTTGGTGTTTTCCAGAAGCCAAGTTTGTGTTAAATATAAAATATATAAAATAAAAAAATATAAAAGCCTACCTCCCTGGCAACAGTTGCTTCAACCGGTGGCACCTGGCTCCTACTGGGTTTAGCTTGAATTTTTAACACTGTGAATGTGGAATTGGGAAAGAGAAAATGTCTCTATCTAGTTGAACCTGAAGTATGCAAATCTGGCAGCTGTGTTCAGCCATGAATTGTTGGTTCCATGTGGGTTGGAAGCCAAGTGTTGCAGTCAGGTTCGCATTGCTGGCAGAAATCACTTGACCAAGAGCAGCTTGTGGGAAAAAAGGTTTATTTTGGCTTATAGACTCAAGGGGAAGCTCCATGATGGCAGTGGGTGGACATCACCCCTGGCCAACATAAGGTGGACAATAGCCACAGGAGAGTGTGCCAAACACTGGCAAGGGGACACTGGCTATAATCCCATAAGCCCGCCCCCCACAATACACTGCCTCCAGGAGGCATTAATTCCCAAATCTCCATCAGCTGGGAACCTAGCCTTCAGAACACCTGAGTTTATGGGGACACCTGATCAAACCAGCACACCAAGGAAGCCTGTCTTCACACAGACAAGGGAAACAGATGTTTGGGGAAAAGAGGAAACAGGGCCTGTGTTCCTAACAGCTGTTCTTCTGGTATGTTCTGTGGCTCAAGACAGACTTGGAACAAATTCCTTGGCAGGGCTCATGTTAACTCATGAGGGTTTTATTACTTGCAGCTAAATTGCTCTAAGTAGAACCTGGGTACCGTTGAGAACGTGCTTGCTACCCTGACTTCACTGTCCCCTTAGGCCTTCATCCAAATAGCCAGGAAATCTACTGTATTATCACATAATGCCTCTCTAAGTCATACCTTCCTACTTCTACTGCCACGACTTACTGTGCATGCAAAATTCAAAGTCATCCAGATCTGAGTTCAGGCCTCCTCCTTGCAATTTACTAATTGTGTAATCTCAGCTAAGTTACTAAACCTTCCTAAGTGGGAATAATAGAGATTGTTGGGGATAAATAAGATTGTTTTAAGAGTTGAAAGGGAACATGCATACAACTAAATGTAAGGCTCACATTTTTAAAAACAAATACCTACTATAATTATTATTCATTTTATTACTATTTTATTTTGTTTGTTTATTTATTTATTTGAAGGCGACAGACAGAAAAAGAGGCAGATAGATAGAGAATGGGCATGCCAGGGCCTTCAGCCACTGCAAATGAACTCCAGATGCACGTGACACTTTGTGCATCTGGCTTATCTCAAGCCTCAAACTTCCTTGTCTGTCTGCTTAACCACTAAGCCATCTCTCCAGTTCTTTATTACTATTATCTATGGAAAAAGTTTAAATTACCATGAGACTTCAGCTTGATTGCTGATATACTCAACGCAAATGTCTGTTAGCACTCTATCTATTTTATTGGGAGTGATTGTGTATATGAAGGAGTTTCGCTTTAGCAGACAACATCTACAGTTACTGTAACTTCCATCTTTAGAAGGTAAACATTAACCTTTATAATGCACTTGATATACCATGCGCTTAAAATGCATCTGTATATATTTAAATACATTCTCTTATTAATTTACCAAAGATGATCATCTTGTTTTGCTTTGACTTGGTAGTATTTTGTTTTATTGGTTATTTGAGACAGGGTCTCCACCAGTCCAAGCTAGACTCCAACTCCCTTTGTAGCAGAGAATGACTTTGAACTTGAACTCCTGATAGACCTTTCTCCATCTGGCAAATGCTGGGAATCCAAGCATGCATGCATCACTATTTCTGGCTTCTCTCTATTTTAAATATGGAGAAGCAGAGGCTCACAAACATTAACTTATCAAGATAAGGGGAGAATGAGACAGATCTAGAATTCAAACCAATCATGTCTGATTCCAAAGTCCATTGTGTTTTTAATATATGGTTGAATCTTCTGATGTCTGAGTATATTTTATATCAAAGAAAAAGACATGAGAGAGACAAGAATTGTCTACGTGAGAGAGAAGTCATCAATGGTGGTAAAAAGCAGTGGCCCTGCAAGCTTTCAGATTGGCCAGCCAAGCACAATGTGCAATATGATGCAATAGTGGCATGTCTATTATGGGAGAAACGAACTGGTTTCTAACTGGACTGGAGGCCCGCTCGATGGGAGACAATACATGCCTGATACTGAAAACCTAATCAAAAGCCTATGACTGGTGTGCTCATGAGCTCTAGGAGAGTAACGCCTGCTGGTGTCTATATAAATGCACATATTCTGCCCACCAAACTTCCCTGTAAACACTTTTTAAAATGTTTCTACCCATATAGTAATGCTACTCATTAGAGAAGCTTCTCTTTGTAGATGGTGGTGACCGCTAGTGTTACCCCAAAGTCACCATGGTGCTGAGAAGAAGTGACAGTGGAGTGTTCAGCACTGAGACATCTCTCTCACATCCTTCAAGACTCAGGGTGCATGGTAGAAGAGGTGATGGCAAGAAGGTAAGAGCCAAAGGAAGGGTAGGACTGCTTATAATGCAATCTTCCAGACACATAATGGCCTTGATATTCATGACCTCAATATTCATGACCTCGAAGTGACTGACACTACCTACAGAAGATCTTCATAATATAAGGGAAAGATGATGACATCAAAACAAAAAAGAGGGCTGGAGAGATGGCTTAGCAATTAAGGCACTTGCCTTTGAAGCCTAAGGACCCAAGTTCAATTCCCCAGGAATCCCCCTAAGCCAGATGCACAAGGTGGTGCATGCATCTGGAGTTCATTTGCAATGACTGAGGCCCTGATGCACCCATTCTTTCTCTCTCTCTCTCTCTCTCTCTCTCTCTCTCTCTCTCTCTCAAAAAATTTTTAAATTTATTGGAGAGAGAGAGAGAGAGAGAATGGGCACGCCAGCAGCCTCTCAGCTGCTGTGAATGAACTTGTGGGCAAGTGTGGCATTGCATGTCTGGCTAAACGTGGGACCTGGAGAATCTAACAGGCATTCTTAGGCTTAGCAGGCAGGCACCTTAACTGCTAAGCAATCTCTCCAGCCCATAAAATATTTTTTTAAAAAAAAAAAAAGAAGAGAGAAACTAATTGGAAGGGGGAGGTGATTCAATAGAGGGTGGATTTGAGAAGGGGAGAATGGTGGGCTGGAGGATGGCTTAAAAGGCATTGCCTGCCAAGCCAAAGGACCCAGGTTCGATTCCCCAGGACCTATGTTAGCCAGATGCACAAGGGGGTGCATGCATCTGGAGTTCATTTGCAGTGGATGGAGGCCCTGGTGTGTCCATTCTCTCTCTCTCTCTCTCCTCTTTCTCTGTCAAATAAAGAAATAAATAAAAATAAGTTAAAAAAGAGAAGGGGAAAATGGAAGTAGGGGAGGGAATTATCATGGTTTATTGTTTATACTTATGGAAGCTTTCAATCAAAAGTTTTTTTTTTAAAGAATTATGCCTTTAATCCCAGTACTTGGGAGGCAGAGGTAGGGGGATCACTGTGAATTCAAGGCCACCCTGAGACTACATAGTGAATTCAAGGTCAGCGAGACCCAACCTCAAAAAAAAAAAAAAAAAAAAAGAATTGTGATATACAATCTTTTCAACATATGATTTTAACCTACTTAGTGGCTTCACAAAATTATTTTTGCCAACACATGATGTATCCATACTAAGTATGTCTGTAATCAATAAAACATTTTTAAAATTTTTTAAAAATCATTGGAGTATGTCAATTCCCTGAAACTCTGCTATCTTTGCTCCAACTCCTTAACTCCACCTTGTTCAATAAGGAGGTGACAGTGATTACCCATTAGCTGTCATTTAGGATGGCTTTGCCTGTAAGTAGAAACTTGAATTGCTAGTGTAAGAGTCTGTTAACATATTAAATCATACAGCAAATACACTATATGATTGATAGATGCTAGATGATAGACTAATTGACTTTCAAGACATTAAGCTTCACAGAGCTTTTGTAATGGCTGATTAATATGAATTTAGAATCTATAAATTCTTTTCTTTCTTTCTAAGCAAATTAGGGTACAGTTATTTTTCATAGTTTCTTTCCTTTGATTGTGAATGTGGCCACATATGAAAAACATTCTCTTTTTAGTGCTTAAGGTTCACATCACATTCAGTTCAGCTAAAAAAAAAAAGTATTTGAGGACCTAGGAAGATGGCAGAAATGTTAAAGGATCTTGTTTGCAATGCCTGACAGCCAGTGTTCAATTCCCAAGGCACCCACATAAGCCAGATGCAAAAGTTGGCACAAAGCCGGGCGTGGTGGCGAACGCCTTTAATCCCAGCACTCAGGAGGCAGAGGTAGGAGGATCATTGTGAGTTCAAGGCCACCCTGAGACGACACAGTTACTTCCAGGTCAGCCTGAGCCAGAGTGACACCCTACCTCGAAAAACCAAAAAAAAAAAAAAAAAAAAAAAAAAAAAAAGGTGGCACAAGCTTCAGGTGTTTGCAATGGAAAGAAGCCCTGGTATAAGCACTTGTGCACACATGTGCCCACACACACACAAACAAATCTTTTTTTTTAGAAAAAAACTACTTGAGCCGGGCATGGTGGCGCATGCCTTTAATCCCAGCACTCGGGAGGCAGAGGTAGGAGGATCACCATGAGTTCGAGGCCACCCTGAGACTACATAGTGAATTCCAGGTCAGCCTGGGCTAGAGTGAGACCCTCCCAAAAAAAAAAAAAAAAAAAAAAAAACTATTTGAAAAAAGAAATAGAACAAAGTATTTGAAATTGCCAGAATGAATAATACCTAACTCTCTGTATACCCACAAAACAAAATAAAATAAAGGGGCTGAGGAAAAGGCTCAGCAGTTAAAGGAGCTTGCTTGCAAAGTCTGCCGGCCCAGATTTGATTCCCCAGGGCCTACGTAAAGGCAGATGTTCAAAGTGGCACAGGCATCTGGAGTCTGTAGCAGCAAGAAGCCCTGGTGAGCCCATTCTTTCTCTCTCTCTCTCTCTCTTTCTGTCTCTTTGCAAGTAAATAAATAAAAGTACTTTTAAAAACAAGATAAAAAATTAAAAGAAATCCAGAGGTATATTTATAAAATTTTTAGAGAGGCTGGAGAGATGACATTTGCCTGCAAAGCCAAAGGATCCTGGTTTGATTCCCCAGGATCCACATAAGCCAGATGCACAAGGGGATGCATGCGTCTGGAGTTCGTTTGCAGTGGCTGGAGGCCCTGGTGTGCCCATTATCTCTCTCTGCTTCCTTCTCTCTCTCTCAAATAAATAAATAAAATATTTAAAAAATTTAAAGTTATTTATTTATTTATTTATTTGAGAGAGTAAGAGAGACAGAAAAACAGAATGAGAGTGCCAGGGCCTCCAGCCACTGCAAACGAACTCCAGACATATGCACCACCTTGTGCATCTGGCTTACATGGATCCTGGGGAATCGAACCTGGGTCCTTTGGCTTTGCAGGCAAACTCCTTAACCACTAAGCAATCCCTCCAGCCCTATTTATAAAAAAAATTTTTTTGAGGTAGGGTCTCACTCTCGCCAAGGCTGACCTGGAATTCACTATGTAGTCTCAGGGTTGCCTTGAACTCATGGCGATCCTCCTACCTCCACCTCCTGAGTGCTGCAATAAAGGCATGCATCACCACGCCTGGCTCCTATTTATAAAATTTTTAAACAAAAAGAACAAAAGTTTATTTTTTTCCTTTTTGTGATTTTTATTAGCATATATTAATTGTGTGAAGCAATGAGTTTCACTGTGACGTTTTAATACATGCATATAACGTACTTTGATCATATCTCCCTCCATTACCCTGCCTTATCTTCCCAAAAAGCATTCCTCCCCTTTTATCACCGCAAAGATTTTTTTAGGCTCTGAGATTACAAAAAATGAATTACGTTATAAGACATTCTTACCTAGAATACCAACTCAAGTGATGATAAAAATAAAATACTAGAAAAACATACACTGGATATCTGAGGATAATCAGCATTTTAGCAGTAAAGTTTATTTTGCTGCAATCCAAAAAGGATATAGTTCATTTCATTCTTTAAAACCTGACTAGTGGACAAGTCACTTGGCATAAAGATGTAAAAAGAGTTTAATTTTTTATACACGGTATTTTATGTTGAGTCCTGAGGAATGCCTGTGCAACACAGACTATCACTTGTGTCTTCAAGAAACAAACAAACAAACAAAAAAGTAGAGAGTACAATTTTATTGTAGTATTAAAATTCTCAGGGATATTTTAAAATAGTAAAATATGTTAAGTCAAGCAAGTTGATTACCTTGCTACTATTACGAACCCCATTTACCATATACAAATGCCATATGCTTTTTTTTTTTTTTTTTTTTTTTTTTTTTTTTTGGTTTTTCGAGGTAGGGTCTCACTCTGGTCCAGGCTGACCTGGAATTCACTATGTAGTCTCAGGCTGGCCTCGAACTCTCCGCAATCCTCCCACCTCTGCCTCCCAAGTGCTGGGATTAAAGGCGTGCGCCACCACACCCGACCTTGCTTTTTTAGAGGTACTTTTTTTTCTGCTAAAATTGAGAGTCAAATAAAAATATGTCACACTGCTGGTTCCTGCTGATAGCTTGAACCCAAAATAGCAAGCAATGAAAAATGTCTGGGGCGACTTAGGCAGAGCAGTTACTCACTGGTAATACTTTCTGAAGTGCCGTGGCATCTACCCAAAGAGAAAAAAAGTGTCCTGCTTCTTCAGCGGCCTGACCAACATCCTCCAAGAGTAAAAAACAACCCTCTGGGAAAAGATACACTGAAAAATAGCTCTTCCCTCAACTCAAGTGGGAGATAGGGTACAGAAGCGCATAAGAGAATTCACCAGGATAGACATGGTTATGCACGATATGAAACATCTTCCAAAAGGTGGGTCTAATTATTGAGAGTCATTGGATCATGACAGCTCTGACCTAATTAGCCAATTACATGGGCTGGAGAGATGACTCAGCGATTAAGGCGCTCGCCTGCAAAGCCTGACAACCTGAGTTTAATTCCCCGGGACCCACGTAAACTCCAGATGCACAAAGTGGTGCATGCACCTAGAGTTTGTCTGTAGTGGCTGGAGGCCCTGGCACAGCCATATTCTCTCTCTCTCTCTCTGCTTCTTTCTCTCTGTCATTTCTGTTTGTTTGAAAATAAATAAAAATATATTTTTTAAGTTTTTTATGTATTTATTTTGAGAGAAAGAGAGAGAGGATGGCTGCGCCAGGGCCTTCAGCTGCTGCGAACAAACTTCAGACACGTGTTCCCCCTTGTGCACATGTGCAACACTGCATGCTTGCATCACTGTGCATCTAGCTTATGTGGGAACTGGAGATGCAAACATGAGTTCTTAGGCTTTGCAGGCAAGCACCTTAACTACTAAGCCATCTTTCCAGCCCAATAGAAATATTTTTAATTAAGCCAGGTGTGGTGGCACACACCTTTAATCCCAGCACTCGGGAGGCAGAAATAGGAGGATCGTCGTGAGTTTGAGGCCACCCTGAGACTACATAGTGACTTCTAGGTCAGCCTGAGCTAGAGTGAAACCCTACCTCCAAAAACCAAATTACGTATATTTAACTAACCAATTACGCCACTGATGGATTCATAATTTTATGGTATTATTATTTATGGAACTTGGTTGGAAGAAGTGGGTCCCCGGGGCCATGTCTTGAAGGGTGTCTCCTTAGCAGCATGGTGGTCCCCGGGGCCATGTCTTGAAGGGTGTCTCCTTAGCAGCATGGTGGCCCCCGGGGCCATGTCTTGAAGGGTGTCTCCTTAGCAGCATGGTGGTCCCAGGGGCCATGTCTTGAAGGGTGTCTCCTTAGCAGCATGGTGGTCCCCGGGGCCATGTCTTGAAGGGTGTCTCCTTAGCAGCATGGTGGTCCCAGGGGCCATGTCTTGAAGGGTGTCTCCTTAGCAGCATGGTGGTCCCCGGGGCCATGTCTTGAAGGGTGTCTCCTTAGCAGCATGGTGGTCCCCGGGGCCATGTCTTGAAGGGTGTCTCCTTAGCAGCATGGTGGCCCCTGGGGCCATGTCTTGAAGGGTGTCTCCTTAGCAGCATGGTGGTTCCCGGGCCATGTCTTGAAGGGTGTCTCCATTAGCAGCATGGTGGTCCCCAGGGCCCCCGGGCCATGTCTTGAAGGGTGTCTCCTTAGCAGCATGGTGGTCCCCCATGTCTTGGAAGGGTGTCTCCTTAGCAGCCATGTCTTGAAGGGTGTCTCCTTAGCAGCATGGTGGTCCCGGGGCCATGTCTTGAAGGGTGTCTCCTTAGCAGCATGGTGGTCCCCGGGCCATGTCTTGAAGGGTGTCTCCTTAGCAGCATGGTGGTCCCCGGGGCCATGTCTTGAAGGGTGTCTCCTTAGCAGCATGGTGGCCCCCGGGGCCATGTCTTGAAGGGTGTCTCCTTAGCAGCATGGTGGTCCCCGGGGCCATGTCTTGAAGGGTGTCTCCTTAGCAGCATGGTGGTCCCCGGGGCCATGTCTTGAAGGGTGTCTCCTTAGCAGCATGGTGGTCCCCGGGGCCATGTCTTGAAGGGTGTCTCCTTAGCAGCATGGTGGTCCCCGGGGCCATGTCTTGAAGGGTGTCTCCTTAGCAGCATGGTGGTCCCCGGGGCCATGTCTTGAAGGGTGTCTCCTTAGCAGCATGGTGGTCCCCGGGGCCATGTCTTGAAGGGTGTCTCCTTAGCAGCATGGTGGCTCACACTTGTAATCCCAGCACTTGGGAGGCTGAGGTAGGAGGATTATCATGAGTTCAAGGCCACCCTGGGCAATAGCATGAATTCTAGATTAGACTCAGTTAGAATGAGACCCTACCTCAAAAAATAATAATAATAGGGCTTAGCGGTTAAATGCTTGCCTGTGAAGCCTAAGGATTCTGGTTCTAGGCTTGATTCCCCAGTACCCACGTAAGCCAGATGCACAAGGTGGCACATGTGTCTGGAGTTTGTTTGCAGTGGCTAGAGGCCCTGGAGTGCCCATTCTCTTTCTCTCCCTCCCTCCCTCCCTTCCTCCCTTTCTTTGTCTCTAATAAGTAAATAAATAAAAATAAAAAAGATGTAATACCTTATATGCATATATAGTCAATAAAAATAAAATAAAAAATAGGAGTGAGGACAATGGATTTGTGGGTTTTTAAAATAATAATGATAACAAAAATGAATGGAAGAGTATATTTTGTCACTGCCTCCTTCCTGCCTGGCCTTCTGCTTCCAGGCTGTGAAGTGAGCAGCTTTTCTCTGCCACATGCCTCCATCAGGTTTGAGCCTGCCCATGGGTCTAGAAACAATCAAGCCAGCTGATTACAGACTGGGACCATAAACCAAAATAAGTCTTACCTCCTTTAAGTTTTTTTTTTCTATAAAAACTCAGAACATCTGGACTGGGGAGATGGCTTAGTGGTTAAGGTGCTTGCTTGCAAAGCCAAAGGATCTAGGTTCGATTCCCCAGGACCCACATAAGCCAGCTGCACAAGCTGGCACATGTGTCTGGAGTTCATCTGCAGCAGGCAGGGCACTAGCACATCCATTCTCTCTCTGTCTCTGTCTCTCTGTCTCTCTCTCTCTCTCTCTCTCTCTCTCAAATAAATAAATTTTAAAAAAGAGCCGGGCCTGTTGGTGCATGCCTTTAATCTCAGCACTCGGGAGGCAGAGGTAGGAGGATCGCCACGAGTTCGAGGCCACCCTGAGACTACATAGTGATTTCCAGGTCAGCCTGGACCAGACTGAAACCCTAACTCAAAAAAATATATATTTAAAAAAAAAACTCAGAACATTTAAAAGCAGGGCTGGAAGAGATGGCTTAATGGTTAAGGCACTTTCCTACAAAGCCTAGTCACCTAGGTTTGATTCCCCAGTACTCACGTAAGCCAGATACAAAAAGTGGCACATGCATCTGGAGTTTGTTTGCAGTGGCCTAAGGCCCAGGCACACCCATTTCTCTCTCTCTCTCTCTCTCTCTCTCTGTGTGTGTGTGTGTGTGTGTGTGTGTGTGTTTCTTCACTCTCTCTCCTTGCAAATTCAAAAAACAATTTTTAATGGAAGACTGGAGAGATTGCTCAGTGGTTAAAGACACTTGCTTATAAAAGCAACATTTCAAAGTAAAAATCGTAATTCTTATTGAGTATATAATAACGTACTGATCAACTAATACTTTTTTGTAGTTCTGGGGTTCAAACTCAGAGCATCACGCATATGAAGCAAGCACATCACCAATGAGCCACATCCTCAGCTGGCATTGTTCAGTATATAAATGTCACCTGTAAGTATGGCATGCCAATATTCAAATAAATCAGTGATTTCACCAAGAATAAAGTTTATTTCATATATATATATGTTTTTCAAGGTAGGGTCTCATTCTAGCCCAGGCTGACCGGAATTCACTATATAGTCTAAGGCCATACTCATGGTGATCCTCCTACCTCTGCCTCTCAAATGCTGGGATTAAGGGCATGCGCCATCATGCCTGACTGAAAAAATTATTATATATTTTATTTCTTTATTTATGAGAGAGAAAGAGGCAGAGAGAAAGAAAGAGAATGGGCATGCCAGGACCTTCAGCCACTGCAAATGAATTCCAGACACATGCACCACCTTGTGCATCTGGCTTATGTGAGTCATGGGGAACTGAACCTGAGTCCTTAGGCTTCACAGACAACTGCCTTAACCACTAACCCATCTCTTCAGTCCTGTGTTTCAGTTTTAAGGGTATTAATACAAGGATTTAATCAGAAAGGAATGACAATGATTATCCCTTGTAAAAGTTTCATAGTGAATTCCAGGTCAGCCTGGGCTATAGTGAGACCCTACCTCAAAAAAACAAAAAACAAACAAACAAACAAAAAAAAAAAAAAAGTATACAGGCCCAGGATTCTGGTGCAGGTAAATACTAGCAGTATGAAGACCTTACTACCTTAGCATAGACATCATCACCAGTAGAAATTTTAGGTGGTATTATTCAGAATTCTCTAGAGGAACAGAACTGAATGAATGAATATATGTTTTAAAGGGGATCTGCTACATTGACTTAAATCACACAGGCTGTTTCCATGCTGGAGAGGCTGAGAGCCTCGTAGTTACTCAGTCCATGCGGCTGGAGGCCTTAGTAGCCCCAATCGGGCACAGAAGACCCAGGGGATTCCTGCCAGGCCACAGGTCTTTAGTCCACATTGGAAGGCTGAAGAAGCTAGCTCCCAAAGTCCAGAAAGGATGGTAGCAATAGGAGTGTTGTACACATCAGCAAGGGCAGCCAGGCAAAGGGGCCACTTTTTCCTGGAACCTCTTTGTATAATAAAGATGCCACCAGAAGGTCTGTCTACTCTGGTAATGACCTTCCCAAAAGGCAAATTCTTTCTTGATTCTTTTTTTAAAAGTTTTTAAAAATTTTTATTTTATTTTTATTTGACAGAGAGAGAGAGAATGGGCATGCCAGGGCTTCTAGCCACTGCAAGTGAACTCCAGACACATGTGCCACGTGATGTATCTGGCTTACAATGGGACCTGGAGAATCGAACTTGGGTCCTGATGCTTTGCAGGCAAGTGCTTTAACCATTAAGCCATCTCTCTAGCCCCTTTTTAATTTTTAAAAAATATTTTATTTTTATTTTTTTATTTGACAGAGAGAAGGAGGGGGAGAGAGAGAGAATGGGCATGCCAGGGCCTCCAGCCACTGCAAATGAACTCCAGACACATGTGCTACTTTGTGCATCTGGCTTACGTGGATCCTGGTGAATCAAACCTGGGTCCTTTGGCTTTGCAGGCAAGTGCCTTAACTGCTAAGCCATCTCTCCAGCCTGAGGAAAAAAAATATTTTTGAGTGCCTGGCATGATAGCGACACATGCCTTTAATCCCAGTTCTCAAGAGGCAGAGGTGGGAGGATCACCATGAGTTTGAGACCACCCTGAGACTACATAGTGAATTACAGGTCAGCCTGGGCTACAGCAAGGCCCTACCTCCAAAAACCAATATACATATACATATATATTTGACACCTTCATCAAAATAATTAACTTCCTTTGCAACCTCACTTATTTAATTTTATTTTGTTAATTCATTATTCTACAGAGTATTAGGCTTCTTTGGATTACCAAAGGGGTCCACACAGAAGAAAAGTTAAGCAGGGTGTGGTGGTGCACACCTTTAATCCCAACACATGGGAGGCAGAGGTAGGAGGATTGCAATGAATTTGAGGCCACTCTGGGACTACAGAGTGAATTCCAGATCAGCACGGGCTAGAGCAAGCCCCTACCTTGGAAAACAAGAAAAGTTAACCTCAGGTGCACACTTCTACTCTTCTGGTCTTCTTATATCCATTCAGTTAATAGGTGTTTATTGAAACACTCTATTTTATACTAACTCAAAAAGTACTTGGAAGGAACTTAGAAGAAGAAGTTTAGAAAGAAAATTTAGATGACATTAAAGTTTTAATTCAAGCCGGGAATAGTGGTGCATGCCTTTAATCCCAGCACTAGGGAGGCAGAGGTAGGAGGATCGCCATGAGTTCGAGACCACTCTGAGACTACATAGTGAATTCCAGGTCATCCTGAGCTAGAGTGAAACCCTACCACAAAAAAAAAAAAAAAAAAAAAACTATTAACTCAAACCACTACAGATATGCTGCAAAGATAATAATGAGAAGAAAGCTGCAAATTTTAGGGACAAATCCATCTGGAAGATCTCGTATCACTGTGTAATTTAGTCCTGTAAAGATTCTGATTGCTGTATAATCAGGCTGACAAATGACTAATACTGGGCAGGTCCAAACAAGTGAATTCTGGTTTTCTCTGGAAGTCCATATCCTGCTCCTTGTGCATGCAGAGTTTTATGGAATTTTAATGGTCCCAATCTCCCTTTGGGGCATCTGTCCTTCCATATGACTGACAAAAGCTTGATAGTTTTTCTCATTTAAATTACAGACTCTGTATGGAGTAATTACCTAGAAGCTTAGAGCCCATTTACTTCATCTAGCATTCATTATTTAAAAAAATATATATTCACAGCCAGACCAAATTTATTTTTTAATAATAAAACATATGAAATGAAAAAGAGATAGAAAAATTTAAATCTGCTAGCATTCGTGAAATCTCACCTTTATGTATTAACCATTGATTATTGAAAGGAAATAGAACTGTAATTATAATGGACAGCAAATTGATGAGATTGGTTGACAAGATCATGTGTCACCATTTGAACCTCAATGTAGAACCAAGTGGAGGAATGACAAGAGTGCAGATGAAAGCTGGGCCCTAATGGAAAGAGCTAAAGGCATCAATCGCAGTCCCACAAATACAAAAAGGCCTAGAGGCAGGAAACACAAAAGACCAGGGGAGGAAAATGAGCAAGCTGACTGGGCAGGTACAGAGCAGGCTGTTGGTTTCCTCCCTCCACAGACCCTTGGCCCTGAGAAGGCACATCACATGTTAGTCACATCCCAAGTGCCTGCTTCGGACACAGACTCCAAGAGTCCTGTCTGAGAAGTGGTGAGGTTCATCAGTAACAATAAGATGCAATGTTCACATCCGATGGCAGAAACAAGGCCGTGTAAGAATAGTGGCCATTCTTCCTGACCCCACCCCTACCACATGGAACTCTATCTCTGGCAGCCGTTCACCCCATTGTAACATTTACAGAGATAATTTCACACGGATCACAATTTCTCTTCTTTTTTTAAGAACTGGGTCAGGAACATGTCCTTCTGTACTTTGACACTCAACAGGGTTCTTTTGTTTACTATTTGAACATGAAATGATATTTGTAAAGGTGATCTATACACTTTTTGGAGAGAATTTTTCCTTTCGCTGGACATGAAACAACAACAATAAAAAGAAGGTAACAACAAAAAAGAAAAGAAACGCAAGCTTTTTTTTTTTAAAAATAAATAAAAATAAAAATATTTTATTTACTTGCAAAGAGAGGGGGTGGGGATGGTACACCAGGACCTCTAGCCACAGCAAACAAAATTCCAGATACATGCACAGCTTTGTGCATCTGGCTTTATGTGTGTACTGGGGAATCAAACCCAGGTTTTTAGGCTTTGCAGGCAAGCACATTAATCACTGAGCCCTCTCTTCAGTCCCCAAACTTGAGGTTAAGCCTAGGCCTTCATCCATATTTATTTTTAGACTGTTCCTAATAGGCAGGAAATGGAATGAGCCTAAATGTTCACCAACCGAATGGATAAAGAAAATGTGGTACATATACATAATGGAATTTTATGCAGCCATAAAGAAAAATTAAATCATTACATTTTCAGAAAAATGTATGCAACTGAAAATCATAATGTTGAGCAACCTAAGACAGACTCAGAAAGACAAATATTGCATAATTTTGCTTCTATGTGGAAACTGGATTTAAAGTTGTATACATATGAGTGTGGAGAGCGTGGAACTAGAAAGGGGATCAGGAAGGGGGAGGAACAGCTAGCTCTTGAGGGAAGCGGGAAGTAGAGAACATGTGAGGAGAAAGCAGAAGAGGGTACTGACTGCGGGAAGAAAGGGACCGCCTGGAACGGGGAGGAGCTAAAGGGAGATCAGTGGGGGAGGGAGAGACTAAGAACAAAGTATAACGACATGGATGTATAAGGAGGGCACGGCGAAGCCAATGACTTCACATGTTAATGTACACAAAGTTAACTAAGAGAGAAAGAACACACAAGCATTGGGTTTGAAAGATGGCTAAGCGGTTAAGGTGTTTGCAGTGGCTAGAGGCCCTGGTGTGCCCATTCTCTCTCTCTCTTATATATATGTATATATATATATATACATACCTCTCTCTCTCAAACAAATGAATAAATAAAATATTTTTAGGGCTGGAGAGATGGCTTAGCAGTTAAGGCACTTGCCTGCAAAGCCTAAGGACCCAGGTTTGATTCCCCAGGACTCGCATAAGCCAGATGCACAAGATGGCACATGCATCTGGAGTTTGTTTGCAATGGCTGGAGGCCCTGGCATACACATTCACTCTCTCTCTCTCTGTGTGTGCCTTTCTCTCTCTCTCTCTCTCTCTCTCTGACTCTCTCTCTCAAATAAATAAATAAAAATAAAAATATTTTTTAAAAGAAGAAAATATTTTTTTTTAAACAAGCATTAACTCCAAAATGCTGAAGTCAATTGTTAACAAATCTACCAAGGCTGTCAGCAAGTCCTTAAGGGATAGGTGTTATAAAAACCATCTGGGGCTGGAGAGATGGCTTAGCAGTTAAGGCTCCTGCCTCCTAGGCCTAAGAACGCTGGTTCCAATCTCCAGCAGTTCCAATCTCCAGGTCCCACGTTTAGCCAGATGCAAAGTGATGCAAGGGCGCAATGCCGCACTTGACCACAAGGGGATGCACGCATCTGAATTTCGTTCACAGTGGCTGAGAGGCTGCTGTCATGCCCATCTCTATCTGCCTTCCTCTCCCTCTCTGTGTCTCTCTCAAAAAAAAAAAAAAAAAAAAATCTGAATCCTCTTTAGAGTTACATAGTCCGAGCTAACGCTCTCATCCACTTTCTCTTTTCTGAAACCTTCCCCAACACATTAGCAAAGGAAATTAAAATCTTAATTTAAGCCTTTTCCTTACATGTAGCAATGAAGACAGTCCTTCCACCCTAGGCAGAATAATGTTGTAATGCCACCCTGTCTCAGTCCAAGATTCCAACCAGTCATTTCTTACCAAAAACACCTTGTGATTTCCCATGTCAGACTCCAGAGATTCTTGTTGGACTTTGAACAGCCTTGACTGTTTTATTATGAGTATGTCATCCCTTATCTAACTCTTCATCAAACATACGCCTATTGTGTTGTCTACCTAACAACTATTGTTCCAGGAATTGCCTCACCTGTTGCCTAATTTGCTGGGTTGCAGAGGATTTTCAATATTCTTATAACATGACACTTCCCCGAGGCATGGTTAATCTGAGAGTGGATATGGGACCTTAAACAGGGCTCCTGCTTCCTCTCGCTCTTGAATCTTAAAGCTGAAACAGATCATTTCTCTCTGGGAACCTAGAGCATAAATGCTATCTTTGAAACTATCCCCACTGACATGATGCCTGGAAATAGAGTAAATGTCTGGTCTGCAGAGCCTAATGACCCAAGTTCCATTCCATAGTACCCATCACAGAGAGGCACGTGCATCTGGAGATCATCTGCAGCAGCTGGAGGTCCTGGTGTGCCCATTCTCTTTCTCTCCGTGTGTGTCTTTCTTCTCTCTCTCTCTCTCTGCTTGCAAATAAGTAAATACAAGAGGTAGTATACCAAAATGTCTCATAGAGATGTAATCAATAATTATAGCTAGTCATAAATACTTGTTTTTCCCTTACACTCTTAGTCCAATTTTTCTAGAAATTTCCTCTTCATCTTGTCTTTTATTTAGGACTGCCTCTTTTCTTCACCCAAGCAAGTTAAACGTTCTCACATGGTCTTATAGTCCACCTCCACTCTGGGCACAAGGACTAGAAAACTAACGCTGTGCAAATGACAGTGACGTGTGTCCAGCCCCTGATACTACCCCCAGTGATTCTGGGACTTCCCATTACTCACACAATTGTATACGACACTTGTATTTCCCTCTCACTGAATGAGGCTGTGCTGTCTAACTGCTAGGACGTTACTGAAAACCAGAGCATGACTTCCAAGTCTTCCCTGTGCTCCTTTGGACGAACTCCCATGAAAACGTCCTCACGATGTGGAACTGAGGCCTCCTGCCAATCATTATTAACTTGAGTGAGTAACCTTGGAAACAGACCCCCAGCCTCCTTAAGTCTTGACTGCAGTTCTAAGACTGCTGCTACCCATGGAAGATCCACCCAGCTAAGCTGTTCTTAAATTTACTTTGCACAGAAGCTGCCTAAGATAATAAATGCTTATTGTTGTTTGAAACTGCTAAGACAGGGGACAATTTGTTCTGTGGAAACAGGTAACTAATCCCATTCTGTGACACTATTTGATTGGTCCAAGAATGGGCCACTAACCCAACCTGGGGCGATGAGTCATTTCTCCTACTTTATTTTCTGGGTGTTGTTGTTGTTGTCATTGGTTTTCAAGGCTGGGTCTCGAGAGGGATAGCTGAGGTCAGATAAGGTCACGTGAGCGGTTCTGATGATCCTTGATTCTTAACTTATGAGACAGTGCTTTGAAAGGACGAAGCAATGTGAAAGTGGGGGTACTGCTAATGCAACAGAATTTCACACTCTTCTGAGGATCAAAATATATTTGTGGGGACCGGAGAGATGGCTTACCGGGTAAGGCGCTTGCCTGCGAAGACTAATGACCCAGGTCAATCCCCCCAGTGCCCACGTAAGCCAGACGCACAAGGTGACACATGCGTCTGGAGTTTGTTTGCAGTGGCCAGAGGCCCTGATGCACCCATTCTTTCTCCCCCTCTCTTTCTCTCTGCCTCTTTCTCTCTCTGTCTCTCTCAAATAA
Source organism: Orientallactaga sibirica (assembly GCA_036365145.1). Lineage (NCBI taxonomy): Eukaryota > Metazoa > Chordata > Mammalia > Rodentia > Dipodidae > Orientallactaga > Orientallactaga sibirica. The sequence goes on along the minus strand of JAEOAD010000054.1, from coordinate 6,384,564 downwards.
ACCAATAAAATATTTTTTTAAATATACTTAGGAGCCAGGCATGGTGGCACACGCCTTTAATCCCAGCACTTGGGAGGCAGAGGTAGGAGGACTGCTGAGAGTGGCCAGAGTTCCTGATGCACCCATTCTTTCTCCCTCTCTCTTTCTCTCTCTGCCACCCTGAAATAAACAACAAAATAGTTTTTAAATATACTTAATTCCAGGTCAGCCTGAGCTAGAGTGAGAACCTACCTCGAAAAAAACAAAATAAATAAAATAAATAAATAAAAATAAAATATACTTAGGAGATGTAAGAACTCTCATGAAGGTTCTAGGAAATAGAATTGAGCAGTGTGTAAAGACTGCACACTGCAAGGAAGTGGAGTTTATCCAAGGTAAGGTTGGTTTAACGTCTGCAAATCAATCGATATAATATACTACATTAATTGATTATCAATTAATATAATATATACTATTAATTATTTAATTAACTAATATTAATGGATTAAAGAACAGAAAAAAAATTGATCAAGGTAGGGATCTTACTCTAGCCCAGGCTGACATGCACTCACTCCGTAGTCCCAGGCTGGCCTCAAACTCATAATGATCATCCTACCTTTGCCTCCTAAGTGCTGGGATTAAAGGTGTGTGACACAACTCCTGGCCCTCATTTGTTTTTTATTTATTTATTTGCAAGCAGAGAGAGACACAGAGAGAGGGCCTCTAGCCACTGCAAATGAACTCCAAATGCATCTGGTACATCTGGCTTTCTGTGGGTACTGAAGAATCGAACTCAGGTCATTAGGTTTTGCAGGCAAGCGCCTCAACCACTGAGCCATCTCTCCAGCCCCCCAATTTTTTTTTTTTTTTTTTGAGATAGCATTTCACTCTAGTCCAGCTGACCTGGAATTCACTATGTAGTCTCAGAGGGGCCTTGAACTCATGGTGATCCTCTTACCTCTGCATCCCAAGGGCTGGGATTAAAGGTGTGTGCTACCACTCCAGGCCTAATTTGTTTTCTTCAGGCAGGGTCTATATAGCCTAAGCTGGCTTCAAACTTTCTCTGTAGCAGAGAATGACCTTGAACTCCTAAGTACTGGGATCTAAGTACATCTAAGTGCTGGGATTACTGACTAAGTTATTTTGATGAACTATCACACAGAACATAGATGAAGTTTCTTTTTTTTTATTATTATTAGAGACAGAGAGAGGGAGAGAGAGAGAGAGTGAGAATGGGCACACCAGGGCCTCTAGCCACTGCAAACGAACTCCAGATGCATGTCCCACCATGTGCATCTGGCTTATGTGGGACCTGGAGAATCAAACCTGGGTCCTTAGGCTTCACAGGCAAGCGCATTAACTGCTAAACTATCTCTCCAGCCCATAGATGAAGTTTCTATCAAAGGGATAAATGTAAAATGCAAATGGTCTACTGAGCATGGTTTTGTTTTGTTTTGTTTTTTGAGGTAGGGTCTCATTCTAGCCCAGGCTGACCTGGAATTCACTATGTAACCTCAGAGTGGCCTTGGATTCCTGCCGATCCTTCTACCTCTGCCTCCAGAGTGCTGGGATTAAAGGCCTATGCCACCACACCCAGCGTGACCATGTTTTTACCAAGTAGAGAAAGCTACTTAAAAATGAAAGAGGAAGTTCACACAGAAAGAAACAAAATAGCCTGTTGCAGTCAGCTTCTTGTTGCTGAGACAAACATGCAACCAGACAGTTTAGGGAGGAAGGGATTTATGTCAGGCTTACAGATCTAGGGGAAGTTCCATCAATGGCACAGGAAGCTAGCTCCCATTCTCAGATCCAGGCAGAGACACCACCAACAGCCAGCAAGCACTAACTACCAGAGCTCAGACTGTGCCAAACACACCCAGTAGTCCTGGACTTCCGATCTGCTCCCAGACATACCTTAGGGCAGGACTCAAAGATCCACCCCAGTAGCAGGAATCTGCCTGCTAGGGGCCAAAATTGGAAGTTCAACTTTTAATCGTTTGTTTGTTTGTTTGTTTGTTTGTTTGTTTGTTTGTTTGAGAGAGAGAGAATGGGCATGCCAGGGCCTCTAGCCATTGCAAACAAACTCCAGACGCATGTGCCTCCTTCTGCATCTGGTTTACATGGGTACTGGGGAACAGAACCAGGGTCCTTAGGTTTCGTAGGCAAGCACCTTAACCACCAAGCCATCTCTCCAGCCCTGGAAGTTTAATTTTAATAAAACACCTGACTCTATGGGCCATACATTCAAACTAGCACACAGCAGAAAAAGCCATGATGGTGTCAGGGTCCTTAGTTCCAACCATCCCCAAGATTCAGTTCCGTCCAGGTCTTTGTATATCCTGGTCAACTCTCGTTTATTCTCTTGGCCCCATCTCTGCGTTAGTCCCTGTGCAAAGCTCATCTCCCCAATGCCGTCAGATCTCCCTGCCTACCACAGATCGGTGTGTGGTAGATCTCCGCGTGCCCACGTGTCTAGGTGGATCCTCCCGACAGTCTACCTCATCCTTGCTTCCACTTAGAGAAGGGACCATAGGCGAGCTCCTCGCAGGATCAGAGGGGGTAGGACTGCGGTTGTTATTCTGTCGATCACGCACACTGGATGGCTGGTTTGCTGTCTTTCCTCATCAGTGCGAAGCGACGGTGAGCCTGCCTCTGCCCTGTCTCCCCCTGGATAACCCTTCTGCTCCTGTCTGGTGTATGTCTGCTTGTCTCGCCATGAAGGCTGGAAGCAACAAGAATGAACGTGGCTTGTTACCTGCCCTTGTCTATCTGTGCTAGACACACACACAAAATCAACATACATTAGAATCATACATGTGTATATATGCATATATGTGATTATAGTAAGATTTTGAAGGATGTTTTCATCAGATAACAGAGAGTTGAGGGAGAAAATTCTCCAAGCCAAAGAACCCATGCACTCAAAAACAAAAAAGAAAGACAGTTCACAAGGAAATCTGTTTTTCCTAAAACACAAAATTCAGAGGTAGTGATAGGATGAAACATTAAAGTGGTAGGGCTGGAGAGATGGCTTAGCAGTTAAGGTGCTTGCCTGCAAAGCCTAATGTCCCAGGTTCAATACCCCAGTACCCACATAAGGCAGAAGTACAAGATGATGCATGAGTCTGGAGTTTATTAGCAGTGGTTGGAGGCCCTGATGTACCCATTCTCTTTCTCTCTCTCATGTGTTATTCCTCTCTCTCTCTCTCTCAAATAAATAAATAAACAATATTTTTAAAATTAAAGTGATAATAGAAGCCAAATACTGACATCCTTCCAAAACAGTGCCAGCAGCTGAGGAACAACTGTCCAAGCACAGGACCCTATGGAGGACACTTTGCATTCAAATGAGAAGGCTCAGCAGTTAAAGGTGCTTGCTTGCAAAGCCTGCAGGCCCAGAATTCAATTCCCTAGCACTTATATAAAGCCAGACACAAAAAGTGGCACATGCACCACCTGGCATTTGTTTGTACCACAGACATTGGTGCATGCATGCACGTGTGTACGCACACGCACACACACACACACACACACACACACACACATTTAAAATGTTAAAAAAGGGCTGAAGAGATAGCTTAGCAGTTAAGGTGCTTGCCTGAGAAAGCTAAAGATCCAGGTTTAATTCCCCAGAGCCCAGATGTACATGGCAGTACATGTGTCTGGAGTTCGTTTGCAGTAGCTAGAGGCCCTGGTGTGCCCATTCTCCATACCCCTCCCGCCCCCCGCCCCACTTCTCTCTGTTTCTTTCTCTCTCTTACACTCTCAGATTTAAAAAAAAGTCTTAATTGAACTCTACTGGCACTTCAACGACTGAAAGAGTTGGCTACAATGTGGGAGCTGCTGAGCACATGAAGGCCCTGCTGGTGCAGTACAGAACTGAAGGCAGACATGGGGAGGAGCGCGTCTTGAAGGGTTAGACGCCCATCAAGTTCATTCGTGCCAACCAACTGGTCATGCGCAGATAGGCATCTTGAGTTTGACGGTCATGTATTTTCACACGGTTCTATGAGTCACTAGAGGTAAAGAGGACATTGCAAGAGGACAGAGGACAACACCTAGCACACCATCATTAAGTGTCAATTAGGGGACAAAGAGAAGAGTTCACTGAAGGGCCAGGGGAAGGGTCAAGAGGAAAGCAGATCTTCATACCACATCAGTGCCACCTGACTGATCCCAGCCTGTTGTGAAGCTACTTGATCACATTAATCTCTAAACCTCACAAGCTCAAACCCCCCTTCTGTCAATTTTCACCCCTTCTCTCCCTGCCTTCTTTTCTATTAACACTTCAAGACAATATTGGCTCTTTGTTGCTTCTGATGATGTCCGATTGCCCCAAAGCTCCAAATTGTGAATAAGTGAAGAAGATTACAATCCATTTACTCGTCTATGCACTGGATCTGCATTCTCTTCCCTCTCGAACAGGGACTGTTATAATAGTACAGTATCTTGGTCACAGGCCTCCAAAAATAAAACCTATAGAATCTAACTTTTGTCTCCTTTTCTCCTTTCTTCCCCTTCCCTTCACTTCTCCTTCCTTTTTGTTTCCCACTTTTTTTGGTTTTCCAAGGTAGGGTCTCACTCTAGCCCAGGCTGACCTGGAATTCACTCTGTAGTCTCAGGGTGGCCTCGAACTCACAGTGATCCTCCTACCTCTGCCTCCCGAGTGCTGGGATTAAAGGTGTGTGCCACCACACCCAGCTTTCCTTCCTTTTCAAAAAAATTTTTTTAATTTTTGTTTCTTTTTATTTATTCATTAGTAACAGACACACAGAGAGAGGCATGCATGCGAGAGAGAATGGGCACACCAGGGCCTCCAGCCACTGCAAATGAACTCCAGATGGTTGTGCCACCTTGTGCATCTGGCTTACATGGATATTGAGGAATTGAGCCTTGAACCGGGGTCCTTAGGCTTCACAGGCAAACGGTTAACTGCTAAGCCATCTCTCCAGTCCCTTCCTTCCTTCCTTTTGGACTATATAGTCCAAGCTGTCTTGGAACTCATGAGCCTCTTACCTCAGCCTCCGGAGTGCTGGGATTACAGAATTGCACCATTCCTCTCAGGTTATAATTTAGCTTTTTCTTGAAGCTAGGCATGGCTAGCAATAGGCTGTGAGCAGAACTAGCACCTGCAACTTCCAGGCTAATCCCTCTTCCTTTTTTTTCTTCATTCAGCTGGTTGGGACGTGGATGCTAAAGGTAGAGTAGCCATCTTAGACACCAGGTGAACTTGTCAATTGCAAGGTCATATGATTGATACTAATATGTTTCTCCAGCTTCCGTCAATGAAAGGTGCTGGAGGAAATATAGACATCCAACAGCACCCTACCTGTGGCTGCAGAGGGATACATACCTTGTTCAAGGCTATACCTGTTTCAGGGTGTGCTGTGTCTCATGATCTATCAATGTGGGGGTACAACGGCCTGGCCTTTTGGCCTAACTCGAGTCAACTCTGAAGGGCCACTTTAGCTCCAGGTTTCTGGGGGCTGGTCGTAGCTATCAGTAAGCTTGAACCGCAGCTTGACTCTCCCCTCTGCTTGTTGCTACTGTTCCACAAAGCACCCATGGCTTCTCCTTTAGGGTGCAGGACTCTGTGCTCGGATACTCAAGAGAGCTAATATCCCACATGCCCTTCTGCTCTTTGACCTAACGCCCTTGCCCAGTGAGCCTTGGTGCAGACTACACACCCGGTCACCAGTCTTGACCTTCTTCATCCAGCTCTGTTCCTTTCCTTTCTCCCCCATAAACCTATCAGTCATTCTCTAACACACTCCATAACATACTTATTTACCTTGGTTTTTTTTTTTTGTTGTTGTTGTTTTGATTTTGGCTTTTTGAGATAGACTTTCTCTCTAATCCAGGCTGACCTGGAATTCACTGTGTAGTCTCAGGGTGGCCTCGAACTCACCACGATCCTCCTACCTCTGCCTCCTGAGTGCTGGGATTAAGGGCGTGTGCCACCATGCCTGACTTTGTTTTCATTTTCTTTCTTTCTTTTTCCTCTAATAGGGTGTAAGGTCCATGTGGGATGTTTGTTTTGTATACTGATGCATCCCACACTCCTTCAAGAATGACTGGCACAAGTACTCTAGAAAGGGAATATAAAGGAAATAGAAAGGGAAGGAGGGGAGACTTAACAGGATGGTGTTGTATATATGTAAGTAGAAGAATAGATTAATGGGGATGAAAAAACCTAAGTGAGGTCAGGGGAAGAGATTGAGTAAAGGAAAAGTTGCCGGGTGTGGTGGTGCACGCCTTTAATCCCAGCACTTGGGATGCAGAGGTAGGAGGATCACCGTGAGTTCGAGGCCACCCTGAGACTACATACATAGTGAATTCCAGGTCAGCCTGGACCAGAGCAAGACCCTACCTCGAAAAACCAAAAAAAAAAAAAAAGGAAAGGTGGAGGGAGGGCTAATCAAAATCTAAGAGGATATAAATAAGTCATATGGAAACCTACTTTTCTGGACAATTAAACACTCAGAAGCAATAGACTGTAATTAGAAATTTTTCAGTGTCAGGGATCGGATACCTTCCAGTGAGCTATTGGCCAAGGAGGTCATTATAGGCCATTGCCAAGGCCCTTGGTTTCCTACCAGGAGTAAATGGTAAGACCCTATTGCTGAAGACTCCACATAGACTTGGACTACAAGGTCACTGAGAAATCCTGCTGGAGCTGAGCTGAAAGCCTCTAACCATCTGACAGAAAGCTGGAAAAAGCTACACTGCATGCAGTTCAATGGGAGAGAGAAAACACCAGTGAAGATACTCAACAGTGAACACTGCAAGCTTTAAATTTGGCCAGTCAGGCCAAATGAGCCAACAGGTGCAATAGTGGCATGTCTGTTATGGGAGAAACCAGCTGCTCTCTAATTGGACTGGAGGCCTGCTCCATGGGAGGGAATACATCCCTGATACTGAAAACCTATGACAGGGGTAGTCATGAGCCCTATGGGTGTAACATCTGTTGGTGTCTCGCTAAATGTATATTCTATGCTCAGCAAACTGCTCAGTAAGCAGTTTTCTTAATGTTCACAACTATATATTAATACCACTTTCACTTTTGGTTAGAGAAGCTTCTCTTTTCAGATGGTGGTGACCTTGGGATGATTCAGAAGGCACCATGGTGCTGAGAAGTGACAGGAGTTAGAAAGTTAGAAACATCTCTAACACACCTTCCAAGGCTCAGGGTCCATTGTGGAAGAGGGGGGCGGAAAGAATGTATGAGCCAAAGGAAGAGTAGGACTCCTTACAATGTGCTCCTCCAGACACAAAATGGCCTGGATGGCTGGAGAGATGGCTTAGCGGTTAAGGCGCCTGCCTCCTAAGCCTAAGAACGCTGGTTCCAATCTCCAGCAGTTCCAATCTCCAGGTCCCACATTTAGCCAGATGCAAAGTGACGCAAGGGCGCAATACCACACTTGACCACAAGGGGGCGCACGCATCTGGATTTCGTTCACAGCAGCTGAGACACTGCTGGCGCGTCCACCTCTGTCTTCCTCTCCCTCTCCCTCTCTCTCTCTCTCTCTCTCTCTCTCTGTCTCTCTCTGTGTCTCTCTCAAAAAAATAAAAATAAAAATAAAAAAATTTAAAAGTTTTTTAAAATGTCCTGGATATCCATGACCATACAGTGCCTGACACTACCTACACAAGATCATCATAATAGGAGGAAAAGATCATGACATCAAAACGAAAAGACAGACTGATTGAGAGGGGGAGGGGATATGATGGAGAGTGGAGTTTCAAAGAGGAAAGTGGGGGGAGGGAGGAAAGTACCATGGGATATCATCTACAATTAAGGAAGTTGTCAATAAAAAATAAAAATAAATAAATAAATTTTTAAAAAAAATGGCACATAGCATTCAGCGAATATTTGTTGAACACATAGAGAAGTGAATAATTCTCTAAGGAAATGTTTACAGCTATTCACTTATCAAAGCCTTGGTGATTTGATTTAGGTGTCCCCATAAACTCAGGTGTTCTGAATGCTAGGGTCCCAGCTGATGGAGATTTGGGAATTAACACCTCTTACAGCCAGTGTAGTGCTGGGGGTAGGCCATGAGTATTATAGCCAGATTCCCTTTGCCAGTTTTTGGGACACTCTCCTGTTGCTGTTGTCCATCTGATGTTGGTCAGGAGGTGATGTCTACCTCTGCTCATGCTGTCATTTTCCCCTGCCATCTTGGAGCTTCCCCTTGAGCCTGTAAGCCAAAATAAATCCTTTTTTCCCACAAGCTGCTCTTGGTCGGGTGATTTCTGCCAGCAATGTGAACCTGGCTGCAACAATAAAGTTGGTACCGAGGAGTGATGTCATTGTTGCTGGACACCTGACTTTGTGGCTTTGACCTTTTAGAGCTGCTTTGCAGAAGGAATGTGGATGGATTAGAAATCTTGGCCTGGGAGATGTCTTGCCATGCTGTAAGTACAGCTGGATGGACTATTCTGTTCAGAGTTGAAAGACCTGAAGGTAGTAAGAACTATGGACTGTGAGGTTTGGCTTATGAGGGTGAGAAAGAGCTTTGTCTGGGCTGGGCTAGAAGCAGTTTGTGTGAGAGGCTTGCTGTTAAGCCCATGTCCTGAAAATTTGTGCAGGGTTGTTTTGTGTAGAATGGACTAGTGTGAGCAGAGTGATGTGGCACAGAAAAAAATGAAATCTTTGGGCCAAAACTTCTGCCTGTTCATCTGCAATTGTATGAGAGATTATAACCATTGAGATTGGGCCAGCTGACCTGCATTGGGACAACAGAAAGAATGCAGTCTTTTGAAGGGGCCTGAATGCTGAAGGAGTGTCCTGTTCTTCAAAGTCGGCTTGATTCTCCCCTGGATTAACAAACTGGCACCCCACCTGGTATTATGGAGTATGAGAAATGCAAGAAAGAGAGGGTCATTGAATTTGAAACACAGTCTTGTGTTTTGGAAATGGCCATGGGCAGTGTGTAGCAGGTTTGCTGGATGCCTGCATGGAGACCTGATGGAGCCATGAGGATGAACCGTGGGTTGCAGTGGAGACCCAGTGGAGATGCCGGGACCATGAGATGGCTTCTAAGTAGAGCTGCCGGCCCTGGATGAAGTTTTCCAGGACTGTGAGTAGCCTTCCTGGAGGGGCAGAATTGGAACTCCAGAGACTTGTTGGTGGTTAGAATTATCAGACTTGGAGATTTGTCACTGACTAGAGTTGTTGGACTGTAGTTCTTGGAGCTACAGAGTTTGGTGTTTGCCGTAGTTGTTTTAATTCTTGTGTTGGTTGAACATTTCTTGGCTATACCCAGTGCCATCTTTTGCGGTGTGAATGTTTATTCTTTGCCATGATGGGTTTTGGGGGGATTTTTTGGTGTTATGGCTCAGTTAAAATATCTCAGAATATGGGAATGTTTGAGCATCATTAGGATTGATAAATACTATGGAGACTTTTAAAGATGGACTGAATGGTTTGCATTTTACATCATGGGTGGTTATCAGTTTATGGAGGCCAGGTGCAGAATGTGGTGGCTTGATTCAGGTGTCCCCATAAACTTAGGTGTTTTGAATTCTAGGTTCCCAGCTGGTGGAGGTTTGGGAATTAACACCTCCTAGAGGCGGTGTACTATTGGGGGCGGGGTTATGGGTATTATAGCCAGTGTTCCCTTGCCAGTGTTTGGCACACTCTCCTGTTGCTATTGTCTATCTGATGTTGGTCGGGAGATGATGTCCACCCTCTGCTCATGCCATCGTTTTCCCTGACGTCATAGAGCTTCCCCTTGAGCCTGTAAGCCAAAATAAGCCCTTTTTTTTCCACAAGCTGCTCTTGGTCGAGTGATTTCTGCCAACAATGTGAACCTGACAGCAACAGCCCTCAAGTTCAAAAGTGCTTTAAAAGAACTCGGAATCGGCAGACTCACTAAGTGTTTGTTATAAATTTTAAAAATATTCTTATTTATGTATTTATTTGCAAGCAGAGAGGAGAGAATAGGTGTGCCAGGGCCTCCACCCACTGCAAACAAACTCCAGGTGCATGAACTACTTTGTATGTCTGGCTTTTACATGGAATTGAACTCAGGCATTATGTTTTGCAAGCAAGCACCTTAACCACTGAACCATTTCTTTAGCACCAATATTAGAAATTTTATATTATCCAATAACGAAAATGCCTCATGCATTTTTCTGGAGTACTCTAAGTCTCTCCTTTCACAGTATACATTTACATATACATACATACACAGCCCTTCAAGTAATAAGATGCCTTATTTTACAGTGAGCCTGTGATTTCTGTTCTGACGAGATGTCCACTGAAAAGATGTTTGTTTTGTTTTGTTTCGTGTTTTTCGCCCTCAAATTGGAAATTTAGGAAAGGCAAAGCTGCAATTCTCAAGTGGGGTGACCTAGGACAACTTGCTGGGTAACATTATAGGGCACGGTGACTTCTCACAGGTACTGTCTGTTCTCAAGCCCAATTCATTGCAACTCATTCATTGGAAACTTTGTTTTGCTTCATATTACAGGCTTCTGAAAGAGGTCAGGATTCGTAAGGGTTCAGGAAGTTTCCTTTGAAGTCAGCACTCCAATAAAAACATGAACTAGATCAGCTGAGCACCCATGGAGTTGGCCTAAGGATTTATTTTTATAGCTTTGAATTAATTCTCAGAGGGTTTTCCTCCCCAAGGCAAGTTCTTTCTGTATTGATCAGTAAAGGTTATGTGAATGTCATTACATGAATTAGGAAGTCATTCATGATATTATAATTGAGCATACTTCCAGTCAGTTATTTTTATTTAATAAAGCAAATAAAATAATTTTACTATTTCTAAGTTTAAAAAAATCACTGAGCTGATTATAAATAAAACATTTCTCATTATTAACTATTTACCAGTTACTAGTGAAGAATGACGGGAATACAATGCGAGTGGTATTTATTTTCTGATACCTTTTGGTTGGTTGGTTTTTGAGACATAGTTTCACTACACAGCCCAGGCTGGTCTTCAATTCACAGTGATCCTCCTGCCTCAACCTCCCAAGTAGTGGGATTACAAGCATGTACCAACATGTCCAGCTTTTTGATATGCTAACAGACTCAAAGGAAAAAGGCAGAAAATCCACCACTGACGTTCTTCTGTTGCCCTTGAAGCAACGTTGCTCTCGTCAGATTCACCCTTTACTCAGGCTCAATGAAGCAAGCAGAGTTCAGAATATAATTGTGGAACATTACACTTAAATTCCAAATGGAATTTATCTTTGGGCAACTTTTTTTTTATCCTTTCAAGATACTGTTTTTGCCAGGCATGGTGGTGCATGCCTTTAATCCCAGCACTCAGGAGGCAGAGGTAGGAGGATCACCATGAGTTCAAGGCCACCCTGAGACTACATAGTGAATTCCAGGTCAGCCTGGGCTAGAGCAAGACCGTACCTTGAAAAACCAAACAAACAAACATAAAGATTTTTTTTTCAGACTGGAGAGATGGCTTAGTGGTTAAGGCACTTGCCTGCAAAGCCAAAGACCCCACGTAAGCCATATGCACAAGGTGGCACATATGTCTGGAGTTTGCAGTGGCTGGAGGCCCTGGTGTGCCCATTCTCTCTCAATAAAAAAAAAACTATTTTAAAAAGACATTGTTTTGCAATAAATAATAAAGATTCATTAAGAGAAAAATTAAGTTCTTTCAAATGTATTAATAAGAATTGTTTTAGAATCCTCCATGAGTCCATTTTGATCATGTGGCTTTTTCACTGGAACTTAACTGTGATATCAAATCATTTCATAGCTAACCTTACAGCTGTATTATATTTCATGTAATCCTTCTTTGTTACATGCTATTATATTTCATGAAATTCTTCTTTGTTGTTGTTTTGTTTTGTTTTGCGAGGTAGGGTCTGGCTGACCTGGAATTCACTATGTAGTCTCAGGGTGGCCTTGAACTCAACTCACAGGGATCCTCCTATTTCTGCCTCCTGAATGCTGGGATTAAAGACCTGTACCACCACACCCTGCTTATTTCATGTAATTCTTTTTTCCTTAAATTATTTATTTATTTGAGAGAGAGAGCAAATGGGTACGCCAGGGCCTCTAGCCACTGCAAAGAACTCCAGACACATGCACCACCTTGTGCATCTGGCTTATGTGGGTCCTGGGGAGTCGAACCTTTGGCTTTGCAGGCAAGTGCCTTAACCTCTAGACCAACTCTCCAGACCCTCATGTAATTTTTTGTTTGTTTGTTTGTTTGTTTTTTCGAGGTAGAGTGTCACTCTAGCTCAGGTTGACCTGGAATTCACTCTGAAGTCTCAGGGTGACCTGAAACTCTTGGCGATCCTCCTACCTCTGCCTCCCGAATACTGGGATTAAAGGCATGCACCACCACGCCCAGCCACCCTCATGTAATTCTTGTAGCTGGCTTTTCCTTCAGAGAAGCTCCTCCCTCTTCTCCAAGATGATTCTCTTGCTTCGTTCATCTACCGTCTTCTGGTGTGTTGATACGAAATCTTTTTCACACACTTTGGCACATAATACAGACTTTACTTATCCTTGCCCTGTGCAGACTTTTCTTGTATGAAAGACACATAGCTCCCAGGACCCGGGAGGCAGAGGTAGAAGAATCATCTTGAGTTCAAGGCCATCCTGAGACTTCATAGTGAATTCCAGGACAACCTGGGCTAGAGAGAGACACTACCTCAAAAAAAAATATATATAGAGAGAGAGAGAGAGAATTTGAAAGACACATAGCTCTTTGCCCTATTCATGCAACCACTGCTACTCACAGATGGCTTCCGCAGTAGTCTAACATAGATTTGGACTGCACTGTGCCTTTAAGACCAAGGCACTCATTTCTCTCCTTGCAGGAGTTGGGTGACAACTGGGGGTTAACAAGCAGCTCAGCTCCTCTTTGGGAGCTGTTCCTCCTCCTTCTCTAGTGACACATGTAAAACCTGGCCTGTGTACAGGAGGACAATTTTTTTGCATTTCAACTTTTGTTTTGTTTTGTTTTGTTTTTCGATGTAGGGTCTCGCTCTAGCCCAGGCTGACCTGGAGTTCACTATGTAGTCTCAGGCTGGCCTCGAACTCATGGCGATCCACATATCTCTGCCTCCTGAGTGCTGGGATTAAAGGCCTGCACCCCCCCAGCTTTTTTTCATTTTTGTTTTTGAAGTAGGGTTCTGGTCAATGGAATATTATAAGTGATGTTACATGTGTTCTGGTCACTGGAATATTATAATTGATGTGACATGTGATCCACATGTAACGGAGACTGAGTGCCCATCCACCTTGCTTCACTTAGAGTGGCTATGGGCCTGTTGTTCTGGTCACTTGAATATTATAATTGATGTGACATGTGTTCTGGTCACTTGAATATTATAATTGATGTGACATTTTGTCCACATGTAAGGGAGACTGAGTGCCCGTCCGCCTTGCTTCACTTAGAGTGGCTGTGGGCCTGTGTTCTGGTCTCTGGATTATTATAATTGATGTGACATGTGTTCTGGTCACTGGAATATTATAATTGATGTTACATGTTGTCCACATGTAACGGAGACTGAGTGCCCATCACCTTTCTTCACTTAGAGTGGCTATGGGCCTGTGTTCTGGTCACTGGAATATTATAATTGATGTGACATGTGTTCCACATGTAATGGAGACTGAGTACCCATCGCCTTGCTTCAGAATGGCTGTGGGTCTGTGTTCTAGTCACTGGAACACTCACTGTATTTGATGTTTATGCTCCTCCAGGTCATCAAACCTCCCAGAGATTTTTTTTTTTCGTATTTTCTTTTGTCATCTGTCAGCAAAAGACAGGACACCTGTAAGAGTGGATCCAAAAGCTGGAATGACTCTGAATTCCTGAGTGAGTGTGGAGCTAAGCCTCTCTCACATGGTCTTCCCCTCCATTGAACTGTAATGCACTGTGACATTGAGTATGAAGCAAAAATGTATTGGGTTAAGTCACTTAACATCTCGGGAGTACTTTTTTACATACATGTGCAAAGTATCTGTGTCATGGGGCATATGTGATGAATGCATGTACATTTGCATAAGTGCACCTCATGTGTACACATTTGGAGGCCAGAGGAGAATACCACATGTCACTCTCTTATCACTCCTCTGTACATTTCCTTGAGACGGGCCTCCCTTCAACCCAGAATTGTCATTGCTGCCTGCAATGAGCCCCAACAATTCTGCCTCTGTTCCCTCCCTCACCAGTCTGGTGTTACAGACGCCCAGCTTTTTAGAAGGGTTCTTGGGAGTTGAACTTGGCAGTTTCTGGGCTTAAGAGGCCCTCATGCTTAAGCAGCAGACCCTCGTGCCACTCGTGTACTATGCATTCTTAACTGCTGAGCCATCTCCCCAGCCCATGAGAATATTTATTACAGAAGCTGGTGTAGCGTGGCTAATAAACAAATCACTGTCAAAGTTTTAGATTTGTTTGTTTGTTTTTTTCAAGGTAGGGTCTCACTTTAGCTCAGGCTGACCTAGAATTCACAGGTGGCCTTGAACTCATGACGATCCTACCTCTGCCTCCCGAGCGCTGGCATTAAAGGTGTGCGCCACCACGCCTGGCTTAAGGTTTAAGATAAGATTTAAGGTAACTGCAAGTGGCAACTTTAAAAAAAAAAAAACTTTATTCTTATATATTTATTTTTACAGACAGAGAGAGAGGGAGAGAGAGATGGGGGACAATGGGCGCGCCAGGGGCTCTAGCCACTGCAAACTCCAGATGCATGCGCCACCATGTGCATCTGGCTTATGTGGGACCTGGAGAATCGAACCTGGGTCCTTAGGCTTTGCAGGCATGTGTCTTAACTGCTAAACCATCTCTCCAGCCTGCAAATGGCAACTTTTGACCAAAAGATTTCTCCCAGGTCAGGCTTCCTAGGAAGGCTCTGAGGTAGACATTAGCCTGTAGGAAACTGAGTGGGAAGTGACATTTGGATCAATACCTGTAGAATAAAGGCAGCAAGACTGGATGGCATTAGAACTGTGACTCAGAGACAACAAAGGCCTCCGCCAATCCGATGATAGCTTCAGAGCTAAGATGTTGTTTCAAAGACGTTTCAAACCAGGCATGGTGTGCACGCCTTTAATCCCAGCACTCAGGAGGCAGAGGCAGGAGGATTGTCACGAGTTCAAGGCCACCCTGAGAATACAGAGTGAATTCCAGGTCAGCCTGGGCTATAGTGAGACCCTACCTCAAAAAACCAAAAACAAAACAAAACAAAAAAAAGGAACCATATGTGGTGGTGCACGCCTTTAATCCCAGCACTTGGGAGGCAGAGGTAGGAGGATCGCTGTGAGTTCAAGGCCACCCTGAGACTACATAGTGAATTCCAGGTCAGCCTGGGCTAGAGTGAGACCCTACCTCGAAAAACAAATAATAATAATAATAATAATAATAATAATTACATAAATAAAGAACCATAAGAACATTATCATATCTAATAAAAGTAATGGCAATTATGTACATAAATTTCTCAGATTATTCTTCATGTATTCCTCTCTTTTTTACTTATTTGCACAGAGAGAGAGAAAGAGATAGACAGAGAGAGAAAGAATAGGCATGCCAGAGTCTCTAGCCAGTGCAAACAAACTCCAGATGCATGTGCCACTTTGTGCATCTGGTTTTATGTGGGTACTGGGGAATAGAACCCAGGTCATTAGGCTTTGCAGGCAAGTGCCTTAACTGCTGAACCATCTCTCCAGCCCAAGTCTTCCTCTCTTTTGTTGTGGCTCCTTTAACGATAGACATGTGCTGTCATACATAGTCCCAGCACTGGCCAGGCCATGATTCCATTTTCCTTAAATATCTGTGGTTTCTTAGCCTATTTACTGCTCTAACAGAATACCTGGAATTGAGCCATTCATGAAAAATAGAGCCAGGCACTGTGGTCAGTGCCAATAATCCCAGCATTCAGGAAGCCAAAATCGGAGGAACACCAGGAGTTCGAGGATAGCCTGGACTGCATGAGAGCAGCACTAATCTACGGGCATGAGCGTAAAATGGCAATTGATGGGTACAACATATCCACTTGACCAAATAACAGTAGCACCTTCCCTCCTAGTGCTGCTCTCATCGTCTGTGAGAGAAGCTTCTTTTTACAGTTGAAAGGTACCACTGGGGAGACTCAAAACTTGTCAAAGTGCTGAGAATAAGTGACTGCAGAATGCTCAGCACTAAACGACATAGCTAAACAGCCCCTCCGAGACTCAGGAACCATTGTGAAAGAAGGGCAGAAAGCATGTGAGAGCCGGAGGATGGGGAGAAGTGTTATGGAACACCGGATATGAAGTGGCCCTTGCATTCATGACTTCACAACAGCTGGGATTACCTGTACCAGACAGGCACAGCATTGAGCCCAGCAACATCCCGTTGTGGACGATGAAAGAGAAGGGAAAACGAGACTAGTTGGAAAGGAGTTCAGTGGAAGGGGGGATGAGAAAGGGGAAACAAGAGATGGTAATAGGAGAATATTAGGATCAATATACCTTATGTACATGTATGAAAATTGTCCATGAAATGACTAAAAATAATTTATTTCCTTTTTTTTTTTTTTGGTTTTTCGAGATAGGGTCTTGCTCTAGCAGGGGCTGACCTGGAATTTACTATGTAGTCTCAGGGTGGCCTCGAACTGATGGCAATCCTCCTACCTCTGCCTCCCAAGTGCTGGGATTAAAAGTGTGCGCTACCACACTTGGCTCTAAAACTAAGTTAAATCTTGTTTTGTACTGAAGTAAATGTCAGCTATAAAAATTAACTTTTGGGGGCTGGAGAGATGGCATAGTGGTTAATATGCTTGCCTGCAAAGCCTAAGAACTCATGTTCCAATCTGCAGGTCCCCTGTAAGTCATGCAAGGGCGCAATGTCACCCGTGCACACAAGGGGGTGCATGTGTCTGGAGTTCATTTGCAGTGGCTGAAGGCCCTGGCATGCTCATTCTCTCTTTCTGCCTGCCTCTTCTCTCTCACACAAATAAATAAAGAAATATAATTTTTTTTTTTTTTTGGTTTTTCGAGGTAGGGTCTCACTCTAGCTCAGGCTGACCTGGAATTCACTATGTACTCTCAGGGTGGCCTCGAACTCATGGCGATCCTCCTACCTCTGCCTCCCGAGTGCTGGGATTAAAGGCGTGCGCCACCACGCCCGGCTTATAATTTTTTTTTTAAATGAACTTTTGGTGAGTGCCTGCATTCAGCGGGGTAGCAAGAACCAAGGGGATGAACTGCCCCTCCCACATTAGCCAGGGCACAGGTGAAACCACAGAGAAATTGGCATGGCGAGCAAGAGGGCTATTCCACAGCGAGCCTGACAAATGCCAGGGGTATGGAGACAGACACTGAATATACTGAAAACGTACCAAAGCAGACATCCAGAGAACTGAGAACTCAACTTTAAAGTAGACTTAAAAGGGCTGCAGAGATGGCTTAGTGGTTAAACACTTCCTGTGAAGCCTAAGGACCCCGGGTTCAAGGTTCGATTCTCCAGGACCCACGTAAGCCAGATGCACAAGGGGCACATGCATCTGGAGTTTGTTTGCAGTGGCTGGAGGCCCTGGCACGCCCATTCTCTCTCTCTCTCTCCCTGCCTATTTCTGTATCTCTCTCTCAAATAAATAAATAAATAAAAATTTAAAAAATATTTTTAAAAAGTAGATTTAAAACACACCCACCACAGCTCAGGGAATTTTGTGGAAGAGGGGATGGAAAAATGTAAGAGTCACAGAGTGGACAGGAATGTCCGGAGGCACTGCCCTCCTTACAATGACTGACTGCTGCTCTCACATCTCATAACCCACAACCCCATGGTGAATACCAGCAATCCCATTGAGGAGGACCCTCAGCGGAAATGGGGGCAGGGAGGAGGGAAATGATGGTACCAACACATGATGTGTTCGTACAAAGCATCTACTTAATTTAAAAAAAATTAACTTTTGGGCTGGAGAAGATGGCTTAGCCATTAAGATGTTTGCCTGCCAAAGCCAAAGGACCCAGGTTTGATTTCCCAGTACCCACATAAACCAGATGCACAAGGTGGCACATTTGTCTGGAGTTCATTTGCAGTGACTGAAGGCCATGGCATGCCCATTCTCTCTCTCTCTCTCTCTCTCTCTCTCTCTCTCTCTCTCTCTTTCTATCTGCCTTTCTTCCTCTTTCAAAATAAATAAATAAATAAAATTTTTGAAAAATTAACTTTTGTTGCTGGGGAGGTAGTTCAGAGGTAGAAGGCTTATGCCTTGCATGCACAAGGCCCTAGATTTGATCTGAGTACCACAAAAACAAATGGACAAATAAACAAAGCAAAACAGAACAGAAAGAAGGGCTGGAGAGATAGTTTAGCAGTTAAGGTGCTTGCCTGCCAAAGGACCCAAGTTCGATTCCCCAGGACCCATGTAAGCCAGATGCACAAGGTGGCACATGAGTCTGCCTCTTTCAAATAAATGAAAATAAAATATTGAAAAAAAAAGAAAGAAAAAAATTCAGGCAAGAAAGAGCAAAGGAAATACAGAAAAAAGAGGAAAAACCATGAAAAAAGAAAATGAGAGAAAAACTTTTGTTAATGTAAGAATTTCTTCTGATAGATAATAAATGTGGTTGCAAAATTTCATGTTACTATAACTGGGTATTAGTAAGCATAATAACAATTTTCAATATAATCTCATCAGCTGATGTCTTATCACTAACATCTTTCTATAACTTAAATTTTGACTTCCATGCTGCCTGGTTCTTGCTTTCCAAAGTACATCTGATGAAAAATGCCCATATGGTCTACTTCCTATTTTGTGTAATTGTACACCAGAAAAATGCCAACATCTGCTTATGAGAATCTATTTGAATTTTCAGAATCAGAGCACTACCTACATATTTCATGCCCTCAGTCTCCATTCTTGACATCGTTCATGTTTGTTGCCCATATTCCTTATCATCCTGCTAATTCAGATTTCAATAGCAGGCTGGAGAGATGGTCAGCGGTCAAGGCACTTGCCTGCAAAGCCTAACAACCCAGCTAGATGCACAAAGTGGTGCATGCATCTGAAGCTCATTTGCAGTGGCCGGGGCTCTGGTGCACCCATTCTGTCTGACCCTCTTCTATCTCTCTCTCTCTACTTACAAATGAATAAAAATATTTTTAAAAATTTCAGTAGCAGGCTGGAGAGATGGTTTAGCGGTTAAGGTGCCTGCCTGCTAAGCCTAAGAACGTGCAATGCCACACTTGCCTACCAGGGGGCGCATGCGTCTGGAGTTTGTTCACAGCGGCTGAGAGGCTGCTGGCATGCCCATTCTCTCTCTCTGTCTCTCTCTAAAAAAGAAAAAAAAAATCAGTAGCTTCCTGATTGCATTTCTCACGTGTCTCTTCTTGACTACTGTCCTGATGCAAAGCTCACCTCCACCTAATCTACTTGGTGAAATACGTTTCTATACTAACATTCTCTAAATAATCTTTTGAACTCTTCTTTAAGGACCTGATTCATGCCAAGCACTCTGTAATTCTGACATGAGTGTATAAATCCCATTTTATAGATGAGAAAATTGAGACTCATAAAAGTTAATGACTTCCTCAAGGACACACACAGAAGCATCAGCAAAACCAGTACTAGCAACCAGGTCAGTCACACTTCCAAGCCTGTGCTTCTTCTCCACACATGCTGCTGCTCCACGACGCCATGTCAAGCCCGTCCTCCAGGGACTTCTCTGCTGAGGCCTCTATTGAGGGCAGCATGTCTCCCAATGCCCCAGCTCTACTATAATTATATCCTATGTAATGATTCTTTCCAATTACTCTCAATGTGAACATCTCTGACACACAGGTGTCTCCAATCTCCCTCCTATAAAACAGACCACGTTTACTCTCCTATACTTTTGAAACAAAAAAAAATTTTTTTTTTTTGTGGTAGGGTCTCACTCCAGCCCAGGCTGACCTGGAACTCACACTGTAGTTCTACATTGGCCTCAAACTCACAGTGATCCTCCTATTTCTGACTCCCAAGTGCTGGGATTAAAGGTGTGCATCACCATGCCTGGCTGAATTTTAATAATTTATAGTACCATAAAGATCAATTAATATAAAGGTAATTAAAGTAGCAAATACCGCATTTGGAGTAAGCATTAGGGATAAAATTCAAGTCATGAGGGGCTGGAGAGATGGCTTAGCGGTTAAGGCGTTTGCCTGCAAAGCCAAAGGACCCAGGTTCAACTCCCCAGGACCCACGTAAGCCAGATGCACAGGAGGATGCACACATCTGGAGTTCGTTTGCAGTGGCTAGAGGCCCTGACATGCCCATTCTCTCTCTCTTTCTCTCTACCTGCCTATTTCTATATCTCTTTTTCTCAAATAAATAAATAAAAATAAAATATTAAAATTCAAGTCATGAAATAGCTGGGCGTGGTGGCGCACACCTTTAATCCTAGCACTCAGGAGGCAGAGGTAGGAGGAGCGCCAAGGGTTCAAGGCCACCCTGAGACTACATAGTGAATTCCAGGTCAGCCTAAACTAGAGTGAGACCCTACCTTGAAAAAATAAAAATAAAAAATTCAAGTCATGGATGTCTGATTACATGCATTTTTTAGTTAGAAAGGAGATGATAATTTTTACATTTTTGACTGGGTCTTGGCTGGTATCAAAATAGCAATATCAAAGTGATTGTGCGAAAATATCCTGCTACTGGGTTTTCTGGCCTTGTTTGCTTTCTTTTCAGCTGCCTGCCTATTTAGATTCTAGTCATCTTTCTTAGACCAGCTGAAGCCACAACAGTACAGACTCCTTTTTGAAAATTGAACTTCTTCATTACTCAGAAACAAAACATAAAAACATAAAAAGCATTAAAAGAATTGAGTACCAGGAAGTCTTCCTCCACTGCTCTTGTTCTCATTGACTTTCTTCTAGTCTCTCCTTAACGCCTATACCCCACAATCAGCACTTAATTGCATAGTGTTTGCATTGTTTGTTCCATGTGTGTTAAGAGTAGGTGACAAGCATGTGGGTGGAATTGGATTATGGGGTTCTGGGCATGGATTCATACAGTTAATGTGTGCAAGGATAGGAAGGGAAAACACATAAATCTGAAGAATTAGACCGCTCAGTCAAACTACCTTGGTAAGTTTGGAGAATTATAGAAAATGGTATTGGGGGGTGGTGGCTGGAAAGATGACTTAGCAGTTAAGGCATTTTCCTGCAAAGCCAAAGGACCATGGTGTGATTCCACAGGACCCACGTAAGTCAGATGCACAAGGTGGCACATGTGTCTGGAATTCGTTTGCAGTGGCTAGAGGCTCTGATGTACCCATTCTCTTTCTTCTCTCATAAATAGAAAAGTTTTAAAAACATTTTTTAAAAAAGTAAAAACTGGGGCTGGAGAGATGGGTTAATGGTTAAGCCTAAGGACCCATGTTCAACTCTCCAGACCCCACAAAAGTCAGATGCACAAACGGGAGGCAAGCACAAGGTCGCACATGTCCACTAGGTAGCGTAAGCACCTGGAGTTAGATTGCAGTAGCTGAGGCCCTGGCATGTCATTTCTCTCTCTCCCTCTCTCTTTCCTTCTCTCTCTAAAATTAAAAAAGAAAGAAAGTGGTTTGGGGACTTCAGAGCAAAGGTCTGGAGAAAATCCAGAGGTAGAGTTTACACAACCTGAAATCAGAACAAGCAGTATGTTAAGGCCAAGAATGTGGTTAGAGATTGTCTCAGTCTGTTTTGAGGTACCACCACCTCAATACTGTTACTTTGGGGGGAGTCACCCTTGTACCACATGAACCTTTGTGGCAGGGCAGGGTACAAATCATATCCAAACCATAGAAAGGATACAGACATCCAAAGGAGTAACAGAGAATGGACTAATACTAATGACGATGATAAACTAGGCTTAATTCAAATATTATCTGAAACACTGTCTTTTCTTCTGGGCAAGACACAGAACACACGTCTTCACCCCAGATACAGCTTAGATGACAGAACTAAGTACGATGACACCAATGCCAGTGTGGTGAACCAATGAGTTTAATGGGGTTACTTACAGAGCAGGGTGAGAGGTTAAGTACAGGAACATGGAGCCTCCAAAGCATCTGTTTGATGGGGCTGTCTATGTGAAGACTATTGCTCCAGTGCACCTCCCTCAGCCAGCAGCCAGGGTAACAGCTTATTACAGAGCATGGAGACCCCAGAGCAGCTGCACTATCAAGAAGTCTCATCCCCTAGGGCTGGAGGGATGGCTTAGTGGTTAAGGTGTTTGCCTGCAAAGCTGAAGGACCCAGGTTCGATTCCCCAGGACCCACATTAGCCAGATGCACAAGGGGACACATGCGTCTGGAGTTTGTTTGCAGTGGCTGGAGGCCCTGGCATGGCCATTCTCTCTCTTTCCCTGTTAAACAAAAATAAAATAATAATAATAATGATAAAAGAAGTTCTCATCCCATCCTGGATGACAACTTCCCCACAGCTGCTCAGGTGGAGCTCCCTATGTCTGGTTTACCCTCACGGATGCTCTTCCCCAGTCCCAGGGTGAGAGCTTACAGAGCTCAGAGCAGCCACTTAGATGGGTTTTATTGTCCCTTGATCTTTTGCTCTCTGTATATTCTGTCTCCCCCTGAAGCCATGAGGCCTCGGGTGTCACTGCATACAGCTGGCACAGGGGGTGCCTGAGATCTCAGGTGGAGGTCTGATGATCCTCCCCCTGCTGCTTTTTCAAAATATTTTATTTATTTGAGAGAGAGGCAGATAAAGAGAGAGAGAGAGAAAGAAAGAGAATGGGTGGGCACGCCAGGACCTCTGCCACTGCAAATGAACTTCAGACGCATGTCCCACCTTGTGCATCTGGCCTTAAATGGGACTTGGAGAATCGAACCTGGGTCCTTAGGCTTCGCAGGCAAGTGCCTTAACCACTAAGTCATCTCTCCCCCTGCTTTTTGAAAAAAGGAGGCAATAGTTGTTTATTGCTTTCCCTGCGGAGGAATATTGCTGTCCAACAAACACAATGGATGGGTAACATCAAAATAAGCCAGATCAGCCTGGGCTAGAGCGAGACCCTACCTCAAAAAACAGAAGAAAAAAATAAAAATACAATTCAGGAAAGGAGTTAGGAAGTAAGTGGGTGGTGGGAAGGGGAGTGAGTATTTAGACCACTGGTTATGGTTTCATTGTTGCCTCCACAACTCATGCTGAAAATTAATGGCCACCACAGCAGTATGGAGAGGCGAGAGCTTAAACGATTGCGACTGGGGCTGCTTCCGTGGGAGTTTTTAAAAAAGAGGAGTGCAGTCCTGCTCCGTCTGTCTCCTGTGCATACTCATGCTTGGTGGCGTTTCCGCCATACTCTCGTCCTTTTCCTGCGCATGCTCACTGGCGCTTCCGCCATGCTGTGAGGCAGCACAGAAGCCCTAGCCAAATACTGGTACCATGATTTAGACTCCTCTTTGTCTTCCACAGCTACTTTTTTTTTTTTGTTTTTAAAAAGGTCTTCTTTATAAATTACGCAATGTTAGGTATTCTGCTACAGCACCACAAATGGACCAAGACTGCACCCTTTGAGAATTTGGCAGGCAGGGGGAAAATAAAAATTAGAATGCAACTTGAATAGGAAGAGGGAGATCAAAAGATTTATTTTCCAAGAGAAGGAAGTATGAATATGTTTACAGAAGGTGGAAGAGAAGATATTTAACAGAAAGGATAAAAGTAGGATTTGTGTTGCTGAAGTGTTTTTTTTTTTTAATTTAAGGAGTAGAAATAGTGAGATTACACTAATTTAATAAGAATTGAATCTGAGACAATTCAATGGGAATTGAAACTGTGGATTCTCCAAAAGAGCAAAAAGTAGACAATAAAAGCAAATACAGTTTCTGCCAATCCTACCTACTTGATTTTCTTCACTTGATCCTAGGCCCAGAAATGTTGTCAAAGTACTTGAGAAGAGATTCAGAAACTGCATAGAAAAAAAAATTCACATCACAAGATAAGTACATGCACATGTAAAATGTAGGCTAGAAGTAATGCTATATAAGGGGTCTGTTTCTTCACTAAGTGTTGAAGGCGAGTGTCATCTTTGGCCTCAAACCTTAGTCATTAGCTTAGCAACCTTTTTTCCTTGGAGGGATCACTTAAAATATACTTACAAATAACCATAAAGCAGAGATTTTTTTTTTCATCTAGGCATCATAATGCAGTGGGCTGGTTGCACTACTATAACTTTTAAATTTTTTTTGGAATGGTTTTATCAGAATAGGTCAACAGCATTTACTTTTTTTAAATTTATTTGCAAGGAGGGACAGACAGAATGAAAATGACTAAATATGAAAGAATGGGCATGCCAGGGCTACTTGACACTGCAAATGAACTCCAGATGCATGTACCACTTTGTGCATCTGGCTTTACATTGGGTACTAGGGAATAGAACCTGGTTTGTTAGGCTTTGCAGGCAAACGCCTTAATTTCTGAGCCCTCTCTCGAGCCCAGGCATTACTTTTAATAGGACATGTCCTAAAGAAAACAATCGTTGAACTATATTTTTCTGTTAAGAGGGGATAGACAGATTACAGTGGGCAAAAAACAATGGACAGATTTGTTCAACTGTCATGAAGTCCAGTGTTGAATTGATAGTATGTTTAGTTTTATATCACTAGACATAAAATTCTAACCAGTGATTCAAGGATTCTAGAAGTGATAAAACTTTAAAAATATATAAATATGGACTGGAGGGATGGCTTAGCAGTTAAGGCGTTTGGCTGCAAAGCCAAAGGACCCAGGTTCAATTATCCAGGACCCATGTTAGCCAGATGCACAAGGTGGCACATGCATCTGGAGTTCTTTTGCAGTGGCTGGAGGCCCTGGTGTGCACTGATTCTCTCTCTCTCTATCTTTCTCCCTGTCAAATAAAAAAATAAAATAAAATATTAAAATTATATATCAAGGCATTATGTAATTTTATTTCATTTGTCCTCAAAAAACTATGATTAGAGAATGGAAGCTACTATTCCAGGCTAACCAAAAAGGTAACCAGTTTAAGAAGTCACCTTATAAATGTCTGAGTGGCCCCTGGATAATACTAAGAGAACAGTAGCTCTTAATAGGGTTATATATCTTAACAATTACTTATTTGTTCAGGAGTTTAGCAGTAGTAATTCTAGTTACAGTCATACTTCTTATTCTGCTTGACTGAGAATCCCTGATCCAGGATATTGATGGGAACCTGGTCAGATTGCATGTTTTATGGAACTGACCTTTCCAAGGTCATTTGCATCAGGGACTTTTTTGTGGGTTTTTTTCTGGGGGGGGGCAAGTGTCTCAGACATGTTAATAGAACAGAATGATGCACATATTTTTAGAATACCTTGGGCTACAGAGACGGCTCAGTTGTTTAGGCGCTTGCCTGCAAAGTCTTCTGACCCAGGTTTGATTCCCCAGTACCCACATAATGCCAGACACAGTGGCACATGCATCTAGAGTTTGTTTGCAGCGGCTGGAGGCCCTGGTGTGCCCACTCTCCCTCTCTTTCCTCTCCACTCTCTGCTTGCAAATAAATAAATAAATATTTTTTAAAAAGAATACCTTTGTATATGGATTAAAGGGTAAGACTTCTTAATTATATAACCCTCGGGGTTCAAGGTATGTGTAGGCAGTCATAATAAAGCACAGTATTTTATGGAACAATTTAAAATGCAATAACTGTGTAATTTGATTTCTTTGCATTCCTTTACAGCAAGCAAATAAATAAGAGATGCTTTCAATCTTAGTCACATAGACATTATATCAAGGCATTATGTAATTTTATTTCATTTGTCCTCAAAAACTATGATTAGAGAATGGAAGCTACTATTCCAGGCTAACCAAAAAGGTAACCAGTTTAAGAAGTCACCTTATAAATGTCTGAGTGGCCCCTGGATAATACTAAGAGAACAGTAGCTCTTAATAGGGTTATATATCTTAACAATTACTTATTTGTTCAGGAGTTTAGCAGTAGTAATTCTAGTTACAGTCATACTTCTTATTCTGCTTGACTGAGAATCCCTGATCCAGGATATTGATGGGAACCTGGTCAGATTGCATGTTTTATGGAACTGACCTTTCAAGGTCATTTGCATCAGGGACTTTTTGTGGGTTTTTTTTTCTGGGGGCAAGTGTCTCAGACATGTTAATAGAACAGAATGATGCTACAGAGACGGCTCAGTTGTTTAGGCGCTTGCCTGCAAAGTCTTCTGACCCAGGTTTGATTCCCCAGTACCCACATAATGCCAGACACAGTGGCACATGCATCTGGAGTTTGTTTGCAACGGCTGGAGGCCCTGGTGTGCCCACTCTCCCTCTCTTTCCTCTCCACTCTCTGCTTGCAAATAAATAAATAAATATTTTTTAAAAAGAATACCTTTGTATATGGATTAAAGGGTAAGGCTTCTTAATTATATAACCCTCGGGGTTCAAGTCATAATAAAGCACAGTATTTTATGGAACAATTTAAAATGCAATAACTGTGTAATTTGATTTCTTTGCATTCCTTTACAGCAAGCAAATAAATAAGAGATGCTTTCAATCTTAGTCACATAGACATAAGAGCATGACACATGTTAGGCAACAGCTCAGAGTTCAAATAAAACTATTACTACAGAAAAAAAATAAAAATGGAAGCCTATTGTGGTTCCTTTATTTTGAAACAGAAGTCCTGATCTGTGTTGCCACCTCTGGCATAGAAAAGCAATAGTCGGGCTGGAGAGATGGCTTAGCAGTTAAGAGTATTTGACACCAAAGCCAGATTCCCCAGTACCCACATTAAGCCAGATACACAAAGTGTCACAACCTGTCTGGAGTTTGTAGTAGCTAGAGGCCCTAGCATGTCCATTCTCTCCCTCCCTCCCTCCCTCCCTCTCTCTCCCTCTCTCTCTCTCTCTCCCTCTCTCTTTCAAATAAATGAATATTTAAAGAAAAAAAAAAGGAGAGGTCATTTTTAACATTGTCTACTACTTCTTTCTCCACAGAAATTATGCCTCCTTGCTGGACAGATGGCTCAGTGGTTAAGGGGCCTCTGTCTGCAAAGCCTAAGGACCAAGGTTCAATTCCCAATACCCACATAAAACCAGATGCATTAAGTGGTGCATTCATCTGGAGTTCACTTGCAGAGACTAGAGGCCCTGATATGTTCATTTTCCCTCTCTCTCTCTCAAATAAATGAAATTTTTAAAAAAGGAAAAAAAGAAGAAATTATGCTTTAACTGTTTTAAAAGGCTTTGTTCTAGGCTAGAGAGATGTCTTAGCAGTTAATGCGCTTGCCTGCAAAGCCTAAGAACCCAGAGTCGATTCCCCAGTGCCCATGTAAAGCCATATGCACAAATTTGCACATGCATCTAGAGTTTGTTTGCAGTGGTTGGAGGTCCTAGTGTGCCCATTCTCTCTGTCTGTGTCCCTCCCCACCCCTGCTTACAAATAAATAAAATATTTAATAACATAAAAGGCTTTGTTCTTTTGACAAGACCTTCAGGATATTCAGGTAACAGGAAGAGCACGTTTCTAACAATTTTCAAGTGGAACTAACTATATATATTTGGTTGGAAATGCTATATGTGTACCTATGCACTTACATGCACATGTTCTCCTAATTTTTGAATCTTAAAACTGTATTTTGAACAGGGGAGATGGCTCAGCAGTTAAAGCCATTTGCTTGCAAAGCCTACTGACCGGGTTTCAATTCCCTATTACCCATGAAAAGCCAGAGGCACAAAGTGGTACCTGTATGTGGAGATCATGTGCACAGGCAAGAGGCCCTGGCGCACCCATGTTCTCTCTCTCCACATATAAATAAAAATAACTGTGTGCATGTTTACACATTATAGGGAGGTTAACAATGACTAGGGACAACAGATCAGGGAAATGTGTTCCCTTTATTTCAAGTCCTAATGCTACAAACAAAAGTCTCAGGAATGGGAGGAAATAAAAGAGGATGATGGGGGAGGAGTTACAATCACAATGCATTATATACATGTATGAAAGTGTCAAAAATATAGTCCCTGGCCTGAAGGCTTTTCTATGGTGCCATAAAGTTATCAATGGCACCTGTCCACATGACCCACCTGCCTGGCTAGGAAGGAGAATCCTGATCTCCACAGTGCTTAGTCAGACCAGTCAAGTGATCGCAGACAAGGCTCATTCCTGATTCAATCGTTAAGTCTCTGATCTGATTTTGAGTCCATAGTTGCTGGCATTCTGGGCCAGAGCAATGAGGTCTTGACCCCTACAGCAGAAACAGAACACCAGTGGGGCTGGAGGGATGGCTCAGTGGTTTAGATGCTTTCCTGCAAAGCCTAATGACCAACCACCATGGTTCGATTCTCCAATACCTATGTAAAGACAGGTGCACAAAGTGGTGCATGCATCTGCAGTTCATGTACAGTGGCTTGAAGCCCTGGTGTGCTCATTTGCTCTGCTTGCAAGTAAATACATTTAAAATTTAAAGTAAATTTTAAAAAATGACGGACTAGGGCTGGAGAGATGGCTTAGTGGTTAAGGTGCTTGCCTGCAAAGGACCTAGGTTTCATTCCCCAGGACCAATGTAAGCCAGATACACAAGGTGGTACATGTATCTGGAGGTCACTTTCAGCAGCTGGAAGCCCTGGCATGCCCACTCATTCATTGTCTCTCTCTCCATATATGTGTGTGTGTGTGTGTGTGTGTGTGTGTGTGTGTGTGTGTGTGTGTAATCTGCCTCTCTGCTTCTCTGAAATAAATTAATTAAAATACAAAAACAAAATTAATACCAGCAATCCCAGGATGGCCCTCAGTGGAGTGGGGGCAGGGAGGGAGGAAATGGTGGTACCAACACATGATGTGTCTGTACAGTTTCTACTTAATAAAAACCAGTAATATTAATAATAAACAAAATATAATAATAAACAAAAAAGTAGAAACAGTAATAAATTATGGCCCTTAAATTATAGGAAAATCCTGGTGATATATCACAAGGATGGTGAAGACATAAACGAAACAATCAGGATTTCCTACCGAACTGAATAAATGACACACTGCAAAAGTAAAAATAATAAACAAAAAATAATAATTTTTAAAAGAAAGAGAGGCTGGAGGGATGGCTTAGCAGTTAAGCTGCTTGCATGCAAAGCCAAAGGACCCAGGTTCAATTCAGTTCAATTCCCCAGGACCCACGTAAACCAGCTGCACAAGGTGGTACATTGACTGTGGCTGGAGGCCCTGGCACACCCATTATTTCTGTTTCTGTCTCTCTCTTTCATTTTCTCTCAAATAAATAAATAAATATATATAAATATATATGCCGGGCATAGTGGCACATGCCTTTAATCCCAGCACTTGGGAGGCAGAGGTAGGAGGATCGCCTTGAGTTCAAGGCCACCCTGAGACTACACAGTGAATTCCAGGTCAGGGGAGGGAAAGTGGACGGAGGGGGACACGAGGGACAGGTTCCACGAGTGGCCCGCCGGGGCCGACAGCTACAGTAAAGCGTCCCACAGACGCGCCCGTGGCACTCACTTCGGCAAGGTCCCCTAGAACCCACGTGGCCCGTCGGTGCGTGGCCCAGCGATGGCCGACACACCCCGGCCCGAGGGCGTGCGCGCCGGCTTCCCGCGCCTTCCTTCCGCACGCACGGCCGCGCGCTCCAATCACAGCCCACGGCGGCAGCGCGGGCCCCGGCAGGCTGCGCGCGCACCCCGCCCCTCCCGCGCGCTGGGCGGAGCCCGGGGGCGGGGGGCGGGGGAGGGAGGACGCCGGCGACGACGTGCGCTGCGCAGGCGCGCTGGGCCCCGCCTCCCCCGAGCATCGTCTCCCGGGCGGGCGGGCGGCGCTCGGTCCTGCCGCTCTTCCCTCGCCCTCGCCGCTGCCGCCGCGCGCCCGGGAGCTCTCGCCCAACGCCCGAGCATCCTCCTCCTGCTGCTGCTGCTGCTGCTCCTGCAGGGCGGGCGGGCGGGCGGGCGCCTCCGCTGTCGTCGCTCCTCATCCTCGGCCTCCCCAGCGCGCCGTCACCCTGTCTCCCGGGCCGGCGCGCCCGCGGGCCACCGCTCCCCAGCCCGCCCCTCCCCCGCCCCCCGCCCGCCTTTTCCGTCCCCTCCCGGTCCCCGCCGCTCCCGATGAGGGGATGATGGCAACGGCCAACTTCGGCAAGATCCAGATCGGCATTTACGTGGAAATCAAGCGCAGCGATGGTGAGCTCGAACCCCCGAACCGCCCCGCACCCTCCCCTCCCCTCCCTTCCCCACCACCAGCCTCCATCGCCGTCACCATCACCACGGGTCTCATTGATTGCTCGGCGGCCCTGGAGCTTTTGTGTGTGTGTGTGTGTGTGCGTGTGTGTGTATGCGTGTGTGTGTGTGCATGCGTGTGTGTGCATGCTGGTGCGTGTGCCACCGAGGCCCGGCGACGCTGCAGAGGTCGCATCTTTTCCCCACCATCACCTCCCTCTCCCGGGGGGAGGGGACGAGGACACTCCATCCCTTGAGGCCTTGAACCTCCCCCACACACATCCACCCACCCCACCTCCCTGGGTTTCCTCTCCACCCTGCCACCGAGGCCCGGCAGATGTGCAGGAGAGGAGCCCTCCCGTTGTTTGCAAGTGCTTAGCCGCTGCCTGTCAGGCCCTCTTGGGGGCTTTGGATCATCATCTTCCTCACCTCCCCCCTCTCCCCATCTCACCCCAACACACACACACATACACACCCTTTCGGCATGCTTCTTTTCTTTTCTTCCAGTCCCTTCGATGGAAGGAAGGATGTGTAGACCAGGGGATGCACGGCCCTGAGCAAAGGGTTGGGGGATGGTGTTGCGGGGGTGGGGGGGAGCATCGTGAAGAAATGATTCCATTAGCCTTTTTCGGGTGGTGATACTGGGAAGGGATGCAGAGAAGGAACGAGGCACTGTTGAGAAGGGTGGGGGTGGGCAACCGGATGTTGATATTTTCACACCCTCGGGAGAGGTAACTGAGAAAAGTGTAAGGCGAGGTGGAGATGCATGCTTAATTTATGGTGATTTTTTTAAAAATACGCTTGGCCTTATGGATGTTGCTGGAGTTTTCCTCCTGGGGAAAATGTTTTATGTCTCTAGCATGGGGTGTGGTGTGAGGTACATAAGCCTGGCTTGGAAATCATTTCTATTGTAAAGGAAGTTAATGCGCACATGGAGCTGAGTAAAACGATGGCCTTTCATGTGAATATTGAAAGAACTAGAGATGTGCAATAGAGTTCTGAGTGGACCCTGACTTTGCCTCTTACACGTGTTTCTTTTATGACTTATTCGTTAGCCTTTAGCTTAGGTGATAGTAACAAGGCCCACACGTCCACACCCTGTTGGTTTTTTACCAAATTTGACAAGTTATCTCAACTGGCACACTGATTAATGTTCCTGTTATCTGTGACATATTATAAGGCCCTATCTGTGGCTAATGATTTTTTTCATTCATTGTATTCGAGGTAACTGGTGGTAACAACTGGATACAGGAAGACATTATAATAGAGCTTCAGAAGTTACCCATAACACTAGGGAAAGAGGTTTCCTTTCCGTGGGTTGGGGTTGATTTTGTACTTCACATTACTTTCTTGAAATAGTGTTGCTAATGCCATTTTATAGGTGAATAAATTGGCTTGTTCATCAACAAAAGTAGGGCTTACATATTATTTTAAAACCTGGGATACAGCAAAATGTAAGTTCTTTACAATCTTACAAGCCTTATAACTATGACTTTAGGTGCTAACTGGAATCCTTACCAAAAAAATGGTATGTGACATTCAAGAGGTTTCTGTTATATTAAATGTATTAGACTTCAGGAATTTTGGTTCATTGATGGTTCTAGGATACAGGCTCTGATGTTTTTTCACCCTTTACCTTTAGCTCACACTAGAAATCCCCAGACATGGAAGAGCTTTGTGTTCTTATATAAAAGTTGGAGTAACCTAAACCACATTTCAAATCTCACTATTTATAGTGGAGTCGTTACAATGTGTACTGTCCTGACCTATAGCTGTCCATATTTTAGTGTCTTGGATAAGAGAAGGCAAAAGTAAGTAATTCATTCTTTCTCTCTCTCTCTTTTTTTCTTGAGGAAGGGGTGTTTGGAGACAGGGTTTCATGTATCCATCCCAGGCTGGCCTGAAACTCTAGGGTGACCTTGAACTAATGATTTTCCTGCCTCTACTTCCTTGGGTACCTGGATTACCAGCACGTGCCACCATGGCGCCCAGTTTATGCCATCAAGTAGTCCACTAACTTAGTTGCTTCCCCAGACCTTTTTTAACTTAAAAAATATATATATTTAATTTATTTTATTTGAAAGAAAGAGGCAGAGAGAGAGAATAGACACACCAGGGCCTCTAACCACTGCAAACGAACTCCAGACTCATGTGGCACCTTGGGCATCTGGCTTTCGTGGGTCCTGGGGAATCGAACCTGAGTCCATAGGCTTCACAGGCAAGTATCTTAACTGCTGAGCCATCTCTGCAGCCTGTGAGTAACATTTTTAAAGGAGGAAATAATTAGCATTGGATGGTAATATTTCACAGTTGAAATTTTTGTTTAGGAAATTCCATTCAAAGCTTCATAAAAGAGGCTTTTTCACTTCCTCCCACTTCTGTAACAGATCTATATTGAATAAAACACTAGTGGTTATTGCAGTGAAAGTGCACACATACATGTCCTAGACCCATAGTCACAGGAGAGGAGAAAGCACTTCAGACTGCTGTTAACTGGTAGTAGCTCTGGTTCTGCGTGCAAGCTCATGGTGATCTGTGTTCCTGGCCCGGCTCCTCATTGATGCTCACATTTAATAAAACATCCCACAGGCAAAATGGCAAACCAAATTCTTATCTTTTAAGACTCTGCAGAAATATTAATTAATTGATTAATTAATATTAATCCTTACTAATTGATTTATTTTATTCATTTATGTATTTATTTTTTTGGTTTTTCAAGGTAGGGTCTACTCTAGTCCAAGCTGACCTAAATTTCACTCAGTAGTCTCAGGGTGGCCTTGAACTCATGGTGATCCTCCTACCTCTACCTCCTGATGCTGGAGTGCTAAGATTAAAGGCGTGCGCTACCACGCCTGGCCCCTTACTGATTACTGATTATTAAAACAAGATGCTTCTGATTCCTCCCACAGTTTTGGGTCTTGTGACATGGTAGTAACGAACTGTAGAAATGATCCCTGAACTATAGTCTTGTGATACGGCAGTAACTCTCAGGGATGGTTATGATGCGGTTCTCCACTGGGTAACTTCCGTGAGTGATAAGCTGGGTTCCCAGGTGGACCTGAATCACATATTAGTGAGGCATTGCACGAAATACAAAAACGAGGTTCTGTTGGCTTCTGAATTCCTAAGTCATCCTGAATCTCTCATGAGACAGCATATTTTCTTCAGTGTTAATATCTGGGCCCACACCACTTAATGTTTTCAAACTGCCCAGGGGAGGTGCAGTGTGAAGTGCAGTGGAAGGGTGTGAAGCTTCCCATAGTGCTTCAGCCAGAGCAGAGGACTTTACAGGACTCAGATACTTAATGGCCTCATCACGGCCACGCGCTTAGTGGAGTTGAGTGAATTGTTGATCATTGGATATTTTGGTTTCAAGCATTATTTTAATTAAGCAATCAGATGAAGTGAAGTGGAGCCCCTCAACCTTTGCTCATTCTGTATTGACACCTTCCTTCTCTGGACCCCCTCCCCCCACACACACATACACCCTTTGGCCTCTTGGTTCAGGATGGCTGCAGGTGACTGAAATAGAGTGATCTGCTAAGGTTAGTCTGGATCCAACCCCCCACCCCTTCCAGTATTTTAAAGTTAGCAGTGACAGGAGTTTGATTTGAGCTTTGGAGATAATTTCCAGTCAGAGGGGCATACCCTGGTATGAAATGAGAATGTTTTCTGGAAATGAATATTCTTTTTTTTTTTTTTTTTTTTTGAGGTAGCGTCTCACTCTAGCCCAAGCATACTTGGAATTCACTGCATAGACTCAGGCTGGCCTTGAACTCAAAGCAAACCTCCTACCTCTGCATCCCAAGTGCTGGGATTAAAGGTGTAGGCTCCCATGCCCAGCCATTCAGATTTTCTTGCATGTGTCTTACCTGATTCTGGTCCATTTTCGGAACACAGTGACTATAAATTACAATCTTAGAGTTGTGTAGCTAGATAGCCTTTACTGGAGATTTAAAAAGCTGCGCTGATAAAATACCTTTCCACCTACCCTTCAGGAACTAAGGGGAAGGGTGAGAGATGGAGGATTTGAAAACTATTGCTAATGGGGCTGGAGAGAAGGGTCAGCACTTGAAGGCTTGCTTGCAGACTGTAGCTAAGATAGCATTGTTTTGGGAGGGACATTCAACTGCAGTATTCTTATGTTATCGGAAAATCCTTGGAGGTTGTCCAATTCTTATTTTTACAAATGTGGAAACTGAGTCACAAGTCACCTAAGTAACTTGTCTAGATTCACACAGCTTGTGTCAGTGGCAGCCAAGAGCCTGCTTTGCATGGCCTAGAAACCATTACCACGAACCGCTACAGTGCAGAAGGAATTCTGTTTCTTGAGAATTCGTTACAGCTTCCCACAGCCTGGTCAGCCTGTAGAAAACTACTTCCCATGGAAGAGGCACCAGAGACCAGTAGTGTAGAGCCACATTGTGAGGCTCTCTGACAAAGTAGTTACTGGACTGTCACAAGACCCAAAATTGTGGCAGGGGAAGAAAGAAAGTGCCTTAAAGGCATCTGAAAACCTGAAGAAATTGAAGATTTTGAAAAACCCATCAGGATTGTTGGAGGCCGGGACCAGCAGTCTTTAGAAACGATTTTAAATGGCCCGACTCTGCACATGCTTTAGCATACTTATTATTATGTTCGTTCATCTTTATGTGATATTTTGTAGGCTTCTGAAGAATAGACTCAGAATTTAAGTAGTAAAGATGAACCACAGGGCGATGTAGTTGTTTGTTAGTTATAATTCTGTGATTGATGTGGGAGGAAGATAGAATGGTGGCATTTGTAGATTTGTAATTTCCTTTTGTATGGTGACTAGGACAATAATGTTTCTATATTGTATTGGCATCATTAGGCATTGTTTTCGGGATACTATAATTGGACCCTCACAAGAACCATTGTTTAAAGTAATGAACAGGTAGCAGATGCATCATTTTTCAGGTACAAAGTCAGAATTGGCCATGATCACATGATTTAAAAAAAAAACAAAACCCATAGGCTGGAGAGATGGTTTAGCAGTTAAGGCCTAAAGACCCATGTTCAACTCTCCCACATAAACTAGATGCGCAAGGTCGCACATGCACACAAGATGGTGCATGCATCTGGTGTTTGATTGCCATGGCCTGGGTCCTGGCATGCCAATTCTCCCCCAACTCCAATT
Source organism: Orientallactaga sibirica (assembly GCA_036365145.1). Classification (NCBI taxonomy): domain Eukaryota; kingdom Metazoa; phylum Chordata; class Mammalia; order Rodentia; family Dipodidae; genus Orientallactaga; species Orientallactaga sibirica. Next base: position 6,349,294 of record JAEOAD010000054.1, on the reverse strand, counting down.
TAAAAAAAAAAACAGCCTGGCCCATAGCCTAAATTCATTCATTCCTAAGTGCTAGCAAATGTTTTCTTTTGTTGATAGGGGGCTTATAATTTATGAATATTAATTTTCTTTTCACTAGTACCATATAAGCTTAGAAAATAAACAATTTGTAACATAGCCTCAATTTGCCAAATTGGTGAAATCAAATTAAATTCTGGCAGTTTATCTTCTCTAAAGGAGTCAGCAGTCACTTGCTGCTTCCAGCAGTAAGTACCACAGACAGCCAGCAAGCTGTCTTCCTTCTGTAGCCACTGGACTCTAGACAGATTTCTAGGGAAAGACAGTATCACCTTTTTTGTTTTCTTCCCCCTTTTGGTTTTTCAAGATAGGGTCTCACTCTAGCTCAGGCTGACCTGGAATTCACTATGGAATCTCAGGGTGGCCTCAGACTCATGGTGATCCTCCTACCTCTGCCTCCTGAGTGCTGAGATTAAAGGTGTGTGCCACCACGTTTGACTCACCTTTTTCTTTATGTCATAATTTTTTTTTTTTTGAGAGATAGTCAGAAAGAAATAGACAAAAAGTCGGTGAGTATGGGCATGCCAGGACTTCCTGCCACTGCAAATGAACTCAAGGTGCACGTGCCACTTTGTGCATCTGGCTTTACATGGGCACTGGGGAATCCTACCTGGGCTGTCAGGCTTTCAGGTTTTCTCAAGTAAGCGCCTTCAACTGCTAAGCCATGTCTCCAGCCCCATAATTTTTAAAGAAATGCTAGAGAAAAAGCAGCGAAGAGCCAGCCAGTTGAGCTTGTGTCTGCTTAAACAGGGAAAGGAGAATGCGCATGGGAAATGGAGGACCATATGAGGGCTTTAGAGCCATTCTTTTTAGCTGTGAATATACTCGTCATCAGTGTTCCTCAGAGACCATGGTGTGCATGCCTGGAATCTCTGCTGAGGCAGGAGGATTGCCACAGATTTAAGCCAATCTGGGCTACGTAGTAAGACCATGTCTCAAAAAACAAAGCAACAAAATTACATGAATACTTAGCAAAGCTTAACTCTTGAGTTCCCCCACCCTCTGATTTCATAGCCTCACTTGTGTAACCTGTAATAGTCATTGAAGACACTTGTTTGGAGGTGTGTTGCTTTTTTCACATTGCTTTCACCAAATACCCTGACAGAAGCAACTTAAAGGAGGGTTTTCCTCTTCCATGGTAGTGGGAGCGCAAAGCCACATTCAGTCCACAGTGAGGCTGCAAACACGAGTGCTGCTGCTCAGCCAGCCCTCTCCTTCCCATCCGGTCCAGGACCCCAGAGAATGTGCTGCCCACAGTTAAGGGTGTCCCCCCCCCATTTGACCTCATCAAAACAATGCTAGGTGGGAGCAGTGGCTCAGTGCTTAAGTGTGCTTCCTGCCCAAGCATGGGAACTGGAGGCCTGAAACTGCCCGAGTTCAAATCACTAGAGCCCACATAAATAACTAGGCCTGGCCACACGTGCCTGTAACCCTGAATCAGGAAATAGTCCAGGTTTGTGAAAACCAGCAAGTTCTGGTGTCAGTGAGAGACTCCGGCTCAAAACAAGAACAGGTGGAAGGGTGATGGAGTAGGACACGTGACTCTGCGGCCACAGCAGATGAGCCAGGGCCACCACAGGGGAAACACACACATTACACCATGCACATGCGCGCATACACAAAAGTAAAACACAGGGGAAACACACACATTACACCATGCACATGCGCGCATACACAAAAGTAAAACACAGGGGAAACACACACATTAACACCATGCACATGCGCGCATACACAAAAGTAAAAGTCCCTCACAGGCACGCGCAGAGGTTTGTTTCTTAGGTGATGCTTGGTCCTGTCAGGTGACAGTCTATAACATAAACTATCGCAAGATCAACTCTTTAGCTTAAATAATAGACACAATTCGGGCTGGCGAGATGGCTTAGTGGTTAAGGTCCTTGCCTGTGAAGCCTAAGGACCCAGGTACGATTCCCCAGTTCTCACATAAGCCAGATGGACAAGGTGGTGCATGCATCTGGAGTTTGTTTGCAGTGGTTAGAGGCCCTGGTGTGACCATTCTCTCTATATATCTGTCTTTCTCTTTCTCCCTCTCTCTCAAATAAATAAATAACATTTTAAAAAATAAACTTTTAAAGAACAGACGTAATTGTAAAGCCCTCGAAGAAACCGATTTTTACTTTTTTGGCCACTTATGGAACAAATTCAGGTTCAGTTGGTTTTTCATCATATACCAACTCTTACCTAAAGTAATATTAATAGTATCACATAGGGCTGGGGAGGTGGGGCAGTGGTTAAAGTTGCTTACCTGCAATAGTGTTACAGGTTGAATGTCTCTAATATGAAAATCAGAAGTACTCCAAAACCTGAAGTTTTAAGAGTACGTGATGTAATGCCAATTTATTTTTGGTTTCATGTGAAGCATTTCAGTCAAAACATGAGCACACTAAAAATATATGAAATTATCTTCAGGGCTGGAGAGATGGCTCGGCTGTTAAAGGTGCTTTCTTGCAAGTCTGCTGGCTAGAGTTCAGTTCTCTAGCACCTACATAAAGCTCAACATAAAAGTGGCACATCCATCTGTAATCCCAGTGCACCTGCGGCAGAAGGCGATAGAGCCACGAGAATCCAGAAGCCCACAGGCCAGCTAAATTGGCCCACATGAAGCAACCACACAATGAGAGACCGTGGCTGAAAGAGTAGGACGAATACTCCAAGATTGTCCTCTGACCTCCATGTGTGCATGCGCACACACATAAAATAGAAATAATTTTTTAAAATATTTTATTATTTATTTATTTGAGAGAGAGAGATACAGAAAAAGGCAGGTAGAGAGAGAGAGAGAGAATGGGTGCGCCAGGGCCTCCAGCCACTGCAAACAAACTCCAGATGCATGCACCCCCTTGTGCATCTGGCTTACGTGGGTCCTGGAAAATCAAGCCTCTAACCGGGGTCCTTAGGCTTCATAGGCAAGCGTTTAACCACTAAGCCATCTCTCCAGCCAATAGAAATAATTTTTAAAAATTGCCAGGCTGGACGGATGGCTTAGTGGTTAAGGTGTTTGCCTGGAAAGCCTAAGGACCCAGGTTCGATTCCCCAGAACGCACGTTAGCCAGATACACAAGGGGGTGCACATGTCTGGAGTTCATTTGCAGTGACTGGAGGCCCTGGCGTGCCCATTCTCCTCCCTCTCTCTCTCTCTCTCTCTCCTCTTTCTCTGTGAAATAAATTAATTAAAATAAAATATTTTTTTTAATGTCTTCAGTTTAGCTGTATATAAAACAAATGAATTAAATGGTAGGATCCTGGCTCCTGCCTGCTTTACCTGTGGTCCCTGCCCCCACTGGTAACGCCACGCTCTGCGAAGTCCTTATGCATGTTGCCTTGAGCACCCAGGCTGTGGCTTTCCCCAGTCTACTCCCAGGATCAACTAATCACCCACTGGGATCAACCACAGACCCATTGGAACCAGTCAGTGACCTAGAGGATGAGGTGGAGTTAACCACTGGTCTAGAGGTGAACACGGGCCAAAACTCAACCATTGACTTACACCAGATCACGGACGTAGAGCTGACCCCAGACACATATCCCAGAGCACACAGACTTCCGTGCTCTCTACTTATGTCCACACAACCACCTCCAGCTTTCTGGAAGAAGCCAGTAAGACCACAGAAGGTTACTGTACATCCCGAACGCAAGCTTTGTGAGCAAAGATTCTTTTTTTGTTGTTTTTGTTGTTGTTTGTTTTTTTGTTTTGTTTTGTTTTGTTTTGTTTTGTTTTGTTTTTTGGTAGGATCTCACTCTAGCCCAGGCTGACCTGGAATTCACTATGTAGTCTCAGGGTGGCCTTGAACTCACGGAGATCCTCCTACCTCTGCCTCCGAAGTGCTGGGATTAAAGGCGTGCGCAAAGATTCTGAGCAGACTAGCACCACCCTGGAAAGTACTGGGTCCGCCTCAGTGGAGTTTTAAACTGAATCAAAGTCTCCGTTGGCTGGGAGTGTCATTGTGCTGCCTACAACTCTCTGAGAAGACTCCAGCTTTTGAGCAAGTCTGCCACTACCTTATTGGATGTTGCATAAAAATTTGTAGAGAATGAGAGAAATATGAGATACCCGCAGCTGAAGACAAAGAACCAGGATGAGTGTTCAGAATTGCACATGGATGGGGCAGTGAGGCAGGGATTTCTTAACTCTGTTCCACGTAGTGTGCACTTAGTAAATTTTGAAATTGAAAAAAAAAATGGTAGGATCCTATCCCCAAAGTTTATCATTATGCATGTGTAAGAAAAGTAAGCAAAATAGGGCAGGAGAGATGGTTTAGCAGTTACGGTGCTTGCCTGCAAAGCCAAAGGACCCAGGTTCAATTCCCCAGGACCCATGTAAGCCAGATGCACAAGGGGGCGCACATGTCTGGAGTTCGTTTGCAGTGGCTGGAGGCCCTAGTGTGCCTATTCTCCCCCCCTTATCTTTGTCAAATAAATACATAAATAAAAATATTTTCTTAAAAAAAAACAAGCGAAAATAGTCGAGGCCTCAAGCATTTCAGACAGAGCAGACTGGAGCTGCTGAGTGTTGTCAGGAAAGTCGACACGAGAGCTGGGCATGCTCAGCACTCACGGGCTTACACAGATGATGCCATGACTGTGGTGCCGCTTAGGTAATACAAAAAGTGAAATAAGTCCAAACCCATGGCATTGGGATTGTGTCTAAAAACAATGAGATAGGATATTATTATCTCATTGTTGATTACTCCTGGGAACACTTTGTTGCCTCTCCCAACAGTAAAAATAAAAGGACCAATGTTTACTAAAAGTCATTCTTTTTTTTTATTCACAACTTCTTTAATTGTAGACAATATCCCATTGTAAAAGTCATACTTTAACTAGGGATATAACTCAGTGCATGTGCAGGCATTTAATCTCTTAACATTTGTGGGTTTTTAAAATAGTTTATTATTTATTTGAGACAGAGAGAATGGGGGTACCAGGGCCTCTAGCCACTGCAAACGAACTCCAGATGCATGCACCCCTTGGAGCATCTGGCTTACGTGAGTCCTAGGGAATCGAACTGGGGTCATTAGGCTTTACAGGCAAATACCTTAACTGCTAAGCCATTTCCTCAGCCCCTTGTTTGTTTTTTTAAATAAAAGATGAAAGTCACAAGTCACTGCAAGAGTAAGTCAGTGGTGGAGCACTTGCTTAGCATTTGTAAGGCCTTGAACTTGATTACCCAGCAGTGGAAAGCCCTTTTTCAAATATGGCTTTGCAGAGGCCTGTCTCATCTGGGGCACTATTTCTCTCAGTACAGTTTACTAGAGTGTGGGTTATTTTGGAATGTAGATCTAAAATGATTATTGCATGTTAAAATAATGAGATACCATATTTCTCTTTTTTGCTACAGATTTTCATTCAAGAAATTTATTGATAAGCCTAAATGTCAAGCATTCTGATATGTGTCAGTGATACATCCAGTAAAGTGCTTTGGAAGAAATAAATGATTGCTATATAGTATGATTAATGCTGACAGAAAGAAGTACGTCATTCTGTGTATATAATTACGACTTCCCTTTTAAGACCTGGGCTCTTGGGATGTGAGATTGTAGGTCTTCTAGGTTAAAATACTCGTTATTCAGGGCTGGAGAGATGGCTTTGCGTTAGGGCGCCTGCCTCCTAAGCCTAAGAAGGCCGGTTCCAATCTCCAGGTTCCACGTTTAGCCAGATGCAAAGTGACACAAGGGCGCAATGCCGCACTTGACCACAAGGGGCGCATGCATCTGGATTTCCTTCGCAGCAGCTGAGAGACTGCTGGCGCGCCCATCTCTATCTCTCCCCTCTCTCTGTGTCTCTCTCCAAAAAAAAATACTCATTATACACACTTGCAGTTCCCTTATCTCCATGCCATACTTCCTGGAAAACTTATATTCAGTTCAGAACTTTTTTTGGTTTTTATTTTGAGGTTAAGTCTCACTGTAGCCTAGGTTGACCTGGAACTCAACAGTGATCCTCTGCCTCTACTTCTACCTCTGCCAGTGCTGGGATTAAAGATGTGTGCCATCACACCCAGCCTCAGCTTCAGAATTCCTAAAATGCAGCATTATGTTAGACTTGATAGCCCCTGTCAGATGAAATTGGCATTTTTAACATCTTTGGATGTCAGAATGTGTAGTTATTTGAATTTTATGTTTCTGACAGACATCAGCCCCTGACAGCTGTTCTCTGTATAGAAAGCTGGGTTGTAATACCTGTAAACAGAGGGGTGAGTTACTGAGGCCTTTGTGTAATTTGGGAATAAACTTCCTACCTATTATGGCCAAGGAACTGTAGGAATCAGGTGTCTCTCTGCTCTGTATTTACTCTTGTAGTCAGCCTGTGTTACTTGGATTAACATCCAACCAGACACAGTTTGTGGGAGGAAGGGGTTTATTTTAGCTTGTAGATCCAGGGAGAGTTCCATCAATGGCTGAAAAATCTGCCCCCCCATTCACAGATCCAAGCAGAGAGAAACACTGCAACAAGCAAACAAAACCTGCTAGAGCTCAAACTGCTCTCCTCACCTTTGGGCTGGAATTCAGATCTGCCCCCAGTGACATGCCCCCTCCGGCAGGCTGTTGGAGACTTAAGCAGGAAGCTTAATCTTAACTACACTACTGAGGCTATGGGAGGCATACATTCACATTCAGACTTTCCCTCTTTTTGTTGGTTTGGGCCTTTTAAACAAAATTTACCTGTTTAAAAATATCTTTAGGCTGGAGAGATGGCTCAGATGAAAGGCAAGCTTGTTTGCAAAGTCTGCCTGCCCAGGTTTAATTCCCCAGTACCCATGGAAAGCCAGATGCACAAAGTGGCGTGCATGTCTGGAGTTTGTTTCAGTGTTAGGAAGCCCTAGTGCACCTGTTCTCTCTCTCTCTCTCTCTCTCTCTCTCTCTCTCTCTCTCTCTCCCTCTCCCTCTCTCCCTCTCTCCCTCTCTCCCTCTCTCTCTCACACACACACATAAGAAAAAAATGTTTGAAGGAAAGGTAGGATCAGGAGGGAGGATATATGTATATTAACATTTGCTGAGCATGTTAAGAATGATTCTTGAGATCATAATTTTGGGCTTCTGTCTTCCACACTATGATTTAACTTTAGTTTCTTAGGAACTCAATTCAAGACAGGCATCATAGCTCATGCCTGTAATCCCAGCATTTGGGAAGCAGAGGCGGGAGGGTCCCTTCAGGGCCAGCCTAGTCTCCAGAAGACCCTGTCTCAAAACAAAAAATGAAAGAGAGATTTAATTCATGTGTTACTCATGACACCCTTTTATAAGCCGGTTGTTTTGCTCAATAATAATTGTGATATTTTGTACGATTTTGATGATCACCCTCAAAAGTGTCATCCGGGCTGGAGAGATAACTTAGTGGTTAAGGTGCTTGCCTGTGAAGCCTAAGGGCCCATGTTTTGGATCCCATGTAAGCCAGGCGCACGAGGTGACACATGCGCAAGGTCGCACATGCACACAAAGTGGTGCATGTGTCTGGAGTTTAATTACAGTGTTTGGAGGCCCTGACATGCCAATTCTGTCTTATTCTCTCTCCCCTCACCTCCCCCCCGACAAAAAGATATCTTCCCTATTTTCCTGACGAAGAACTTAGTCTCCCACAGAGAATACAGCAAGAGCCAGGATTGTGAGCTGCCATTTGAGAAAAGGTAGCCTCTTCTCGTGAAGTGGCTTGGCAAGGTTTCAGAGAGTAAAAGTATAAAAGTGATGCTGATTGCCTCTGGGGAATGCGAGAAGTTGTTCCAGGTTTATGGAACAAAACGGGAAAAGTTCCTGAACTGGAAACGGGGCTGTTGGTAAGGACTTTTCTAAAATGGGGACATGAAAGAGAAAGAGCTGAAGCTATAAGGGAACAGGTGATGTAGGGTGTCTTACTAAATACATGGAAGCAAAGGTGAGTGAGGACCTTGGAACTCATTTCTAGGACACTTGGAAACTACTACAGGACTTCCTCTCCTAAGAGCAGTGATAGGAGTTAGCCTAGTGGAGGGTGAGAGCAGCCCTGAAAACGCAGGCTAGCTTCATTAGGATTGTATCAGTGAGCCGGGCGTGGGGGCGCACGCCTTTCATCCAGCACTCGGGAGGCAGAAGTAGAAGGATCGCCGTGAGTTCGAGGCCACCCTGAGACTACATAGTGAATTCCAGGTCAGCCTGGACTAGAGTGAGACCCTACCTCGAAAAACCAAAAATAAAACAAAAAGATTGCATCAATGTAGGAAGCTGAGTGATGATCGAGGGGCACCAATGAGTCGCAAACACACTGCAGACAGAATCCATGTTACATGGTGAATACTCATATACTGATGAGTTGGAAAGGAGTGGACTTTACACTCGGAAAGTCTTGAGTAGTGTAGGTTATAAAGTCTCTTCAATTCTGTTCAGGAAAGTTAATCCTATTCATGAATACAGTGTACATCCTGTGTACAATGTAACATTGAAAAGACCAAGTCAGGCTGCTTTTTGCTACTAATATCATAAAAGAAAGTGAGTTTAAAGTGTAGTAAGGACACTTCCAATAGATGCTTGCATGCACTTGAGCTATAACTGGTGTCTTAAGACAGCCAATTCTTTGGGAATTCCTGAAATAGAATGGAAAGTGGAATTAACAGTGAAAAAAACAGTGATTTCAGCTTTTTAAAGGATGAAGTATGTAGATTCTTGAAAAGGGGCTGGGAGCTGGGTGTGTAGCTCAGTGATAAGTTCAAGCTTACATGAAATTCAGTCCATCCCTCACTCCAGAGCAACTGCTCTCTTTATCTGTTCTTAGCTCTTGTCTTTGGCCTGCTTCCCTGCCCCGGCATTCGCCTTCCCTTCTTCATGCTCGATTTTCTGAATGCCATCTCAATGTATCTCTTAACTGCGCCACCACACCCGGCCCCTGCTTTTTTATATATGATATATATTATTTATTTGCAATCAGAGAGAGAGGGAGAGAATGGGCATCAGGGCCTCTAGCCACTACAAATGAACTCCAGATGCATGCACCACCTTGTGCATCTGCCTCACATGGGTCCTGGGAATCAAACCTGGATTCTTTGGCTTTGCAGGCAAGCACCTTAATTGCTAAGCCATCTCTCCAACCCTCATTTAGTGTTGTTTTTTTTTTTTAATTATTTTATTTATATGAGAGAAAGAAGCTGATAGAGAGAATGGGGAGGGGCCAGGACCTTCAGCTGCTATAAACAAACTCAGACGCATGCGCCACCTTGTGCATCTGGCTTACATGGGTCATGGGGAGTCAGACCTGGTCCTTTGGCTTCGCAGGCAAATACTTTAACTGCCAAGCCATCTCTCCAGCCCTAATTCATCCATTTAGCCAAACAACATTAATTGATACCCTGCTAAAGCTTATGACCTCCTCAGCCATAGGCTTTTGACTAGGCATGAATTCTTCTGGTGGGGATGGGGTGGATCTCAACTCCAATCAGAAAGCAGTTGGTCTCCCCCATAACAGACATGGCACCATTGCATCAGTTGGCACATTTTGCCTGGCTGGCCAGCTGCATAGCTTGTCAGGTCCACTGCTGATGAAGACTGTTGATGACTTTTATCCCTTTACAGGCTGCATGGCATTTCCAGTGCACTGACAGCAGTCAGCAGGGAGGAGGCTTCCAGCTCAGCTTCAGTCTGACTTCTCATAGTCCTGTAGCCAGGGCCTCTAGCCACTGCAAAGGAACTCCAGATGCACGTGCCCCCTTGTGCATCTGGCTTACATGGGTCCTAGAGAATCGAACTGGGATCCTTTGGCTTTGCAGGCAAGCGCCTTAACCACTAAGCCATTTCTCCAGCCCAAGGATAATTTTTGTTAGGAATTTCTTTTTGATGTAGGTAGGGTCTTACTGTAGCCCAAGGCTGACCTGGAATATACTGTGCAGTCAATCTTAGGCTGGCTTTGAACTCACAGCCATCCTCCTACCTCCGCTTCTGAGTGCTGAGATTAAAGGTATGCACCACCACCCTCAGTTACAGAATTTTAAAGTGAGTTGTGCAATATAATGAAAAAGATTCAGATGAGGCTTGGCAGCCTTAGCCTTGTGTCCAGGAATATCGTGCTTAAGGTAAATAGACTATCCATTCTAGTTGAACAGTAGCGGATTTCCTGTAAAATACACACGAAGTCTATGTTTCATGTCATGAAGTGTGAATTTGAGGTACAACTAGCAGTAATCTTGTATGGGTTATTTATTTAGTTTTGTGCTGTTTGGGGTAGTGTTGTTAAGTTTATAATATACAGTGGATCACTATTATATGTTTAGGAAATGAGAACAAATTAGAGGTCCTAATTAGTGAGGTAAGCTTTAGAACTTAATCATAGAGAGCAGCCCTTTGATGAGGTACTGCTATTGCTCAAAAGTACCAACTGCTACACTGAGGAAACTGCTTGTCCAGCATCATATACAAATACCAAAATACAAGTTAGAACTTGAAATCCTTTTAGAGTTCTTTGTGGCTCTCCTAGGTGTTGAAGGTCCAATGATTTTTCTTTCTAGCATATAGTCTGCCTTGCCCTTGGGCATTTTTAAAAACTAGATAGCTCGTTTTAAACTAGTGACCATATGTGACTATTCACTTGTTACGTCGAAGGAATAGGATGTCTCTCTGGAAAAGGTTAAAACAAATACCAAGTAGCTGTTGCCCTCAGTGTAAGTGCTGTGTAGTTCTACAGTCTTCCCCCACCCCCCTCGAGGTAGGATCTCACTGTAACCCAGGCTGACCTGGAATTAACTATGTAGTCTCATGGTGGCCTCGAACTCTCAGCGATCCTCCTACCTCTGCCTCCCAAGTGCTGAGATTAAAGGTTTACGCCACCATGCCTGGCCTACACTTTCTCTTTTAAAAAAAAATGTGATCTCTAGTCTCTGCCCTTGTTTAAGGATCTCCTGTTAACAGATTTCTAAAAAGTTTACATAGGGCTATGTGAAGTATGAAAGGATACTTAATAGATAATATTATATCAGTGATGTTGTCAGGGAAATATGTTAAGATTATAGCAATTTGCCCAACATGGTGGTGCACACCTTTAATCCCAGCACTCAGGAGGCAGAGGTAGGAGGATGGCTGTCAGTTCAGGGCTAGAGTGAGACCCTACCTTGAAACACTAAAAGAAAAAAAAAGTCTGCTTATATAATAGATCACTACTTTGGGGCCTGTCCAGATTTAGGTGGACTAATTTAACAAATGCCCGAGGGAAAGGCAAACTATGCCCTAGGAAAGAATATGAAAGCATTATGTATTACTAATGATCTGATTGTCAGTGCCGAGCAAAGCTAAAGGAACAAGCTCATTTGAAATTGTTTGGTGATCATATATGGATGTGTATTATTTTCACAAATACAGCTGATACTGAGAATTGACTATAACATGGCCTAAACATGTAAGTATTTTCTTCATAAGCTCTTTAGCTTGCAGTTTTATTAGGGCTGATACGTTGCTTTTATCCTTACAGCATTATGGTTTCTATTAAGCGCCATTATTTAACTAGAGTAAGTAGATTTTTTTGTTTTGTATTGTTTTGTTTTTCAAGGTAGGGTTTCACTTTAGCCCTGGCTGACCTGGGATTCACTCTGTATTCTCAGGGTGGCCTCGAACTCATGGTGATCCTCCTACCTCTGCCTCCCGAGTGCTGGGCTGGGATTAAAGGTGTGTGCCACCACAACTGTCTAGATAGAGTAAGTAGATTTCTGCTTTTTGCTTTTTTTTTTTCCCCCCAAGGTAGGGTCTCATTGTAGTCCAGGCTGACTTGGAACTCACTCTGCAATCCCAGGCTGGTCTTGAATGCACAACAATCCTCCTACCTTTGCCTCCAGAGTCCTAGGATTAAAGGCATGTGCCACCATGCCTAGCTAGATTTTTTTTTTTTCTTACTATACTTCAGATCTTTTCAGCCGCTTTGTGCTCCACTGCCATAAATGTTGGTGTGCCTACTGTCCTGGTCCTAAGCCTGAAGTGCTCCTCACATAGCTCCTCTCATATTCAATCCGTATTTCTCTCCAGCCTTGATGGCTGCAGGTGTGCTCTGTTCGTATATCTGATGGATTACTGAACATCTACCCTTGGACGTATCCAACACCGGAGGCTTAGAACAGCCAAGCTTGACTCCATCCCTGAGTGTGTTTTTTTGTTGTTGTTGTTGTTTTGTTGTTGTTTGTTTTGTTTTTGTCTTTTCGAGGTAGGATTTCATTCTAGCTCAGGCTGACCTGGAATTCACAGGGTGACCTCGAACTCATGGTGATCCTCCTACCTCTGCCTCCTGAGTGCTGGGATTAAAGGCATGTGCCACCAGGCCTGGCTTGGTTAGTTTTAAAATATACCCCACTACCCCAACCCCAGATATTAGGAAACCACATCTATTAAATAGTTTTTAATAGTATTATAGCCCCTTTATGATTTTTTTAACTTATACAAATTCAGAATGAAACGTTAGTGAAAAGCTGCAAATTGGGCTGGAGGGATGGCTTAATGGTTAAGGTGCTTGTCTGCAAAGCCAGAGGACCTAGGTTTGATTCCCCAGGACCCCTGTAAGCCAGATGCACAAGGTGGTGCATGTGTCTGGAGTTTTGTTTGCAACAGTTAGAGGCCCTGGTGCACCCATTCTCTCTCCCTCTCTCTCTCTCCCTCTTTCTCTCCTTTCTCTCAAATAAATAAAAGACTTTGTTGTTTTGTTGTTGTTGTTGTTGTTGTTTTTGTTTTGGGGTTTTTTGTTTGTTTTTTTGAGTTTGGCAAAATCACACTCTCCAGGGGTGTGCCAAACAGCAACAGTGTCAGCCAAGCATTACTTGTGTCCTCCCCTGATGTGCCTCCTTGCACTGGAGCTGCTGAAGGCAGTGAGTGATGCTTGCACGTAGCTACTACTCTGTAATAAAGTTCTTCTCATTGTGGCTTGGACTGGATGCCAGCTTGGCTGCGGGCTTCAGTGATTGACCACTGTTAGCCTTCGCAGCTTAGAAAACCTCCAGACTCCTTTCTTGCTGGTGGCCTGTAGGAACAGATGTAGACTTGCTGTCAGGGAATAAAAAATCCAGACAGGGTACCTGACTATTTCCGAGTCATTAACATCATCCTCCATTTTTAAAATAATGCTTTTTATAGCATCCTTGTTCTGTTTAGGCTTTCTGTTTTAAAACAATATTTGGTAATCTCTGTTTTCCCAGCATTTCCCCATTATGTAGTTAATGTTATTAGATTATTATATTGAAGTTGTTAGAGGTGAGTTATTTCTTCTTCCTGAAGGAGCATGCTTCTAGAGTCCTTTTAATATCTTGAAGAAGGAAGTATACCTGTTTTAAAGGACAGTCTTTAAACAGACTTCCCTAGACAAAAAGGTAATTATTAACATAACATGTTTTGTTATAACCCTACTTGAAGAGTCACATAAAACATTGAAGTCACACTCTACTCTGAGTAGCACTTAGTTCTTATATCTAAGTATAGAGTTGATTAGAATTAGTATTTCATGGAATGTTTAATTGTTTAGGAAAAATGAGAAGCCTGGCACGGTACTTAAATACCTGTAATCACAGTGGAGTTCAAGCAAGCAGGCTGAAATAGTAAGCTCCTCCCACCCCCCCCAAAAAAAAAAAAAACAGAAAAGGAAGAGAAGGGCGGCAGACAGGAAAAGGAAGGAGGGGAATTTTTCATTCAGAGGTTGTTGTTAATATTTTTATTTATTTACTTGAGAGAGATAAAAAGAGAAAGGGCATGCCAGGGCCTCCAGCCACTGCAGATGAACTCCAGATGCATGCATCCCCTTTTGCATCTGGCTTACGTGGGTCCTGGGGAATGGAACCTGGGTCCTTTGGCTTTGCAGGCAAGTACCTTAACCACTAAGCCATCTCTCCAGGCCTAATTCAGAGTCTTTTTAAATTTTGTTCATGTTTATTTATTTATTAGCAACAGACAAGAGAAAGAGGCAGAGAGAGAGAGAATGGGCACACCAGGGCCTCCAGCCACTGCAAACGAACTCCAGATGCATGTGTCACCTTGTGCATGGGTACTGGGGAATTGAGCCTCAAACCGGGGTCCTTAGGCTTCACAGGCAAGTGCTTAACTGCTAAGCCATCTCGTCAGCCCCTAATTCAGAGTTTTTTTTTTTTTTTTTTTTTAAGATTTATTTATTTATTACAGAGAGGGAGAGAGAGAGTGAGTGAGAATGGGCACGCCAGGGCCTCTAGCCACTGCAAACAAACTCCAGATGCAATCGCCACCATGTGCATCTGGCTTATGTGGGATCTGGAGAAACAAACTGGGGGGTCCTTAGGCTTTGCAGGCATGTGCCTTAACTGCTAAGCCATCTCTCCAGCCCAAATCCAGAGTTCTTAATGAGTCACATGAGATAAAGTGGCAGAAGTTTTGAGGTCAGTGTGTTCTGAGATAATTGATCGGGATTCTCTTCTGACGTGGAGTAAAGTACTTCTTTCAGATATCTGTTTACTAACCACACGGAACAAGCGTGTGCATTTATTCTACTTGCCCTTTGGAAATAGCAGCTGGGCCACGCCCTTGGTCTGAATGTGTGAGTCTAAAATGCAAGTTTCATACTGTGTGTTGTTGTAGAGAGTGGACACTTATGCCTGGGTTTCCTTCCCCCAGCCTGAGGGTGAAAAGGTCATATCTAGGTTTGATTGGCGTAGTTTCAAAGTCTTCAAATGATGCAGTCATATTCTTACTGAAAGTTGAGGTTATTACAAACGACTTTATTAAGTGTAGTAACTAGAGAACCTTACTTTTTTCAAAGTTTGCATATAGTTTTAAGTTATAAATAATTAATTTCTGTCACTTAAAAAATTATCAAAGCCGGGCATGGTGGCGCACGCCTTTAATCCCAGCACTTGGGAGGCAGAGGTAGGAGGATCGCCATGAGTTCGAGGCCACCCTGAGACTACAGAGTGAATTTCAGGTCAGCCTGAGCTAGAGTGAAACCCTACCTCGAAAAACCAAAAAAAAAAAAAAAAAAAATTATCAAACTTCAACTCAAAACCATTAGATTTTAGCAGTGCCAAAAAGCTTGGAAAGACCATTATAATCAAGTTTATAACTCAAGTTTTATTTTTTTCTAATCATTTAGATGTATGATTGTTTAAGTCAGCTCTTTTTTTTTAAAATATGTTTTATTTATTTATTTGAGAGAGAGAGAGAATGAGCACGCCAGGGTCTCCAGCCACTGCAAATGAACTCCACATGCATGCATCCTCTTGTGCATCGGGCTTACGTGGGTCCTGGAGAATCGAACTGGGATCCTTTGGCTTTACAGACAATAAAGTGAGGGAAAATTTCATAGAAGCATCTCAAGAAGTAGTAATAAAAATATTATTTACTTTTTTGGAATACATGTCATTTGTATATGAAATATACATCAGTCCTATGATCTAAATAATTAGGCACAGAAAAAAAATGTTCACAATCCTAGGCATGTCAGAAACAGCTGCAACCTTTATAAAAACCAGTTGGGTCTGAAAGAAATTAATTCTTCATGTTTGTCCTAATGTACTAACAGTGTACCCTCTTAAAATAATTAGATATTAAGTATTCTGGTTTTCAAATGCTGGTGATGAAAATTTATTATTATTCTTGGTTGGTTTATTTTGGCTCTTGTCTTCTTCATTGGCAACCAAATTATACTTTATATGTTAGACAAGGCTTACGCCAGCTTTACTGGTTGTTGGCATTTTTCAGCCTCGCAGCTGCTGTGAATTCAGCTGTGAACTAGGAAACATAGAATAGGATTTTGTGTTTAGAGACCAGCAGGCCATTGTGAGCATGTCAAAGTTGTTTTTAACAGCTCTGTAAACGCAGGAACTCTTACAGACTAAATAGCAGTAATAGCAGCCTTCTGTAGTCTTACCAATTTTAGAGATTTATGTATAATACTAAAGTTTAACCATATTAATTTTAGAGATACATGTACTTTTCTTCATTGGGACAAAGGTGACTTGAATTGGGCTATGTTCTGACTGGTTATTTGTGTTTTTGTTTTGTTTTGTTTTTTAAGATAATTCTTGTTAGTATTTGTTAACAGCTATTTAAATGTTGAAATTTGAGTTAACGCCTTTAACTTTACTATAACAGAAAATTGAACATTGAATGTAAATATTTTAAATGTACTAAATTCTAAAATGACTTTGACTTTGAAATAAAAGCTGTCATTTTTAATATTAGGCATTTATATTCTCTGATTTACCATTATATTTTTTTAAATTATTTTGACATCTAAATGTATGGTGAAATTTACTTTTTTGTTAGGTTAATCCATTGAAGTTGTCCATTTTTTAGGTCAGATACTTGGATTTTGACTTTGTAGGGTATTGTTTTTTGCATATGTAGTATGTGTGTATGTGTGCAGATGTGTGTAGTCCTATACATGGATGCAGAGGCCAAAGGAGAATTCAGATGTTGAACTTAGAGCTTCCGTTTTGTGATTCTCTGATCTCCGCTCCCCACAGGACTGGTGTATGCGTGGCTAGAATCTGCTGGTTGTGTGGATGTTGGCAGTTGAACTCAGTGAATGTGGCCTGTTCAAGCCCTCATGCTTGCCCTGGGAACACTAACCCACTGAGCCATTTCCCTAGCTCCAAACTGTGTGAATTTTGCTCTGAGAATGTGGTTTTGTATATTTTATTCTCAGCAGAAACCTATGAGGACCCCATTTTTAGACAATACATGACATATCCCTTTTGAAGTCAGTAAGTCACACCTAAAGATCTGCTGAGTCTGAAAATGCTGACTAGGAACTTAATGTGTTGTAAATGGAAGAAAAATCCAGTGTGTTAATTAATCAACAACCCAAATTCCTTAACCAACTTTGGAAATATAACTTGATCCTGTGAATCTCATACATATAATAACAATTCTGCTAGGCTAGGGGGATGGCTCAGTGGTTAAGGAGCTTGCAAAGCCTGATGCAAACATGCACATGCATCTGGAGTTTGTTTGCAGTGACAAGAGGCCATGGTGCTCCCATGTTCTCTCAAATAAGTAAAAATGTTTTTAAAATGAACAGTATTTTATGGTCACATTTGGTGGTCAGTTAGCAAGAAATAAGACCAAATTGGATTCATATTCAACAGTGTCTTTTTCCTGTTATAAGTGGTCTTTGTGTATTCCCAATGTCGTCACCAACCTTTTCTTAAATATTTAGTATGTACTCAACACTTTAAAAAAAAAAAAAGCAAAGTGGGCTGGAGAGATGGCTTAGCGGTTAAGGCGCCTCCTAAGCCTAAGAATGCCGGTTCCAATCTCCAGGTCCCACATTTAGCCCGATGCAAAGTGACGCAAGGGCGCAATGCCGCACTTTACCACAAGGGGGAGCACACATCTGGATTTCGTTCGCAGCAGCTGAGAGGCTGCTGGCGCGCCCATCTCTGTCTTCTCCCCCTCTCTCTCCAAAATAAAAATAAATATTAAAAATTTTTTAAAAAGCAAAGTGCTAAATTAGTATATAAGCTATTAAAACACACAGTACATCCTGTCACTTAAGGTGATTAAAGCATTGTCTTAGTCTCAAGTATTTTATTATAGCAAGAGACAGTGGACTGAGTAATTTTTTGTAATTTTTTTTTTTTTTAAAAAAGGCTTATTTGGGCTGGAGAGATTGCTGAAGCGGTTAAGGCACTTTGCCTGTGAAGCCTGAGGACCCAGGTTTGATTCCCCAGTACCCATGTAAACCAGATAGATGCACAAGGTGGCACATGCATCTGGAATTTGTTTGCAGTCGCTAGAGGCTGTGGCATGCCCATTCTTTCTCTCCTACCTCCCTCTCTCTGTCTAATAAATAAAAATAAAAACAAACAAACAAAAACACAAAGAATCTTGTCTTGTGCCCTTCAGAGTGGTCCGAGCTCCACTTGGGCCCCTTGTCCACAGCTGGGTGCTGGCACAGTGGTTGCAGATCAAGCAGCTCTGGGAAACAAACCCTTTCTGCTCTCAGGAACTCTACACGACCCTGTGATAGAAGACGAAGGGACAGCAGTACAGTTCATCTCTGAAAGGCTGGGGGCCTATCCCATTGTTTTGTCACTGACAAAATCCCAAGGTAAACAAAGATTTATCTTGGTTCAGTGTGTGAAATTTTCAGTCCATTGTCACTTAACCTCTCTTGCTTCTGAACACACTGTGGGGTGAGACAGGGAAGGGGTGGTGGCCAAAGTGAGCCATATGCAGAGGAAGGACTGTGATGATCACAGAAGGTGAGAAGTGTGCAGTTACTGTCTCTCTGTTTGCTATAGGCAGCTTATGGAAAGAAAGGGATCATTTTGGCTTACAGTTTTTTTAATAGTTTATTTATGTTTGTTTATTTATTTATTTGACAGAGACAAAGTCAGAGAGAAAGAGTGTCAGTGCCTCCAGCCTCTGCAAACGAACTCCAGACTCATGCGCCCCCTTATGCATCTGGCTGGGTAATCAAACCTGGGTTTTGGCTTTGCAGGCAAATGCCTTAACCACTAAACAATCCCTCCAGCCCATTGGTGTAAAGTTTTGAGACGTTTCTGTCATGGTAGGGAAAGCACTGCAAGGGCTGAAGCTAGCAAAACATCTTCATGTCAGCAGGAAGAAGGAGAGAGAGAGAAAGGTCTATAGCTAAAGGCCTGGCCCCAGTGACACACTTCCCCAGCAAGGTCTCCCAAGGCTCTGCAAAGTTGCCAAACAGAGCCACCAGTTTGGGATTAAGTAGTCAGGCGCCTGAGTCAATGGGGGCTTCTACATTCAAACCACCACCAGAGGCCTGTTGACCTTGTCTGTACTTCAAAGGCACATCTCCCTCTACCCAGCTCCATCTGCTGACAGTCCTTTACCTGTGAGCTCCTCATGACCCATTCACCTCTTGATAGCACCACCAGCTAGGAAACCCAGCCTTCCGGGAGGGTCGGTTCTCACCCAAACCATAACACCCATTGTCCTGTTTAACACCTGGCTTCCTCTTTCCAGGCTAAGCCCTTTGTAATTGGTAGCTCAGACACACCCTCACACCCTACATTCTTTGCCTGACTAGGCAGCATATTCTCTGAATTTTTACTGTCTGCTTCCTGTTTGATAATCCTTTCCTCTTGAATTGTAGCTTTAGCAGTTCATTGCAAGTTTCTAATGGCAGCTATGCTAGTTTGGCGCTCCGAGTTCCTTCTTGCATGTAGTGCTAATAGCATGGACACCATGAAGTATCAAGGAAAGATGGGATCTGGAGCCTGGAGAGATGACTCCGCAGTCAGGTGCACTTCCTGGGCAAGAATGAGGGTCTGAGGGTGCCTGAGACTGCCAGAGTTTAAGTCTCCAGATCCCACATAAATAGCTGGATGTGGCCACATGCACCTGGAACTCCAGTCCCGCCAGGGAGCACCCTGAGAATTGTCTAGTCCCCTCAAGGTCTGGAATCATAGAGACGCCTCAAAACAAAAACTTGGCAGAGGGCCAATGGAGCACAGCACCCTACATTCTGCTCTACTCCCACCTAAGGGGCCCACAGCATACCACACCCCGACATACACAAAGTCAGAAAGAAAGAGAGGGACAGAGAGTGCAAAGCAAAGCAAAAAATAGTAACAACAGGCCTGGAGCGATGGCTTAGCGGTTAAGCGCTTGCCTGCGAAGCCTAAGGACCCAGGTTCGAGGCTCAATTCCCCAGGACGCACGTAAGCCAGATGCACAAGGGGGTGCATGCATCTGGAGTTCGTTTGCATTGGCTGAAGACCCTGGTGCGCCCATTCTCTATCTATCTGTCTGTCTCTCTGTCTGTCGCTCTCAAATAAATAATAAATGTTCAAGCTAGCACACACCTCATTTAAAAAAAATAGTAAAAAGCTGGGCGTGGTGGCGCGCGCCTTTAATCCCAGCACTCGGGAGGCAGAGGTAGGAGGATCGCCATGAGTTCGAGGCCACCCTGAGACTACATAGTGAATTCCAGGTCAGCCTGAGCTACAGTGAGACCCTACCTCGAAAAACAAAAACAAACAAAAAAATAGTAACACTAATAAGATTAGGGACGGGAGGGAGGGGAACGTGCCAAAAGTCAGCCTGAAGGAAACAATGGAAAGAAGGGTGGGCTCTACCCCATTTCCTGTAACATTTCCAAACTTGGACATGGAACCTCTTTTTTTAATATTTTATTTTTATTTATTTATTTATTTATTAGGGAGAGAGAGAATAGGCACATCAGGGCCTCCAGCCACTACAAATGAACTCCAGATGCTGGCTTACATGGGTCCTGGGGAATTGAACCTGGGTCCTTAGGTTTCACTGGCAAGCGCCTTAACCACTAAGCCCCTAGGGACCTCTTTAGAATGTTTTCCTGTTTATATTTTCATGAGATTCAGGCCCTGACTACTTAAGTGATGTTTTCAAGAAGTTTTAGGACTTCCTGTAGCCTCCCTGTCTTTTGAACCCTTACCAGGATCACCCTTAACGTTCCATTTATAGTGTTCTGTGCTTTGTCTAGCCAATAGCCAAGCAACAGCAACAACCTCTACTTTTTGCTACCTGGTGTGTTTTTAAAGCAGTATTTATTTGCAGAGAGAGAGAGAATGAGCACACCAGGGCCTCCTGCCACTGCAAGGTACATGTGCAGCTTTGTGCATCTGGCTTTATGTGGGAACTGGGGAACAGAACCTGGCCCAGCAGGCTTTGCAAGCAAGCAGCATTCACTGCTGAGCCATTTCTTCAGCCCTGGGTTTTTGTTTTAACCGAATACCTGAGACCAGGTAATAAACGGGAATGGTTTATTTTGGCTTATGGTTGTGGAAGTCCAAGGGCGTAGTGTCGTTATGATCTCAGCTGTTGGTCAGGACCGCACAACAAATGAGGGAGAGTGGACACGTGGGAAAGAGATCTGATGGTCAGAAAGGGAGCAGGGAAAGCTGAACTCAGCTCATAATAACCCACTGGTGCAGAGACTGTCCAGTCCTGTGAGCGAGAACTTACTCCTGGAAGACCATACTAGTCTATTCCTGAGAAAACTCCCACTACTCTTCAGTACTTCATATTTACCCTCATCATGAGTTTTGGTAAAGAGAAAACACATTGAAACTAGAATGAGCTCTGTCCTTAATGCCTGTAGTTTCTATCAAAAATGATACTTGGCCTTTTTTTTTAATGAGTGTATAGATAGATAGATAGATAGATAGATAGATAGATAGATAGATAGATAGATAGATAGATAGATAAAACTTTCTCACAGTCTTTTGTTTAGTGTTTTGACATTTACACAGCTAAATTTTTTCCTGAATAAGCACAGACTTAAAAGCCTACCTCCAGCTGGGTGTGGTGGCGCATGCCTTTAATCCCAGCACTTGGGAGGCAGAAGTAGGAGGATCGCAGTGAGTTTGAGGCCACCCTGAGACTACATAATGAATTCCAGGTCAGCCTGAGCTAGAGTGAGACCCTGCCCTGAAAAAACAAAAAATAAAAACCTACCTCCGAGAGATAGGAACATTTTATGGAATTTTGATGTTAAAAACCAGGGAGCGTTCTATTGGGGAAATAATGATTGGGAACATAGCTCCTGCAGTTTGCCTGAACTTACTCAGGCTTTTTGTAGCTTTATTCGTGACACATATTTTCACCACTAATTCATCTTAACAAGTAAGTTGAAAGAAAAACAAAAATTTGAAACTTGTAAGATTTTAAGTTTTATAATTTTAGGTCTTTGAAACTACTGTTATTTGTGTTAGAGTCTTTTATATAATATGAACTTGGAACTTTCAAATTTGACTCCTGTTTCTATGACTTTAAGATGGATAAAGACGTCTAGTCAAAAATGGTGTGATAATGCTCATTTATTGGCATCCATTGGCCCTAGACAAATAAGAGACAACTCAGACAGGATGTCACCATGGAGCAGAAATGGCTTACAAAGACTAAGAAGTGAATGAGGTTGAAGTAATGATAGCAAAAGTTTAGTTCCTATAGGATGATGAGGGTGGGCTGGAAGGGGCACTTACAAAATGTTCAGAGCTAGGTTCACTGGAAACAGACTTGTAATTATAAAGACATTGGCTGGACATGGTGGTACATGCCTATCACCCCAACTCTGAAGGGCAGCCTGGTCTATAGTTTCAGGGCTGCACACCAAGGTCTCTTCTCGTGATTGACTGATTAATTGAAAATTGCTCCATGTTTGCTCTTTGTAGCTAGGTGTTTTAGTTACCTTTATTGTTTCTGGGACAAAAAAACCTGACAGAAATAAGTTTAAGAGAGGAAGGGTTCATTTCTTACAACTTGAGGATACAGTCCGTCCTGTCTGGAAAGGCACGGCAGCAGGAGTATGAAGCCGTGGTCATATTTCATCTGCATTCAGAAAGCAGGAGGGGATGAATGCTGGTGCTCAGCTGGCTCTCTCTTGTAATTTTTATTTATTTGAGACAGAGAGAGAGAGAAAATGAGCATGATAGAGTCTTCAGCTGCTGCAAATGAACTCTGAACGTGTGAACCCCCTTGGGTGCATGTGTGATATTGTGCACTTGTGTCACTGTATATCTGGCTTATGTGGGACCTGGAGATTTGAACATGAGTCCTTGGGCTTCGCAGGCAAGCACCTTAACGTCTAAGTCATCTCTCCAACCCTGACTGTCTTCTTTTGATACAGCCCAGGACCACAGCCTGTGAAATGATGCCACCCCACCTACAGTGATGGTGGATGTCCTGCCTCAGTTAACCTTATCAGGGTAGTCCCTCAGGCTTGTTCCCTGGGTGACTCTAGGTCCTCCTGTCAAGTTGACAATGAATGGAAAACATCAAAGTAGTTTTATAGGAAATTTCCTTGCAGGGGAAGTAGTGAAGGCAAATTGAGGTAGGAAAATCAAGGTCAGTGTACTGGAAAAGTCATACCAGCTGTTTGTGGCTTTGTCTATACTGTTTAGTTACACCTCTAGAACTCATTAGAACTTGAGAAATATTTCTCTAACTCACAAGTCAACCAAACTTAAGGGAAGGGCCATAGTTACCTTCGTGTTGTTGGTACAGAGCACCCAGCCAAAAGCAGCTAGTGAGAGGAAAGGATTTATTCTGACTTTCAGGCTCCAGGAGGAGCTCCATGGCGGCCGGTGAAAGCAACAGCAGGAGAGTGAGCCATATTCTGGAGGAGAACATCACTAAGCCAGCACCCCCCCCCCAACAACACACTTCCTCCACAGCTGGGGACAAAGCATCCAGAACATGAGTCTATGGGAGACATCTGATTCAGACCACCACAAGAAGTTAGCAAAATAATTGGAACTGAACAACAACAAAAACACTGTGTACACATGCCAGGCATGGTGGAGCACGCCTTTTATCCCAGCACTCAGAAGGCAGACGTAGGAGGATCACCATGAGTTTGAGATCAGCCTGAGACCACGTAGTGATTTCCAGGTACCTGGGCTAAAGCGAGACCTTACTGTGGAAAACCAAAAAAAAAAATTTTTTAAAGAATTCCTAAGATATGGCTGAAGCAGTTATTGGAGACAAATAAGTAGTTTTAATGCTATAAGAAGAAAAGGAAAGGAAAGATAAATTTTGAAAATTTAAAGGGGAGAAGAAAAGGTAGCAGCAGATCTATGCCCAAAGTAAATTGTAAAGGAAATAATAAGAGCGGAGATTAAGCACAACATAATCAAAAAGGCCAACAGAACTAGGGGTTTATTCTTAGAAAAGTCAAAATTGACCAATCTCAAGTCAGATTTGTGAATAATTAGGAATGGGGGGCTGGAGAGACGGCTCGGTAGTTAAAGGTACTTGCTTGTAAAGCCTGATGGCCTGAGTTTGATTTCCCAGTAAAGTCTGGCTCACCCATACTTACTCACTCACTTTTTGTCTGTCTGTCTCAAATAAGTAAATAAAAAGTTTAAAACTGGGCTAGAGAAGATGGCTTAGCAGCTAAGGTGTTTGCCTGCAAAGCCATAGGACCCAGGTTCAATTATCCCAGGACCCACGTAACCGAGATGCACAAAGAGGCGCATGTGTCTGGAGTTCATTTGTAGTGGTTGGAGGCCCTGGTGCACCCATTCTCTCTGTCTCTTTCTTTGTCTCTGTCTCTTTCTCTCTCTCTCAAATAAATAAATAAATAATATTTTTTAAAAATTTTAAGCCAGTTGTGGTGGTGCACACATTTAATCCCAGCACTTGGGAAGCAGGGGTAGGAGGATCAGTGTGAGTTCAAGGCCACCCTGAGACTACACAGTGAATTCCAGGTCAGCCTGGACTAGAGTGAGACCCTACCTCGAAAAAAACAAAAAACAAAAATAATAATGTAAACTCAGGAACGAGGAGGAGCTGGAGATGTAGCTCCATTGATGGAGGGCTTGCTTTGTGCACGAAGCCCTAGTTTCTATCCCTAATGCCACATAAAGCAGACATAGTAGTGCCCACCTGTTATCCAGTGCTCAAGATTTAGAGGCAGGAGGATGAGGAATTCAAGGTCGTTCTTGGTTACATAATGAGTTTGGAGGCTCCCTGGGACCTCAGTGAGTCCTGAGAGCATCTCAGGACTAAACTCAGGAGCATGTTTCCCTCCCCCAGCAGCCACCCACACCAGGAGCTCTTTCAAGAGGGGTGGGGGGCTGGAGAGATGACTTTGCGGCTAAGGAGCTTGCCTGCGAAGCCTAAGGATGCAAGTTTGGCTCCCCAGAACCCACGTAAGCCAGACGCAGAAGGTGACGCATGCACATAAGATAGAGCATGTGTCTGGAGTTTGATTGCAACAGCTCAAGACCCTGGTGTACCAATTGTCTCTTTCTCTCTCATAAATAAATTTTTTTGTTTTGTTTTGTTTTGTTTTATTTTTCAAGGTAGAGTCTCACTCTGGAATTCACTATGTAGTCTCAGGGTGGCCTCGAACTCATGGTGATCCTCCTACCTTTGCCTCTCAAGTCCAAATGCTGGGATTAAAGGCATGTGCCACCACGCCCGGCAAACAAAATAAATTTTTAAAGAATTGTTCTTATCCAGTAGCTTCAGCAGCTTGACTTGAAAGTAAAAAACTGATTTTATGACTCCATGAATAAAGTTCATTCTCTAATTGGGAGAGTCTGAAAATTCGTCATAAAAAAGGTCAGGTTATACACATCTATGTGTGTGTGCAAACGTGTGTGTATGTGTGCAGGTTAGAAAATTCTACTTGACAATGTTTAGGAATGCTATAATCCATTGCTTTTAACTGTATCTTGGGAGGCTTAATGAGTAAGCATGAGGACCTTAGTTTGACCCCAGCACCCAGGTCAAAAGTTGGGCATGGCTGCTCACGCCTGGAACTCTAGGGCTTTTGAGGGGTGGAGACAGGTGGATTACTGGGGCTGGCTGGCTATTAGTCCAGGTTCAGTGAAAGACTGTCTCAGGGAAATAGGAGAACGAGCAATAGAGGGTGACAGCCAGTGTCCTCTGCAAGCATGCATGTGTATTGGGCTTGCACATCTGCATACACACCAACACAGCCATCAAAAAAGATACGTGTTTGTTTTATTCCCACTCAGGCCGAATACATCAAGCAATGGTAACATCTTTAAATGAGGACAATGAAAGTGTAACTGTCGAGTGGATAGAAAATGGAGATACAAAAGGCAAAGAGGTATGATTTATGGTTTACATATAATTAAGTGTTATTTCTAGTCTTGAAATCGGGATTTTGGATGTGAACAAAACAGAAAACTATAGTTTTATATAGTGCATATATTCCATGTCATGCCTTGGGAAACTTGCAAATGATTAAATTGTCATTAAATTGTCATCCTTCAGATGATTTGCACATGTCCACCTATTCATTATCCCTTCCATCCTTGTGTTGAAACTATGTCTAGCAGTTCTTAAAGTCCAGAGGGAAATGCGTGTGAATTATCACTCCAAATATCTAGTTTGCAAAACATGGTCATTCTTTAGGTTGTAATGTTTATTTACTGTGGAAATGTATTGGAAAAGGTGAGAGACCCTCTCAAAGGTGTGCATGTTTAAAACAGATTGACTTGGAGAGCATCTTCTCACTCAACCCTGACCTTGTACCTGATGAAGAACGGGAACCCAGTCCAGAAATAGCTCCGCCGTCAACCTCCTCAGCCAAAGTCAACAAAATTGTTAAGGTCAGTGATGAAAATGTAGAGCAGAGGAGGATGTGTGTGTAGGTGGATGTGCATGTGTGTGTGTGTTTGTGTGTGTGTCTGTGTGTGTGTGCGTGTGCATGCACCTGCTGATTTGATAGTAGGCTGTGAGGAGTATGCATTAAGATTGGTTAATTTGCTTTTTAGAAAGTTCCTTCTCCCTCCTACATTACATACACATATGCCTTCATGAATTGGGCTTGTCCAATTCACAGATAACAGCAACCATTAGAGAAAATCATAGAATATCCTTGCCTCATTAGGATTTTTCCTGAAATTATAGCTTTTCAGGAGAAAAGAATCAAAACTCTTGAATGGATATTTATGACTAACAAAATTGCTGTTTATAAAGATTCTAGTCATCTTTTGAAATTGTAATTCTGCTATTTATGTTTATTTTAAAAATGAGAAATGGTCGGGCATGGAGGCACATGCCTTTAATCCCAGCATTCAGGAGACAAGAGAGAAGTAGGATGATCGCTGTTTGATAGAGGCCACCCTGAGAATAGTGAATAGTGAATTCTAGATCAGCCTGGGCTCCAGTGAGACCCTACCTTAGAAAACCAAAAATAACTAAAGAGAAATGGTAAGAGGGTTGTAGCAGACAGCTTCAAGGTTTGCTGAGATGAACTTCCAGACCAGGCACAGTTATGGAGGAAGGGATTTATTAAAGCTTACAGATCCAGGGGCAGTTCCATAATGGCAGAAGAAGCTGGCCTTCTCTTAAAGGACCAGGCAGGAAAGCAAAGCAAAAAGCCAAAAGCCACACAGCACAACACATCTTAGGAACTCCAGTTAGGACACTTTGCATATCTTTAGATTGAAATCTCAAACCTACCACCACTCCTTAAGATCCACCCAGTGACACTGCCTCCAGCCAGGTGTCTGCAGATCCAAACTGTGGGCTAATAAAACACTGAATATATTGGGGGCTGTAATGGTCCGAAAATCGCTGAGAAAAGACCCCAGGGTCAAATAGTATGTAAAGGCATAGAGTGTTTATTCTGCAGACTTAGCCAGCATGCTGGGGTCAACCACACATACAAAATGGCAACGACCCGAGGAGCTCACAGGCTCCCTTTTAAGTACAGCTAAAGGAATTTTGGTGGGCTTTTAGTCTTTTAACATCATTGGCTAATTTGAACAGTAACTGTACTTTTTTTTTTTTTTTGATCTTAGGTAGGGTTTGCTCAGGCTGACCTGCCACTATGTCTCAGGGTGGCCTCGAGTTTTAGGCCTCCTAGCCTCCCGAGATTAACCTCCACCAACCCGTTGTTGGCTTTTATTGATCTTAAGGTTTTTGTGGCCAGGTCTAGGGGAATTTCCGGCGAGGAGATAACCTTGTTTGGCTAAGCAAGCAGCAGCCCCAGCCCCAGAGCTTGGCCCTCCTGGAAACTGAAACTTTGGCCTACTCAGTGCAGCACCTTACTGAGGCCTGTCATGGCATCAGTTTGGTCCCTTCAGGGCCATCTATTTAAACTACCACAAGGGTAGTTTAACTGCTTGTATGTTTATTGAATTATATTGTGTAGTTTAAAGACATGCTATATCCTCTCTAGCAGCTTTATCTCTACAAAAATTAAAAGCCCATGATTTTGATTGATTGTAAGATAATTAATACTTCTTCCATTCTCTTGAAACCTTTTCATACTAATAAAACTTTGTATGAAAATGCAATTGTTGTGCTGGAGAGATGGCTTAGCGGTTAAGGCGCATGCCTGTCAAGCCTAAGTACCCAGGTTTGATTCTCCAGGTCCCACATAAGCCAGACACACATGGTGGCACATGCATCTAGAGTTTGTTTGCAGTGACTAGCGTC
The DNA here is from genome assembly GCA_036365145.1 of Orientallactaga sibirica. Lineage (NCBI taxonomy): Eukaryota > Metazoa > Chordata > Mammalia > Rodentia > Dipodidae > Orientallactaga > Orientallactaga sibirica. The sequence continues at coordinate 6,321,380 of JAEOAD010000054.1, read as the reverse complement.
CCTGGCATGCCCATTCTCTCTCTCTCCTCTCTCTGTCTCAAATAAATAAATGAAAATAAAATCTTTAAAAAAAAAAAAGAAAGAAAGAAAGAAAGAAAGAAAGAAAGAAAGAAAGAAAGAAAATGCAATTGTTAAAATCAGGTAATTCTGCAGAGTCGTTGAACCTGAAGTTCTTGCCTTTTGATTGAATGGCATTACAGGTTTTGTACATCGTGCTGGACGGAATACAACGAGGAATGTGATACGGCTTTCAGCCTATAGGAACTTGGTATTTTGCCAACAGAACACACATAAACATCCAGTGATAGAGAGTGTGTGTGTGAACATGAGGCAGAATTTCAGTGTCTGTAACTTGAGTGCAGTGCATTACTGCTTCAGAGAGCCTTGGCTCTTCTACCTGGAGCACACTGTTTACAGGTAGAGCTTCTCAACCTGACAGGAGCTCTGGTTTCTTTCCCTCCCTGCCCCGCACTGAGCTCACCCTGGTTTCCTTCCTTCCTGGCTTTCTACCACTGAGCGAGTCCCCAGCACTCTTCCTGTGAAAGTTTGCTTACCTGGGAGCCAGTTTGCAGCCCAGCAGGGACTTTCCAGCCCCCCCCACACATGGGGCAGCCTGGGGAGCAGGATGCTGCAGACGGTGGGGGCTGCGTCTGGAGCGCCTGAGGCAGCCGAACAGACAGAGCGCAGGATGAGGAAACAGACCCAAAGAAGCTAGGCCCGTTGGTTGAGGTCCCAGAGCAGATCAGAACCAGATCTAGGATCAGAAATCTGGCCCCTGGCTCTTTTCTGAGGATCACTTTTCTGACAAACAAGAATTTCTCTTGCCTAACATGGGGTCAAGTAAAAAGATGGACTCTGCTGGGGGACTCCACTTAAGCTGCAGCCTGGCCGTGGCACTGGGTCAGGGATCGGCCCCGAGCAGGAGGCTACAAGCAGAAGTTCATGGAGACAGTGGAGGACAAGAACAAGTGCGAGAAGTGCCGCCTGGTGCTGTGCCGCCCGGAGCAGAGCAGATCGAGTGTGGACACTGGGTCTGTGAGAGTTGCATGGCTGCCCTGTTACACTCCTCGGGTCCAAAATGTACAGCGAGTCAAGAAAGCATCATCAAAGACAAGGTGTTCAAGGATAATTGCTGCAAGAGAGAGATTCTGGCTCTTCAGGTCTTCTGTCGGAATGAAAGCAGAGGTTGTGCAGAGCAGTTAACACTGGGACATCTGCTGATGCACCTCAAAAATGAATGCCAGTTTGAGGAACTTCCGGGTTGCGTGATGACTGCAAAGGAAGAGTGTTGAGAAAAGACCTGCAGAGGCCACGTGCAATCACCGCAGGGGCCAAGTGCCCATGATCACACTGCAGAAACACGAAGACACCGAGTGTCCCTGTGTAGTAGTGTCCAGACTCTCCTGAGGAGTGAGTTGAGTGCACACTTGACAGAGTGTGTCAGTGCCCCTGGCACCTGTAGCCTGTAGTTTTAAGCACTATGGCTGCATTTTTCAGGGGACAAACCAGCACACGAGGCCAGCTCCACCATGCAGCATGTCAGCCTACTGAAGGAGTGGAGCAACTCCCTGGAGAAGAAGGTTTCCTAATTGCAGAATGAAAGTGTTGAAAAAAACAAGAGCATACAAAGTTTGCACAATCAGATATGTAGCTTTGAAATTGAGAGACAAAAGGAAACGCTTCAAATAATGAATCCAAAATTCTTCATTTGCAGCAAGTGATAGACAGCCAAGCAGAGAAACTGAAAGAGCTGGGCAAGGAGGTCCACCCCTCTGGCAGAACTGGGAAGAGGCGGACAGCATGAAGAGCAGCATGGAGTCTCTCCAGAACCACATCGCCAAGCTGGAGTGTGGACAAAAGCACAGGGCTGGCAGTTTGCAACACGGGCTTGCTGGAGTCCCAGCCGAGCCGGCATGACCAGGTGCGGAGTGTTCATGACATCCGCCTGGCGGACAAGGACCTGCCATTCCAGGTTCTCAAGACTGCCAGCTACAACGGTGTGCTGATATGGAAGAGCTGCGATTATAAGTGCCGGAAGCAGGAGGCCGTCATGGGGAAGACCCTGTCTCTCTACAGCCAGCCTTTCTACACTGGCTATTTTGGCTATAAGATGTGCACCAGGGTCTACCTGAACAGTGACGGGATGGGAAAGGGGACACACTTGTTGCTGTTTTTTGTCATTATGCATACAGCGTATGATGCCTGGCCATTTAAGCAGAAGGTGACGCTCATGTTGGTGGATCAGGGTCTTCTCGTCAACATCTGGGAGACGCATTCAAGCCTGACCCAGCAGCAGCAGCTTTAAGAAACCCACCGCAGAGATGAATCGCCTCCAGCTGCCCAGTCTTTGTGGCCCAGACTGTTCTAGAAAATGGGACGTATATTAAAGATGATACAATTTTTATTAAAGTCATAGTGGATGCTTCGGATCTGCCTGACCCCTGACGAATAACAGGGGCGGTGGATTTAGCAGAAGGTAACTCCTCTGGGGGATTTGAGCCGGTCTGTCTTCATTGAGATCCTCATGCTCAGAAAAGGACCTTGTGGAACGGAGGAAGCAGCAGGAGGCAGATGCGTGGCCAGAGGGAGGAGCCACACGTGAAAATAGACCCCCAACGTGTTGTCTAATAGACTAGCCACACCTCACTCTGAAGAATTATTTATCCTTCAACGAGATAAATATTGCTGCCAGAGAAGGTTTTCATTTTCATCTTTAAGGATGTAGTTAATTAAGGTGAAAAACATATATGCTAAACAAAAGAAATGTGATTTTCTTCCTTAAACTTGAACACCAAAAAAGAAAACAAACACCCGTGGGGATAGCTGGACATAGCATGTTAATTAAAAGGAGAATTTATGAAATAATAACACAATTCTGATATGTTCATTCTAAAAATTCAAGAGTGCAATCTTGTTTCAAATATAGTATATTGTCTATTTAAAAAAAAAAAAAAAGAATCACCTGGAGAAACATCTTTTTTGTTTTGTTTTGTTTTTCTTTTCAAGGTAGGGTCTCACTGTAGCCCAGGCTGACCTGGAATTCACTCTGTAGTCTCAACTCATGGTGATCCTCCTACCTCTGCCTTCTGAGTGCTGGGATTAAAGGCGTGTGCCACCACCTTTTTTTCATTTTTTAATTTAATTTTTTGGACGCTTTCAAGTACATATATAATACATTGTGATCCTACTCTCCCAATTACCTTCTCTCATCTCCTTTGTGTTTCCCACTAAAATCCTTTTTCTTTTCATTAAATCCTCACCCTGCTTTCACACCTGTTTTTTTCTTTGCCCCACGAAGTGATGATTTCTTGCATGGTCAGGAATGGGAGGTAATTTACTAGAGGATAGGCAACCCACCCACCACAAGTAGCCACACCACTAAAGACACTGTGATTCCCGGTATCTGGTCACTGCCAGCTCCTGCTCTGCGAGGTGTGGAGGTGCCATCCTTGATGAGACACTGATAGGCTCAGCCAGAAGACGGTGTTTCACAGCCTTCTCCTCTCCTCCTGCCCTTACATGCTTTCTCCCCTCCTCTTCATGAGGTCCTCTGATCTTTGGAGAGGGTGGGCTAGATGTCCTATTTAAGGCTAAGCACACCATGGCCACTTACTCTCAGCAATTTTGCCAGCTTTGCATTTCTGCATTAACCTCTATCTGTTCTAGTAAGAAACTGATGTGAGGGCTGGAGAGATGGCTCAGCAGTTAAGGTGCTTGCCTATAAACCCTAAGGACCCCGGTCTGATGACCCAGTACCCACGTAAGCCAGATGTACAAGGTGGCACATGCATCTGGAGTTCGTTTGCAGTTGCTAGATGTGCTGGCACACCCATTCTCCATCTGCCTCTTCCCCCATCAATAAATAAATAAAATATTTATTAAAAAGAAATTAGAGGCCTGGAGAGATGGTTAAGCCTGTGAAGCCTAAGAACCCTGGTTCGAGGCTCAATTCCCCGGGACCCACATAAGCCAGATGCACAAGGTGGCGCATGCATCTGGAGTTTGTTTGCAGTGGCTGGAGGCCCTGGCACACCCATTCTCTGTCTATCTGCCTCTTTCTCTCTCTGTCTGTCATTCTCAAATAAATGAATAAAAAAAAGAAATTAGAAAAAAAAATTGATGTGACTAGGGCTTCAAGCAGTTCTGATCTGTGGGGACAAATTTCTATTTAGAAGGTAGGCTGGGTGTGGTGGCACACACATTTAATCCCAGGACTCAGGAGGCAGAGGTAGGAGGATTGTGGTGAGTTTGAAGCCACCCTGAGACTACATAGTTAATTCCAGGTCAGCCTGGACCAGAGTGAGACCCTACTTCAAAAAAAAAAGAGAAAGAAAGATGGGAATGGAGAAATGGCTTAGTGGTTAAGGCATTTGGCTGTGAAGACAAAGGATCCCGGTTGGATTCTCCAGGACCCATGTAAGCCAGATGCACAAGGGGCACATGCATGTCGAGTTCATTTGCAGTAGCTAGAGGCCCTGGTGTGCCCATTCTCTCTCTATCTGCCTCTCTTCTATCTCTCTCTCTCTCTGCTTGCAAATAAATAAATAAAATATTTTTAAAATATTTTAAAGAAAGAGAGAGAGAGAAAAATATTTAAAAGGTAGTTTGATGTGCACTCCATATTGCATATTCACATAGTAGGTTTCCCCATTGGGGCTTGTGTCCCTGTCCACATAGGCTTTTGGCCAAGTTACATATGGTATGAGGTATGAATTCCCTCTGTTGTGGAGCAGGCCTCAACCTCAATCAAAAAGCTGTGGGGTGAAGGACTTAAGTGTATGGTAATGCACATATGTAAGTAGAAGAACTGAGTACAGGGAGGGGAATGGCCTAAGCGAGGCCATGGGAAGAGAATGCACAAAAAAAGGGCAGGGGGAGGGTCAATCTAAACTCAAGATATTATCAATAAGACATATGTAAAATTATTTTTTTGAATAAGGGCACGTCTAGAAGATGTAGACTGTTACTAGAAAATTTTCAGTACCTGGGATGGAATACCTTTCAGTGAGTTGTTGGCCAAGGAGGTCCCGGTAGCCTCCAAAACATTAAGGCTTTTGCCAAAGCCCTTGGTTTCCCTAGAGAAACAGATAGTAAGACCCTATTGCTGAAGACATCTCATGCCTGAGAGGCAAGGTCACTGAGAAAGCAAGCTGATGCTGACCAGAAAACCTACTCCCTGTAGACCAGCCAATTGAAAACTGAAAAAAGCTGCACTGCACGCAGCGTATGGGAGACAGAAGGCATCAACAGTGAAAACAGTGGATGCTGAATATTCAAGCTTGGCCAGACAGGCCCAATGACTGAACGAGTGCAATAGTGGCGTGTCTACTCTTGGGGTAACCAACTGCTCCATAATTGGACTGAAGGCCCTCTCTATGGGAGGGAATACATACCTGGTACTGAAAAACCTAAGTAATAGTCTAAGGTAGGTGAGGTCATGAGCCTTGGGGGTATAAGCCTGCTAATGTCTGACTAAATGTATATATTATTCCCACCAAGCTGCCCTGGGGACACTACACTAAATGTTCATGTTCACATATTAACGCTACTCTCACTTCTGGCTAGAGAAGCTTCTCTTTTCAGATGGTGATGACCACTGGGATGACACAAAAGGCAACATAGTGCTGAGAAGAAGGGATGGAGGAGTGTCTAGCACTGAAACACCTCTGTCACACCCTCCAATGGCTCAGGGACCATTGTGGAAGAGGGGGCGGATAGAATGGAAGAGCCAAAGGAAGGATATGACCTCTTACAATGTAGCTGCCCAGACAGAAATTGGCCTCGATATCCATGATCTTGCGGTGCCTAGCAATACCTTTGCAAGACCCTCAAAATAGAAGAGAAAGATGATGTCATCAAATTAGGAAAGAGACTAATGGAGAGAGGGAGGGGATATGATGGAGACGGGAGTTCTAAAGTGGAATGGGGGAGGGGAGGGAAATATCAGGTGGGTTTTTTTTTGTATGTAAGATTAAAAGTCAATAAAAAAAATAATTAAAAAAAAAAAAGCTGTGGGTAGCTGGTGGCACACTCCTTTAATCCCAGCACTCAGGAGGCAGAAGTAAGATGATTGCTGTGAGCTCGAGGCCACCCTGAGACGACGTAGTTAGTTCCAGGTCAGCCTTGGCCAGAGTGAGACCCTACCTTGGAAAACCAAAAATAAAAAAAAAAAAGCTGTGGGTTACTCCCATCATTTCATGCCACTATTGCATCAGTGGGCATATATATCTTGCGTAGCAAGCTAGTTGAGTTTGTAGGGTTCACCTGGAGAAGTTTGAAAATACAGATTTCGGGGCCCCACTTCTACTTAAAAAGAGGTCATGTTATCACTGTCCTATAGTGCCCAGTATAGCCAGATGTGGTGACATGCACCTGTAATCCCAGCAGATGGGAAGCAGGCAAGGAGGGTCAGGAGTTCAAAGTCATCCTCTGGTGAACGGTGAGATTAAGGTCAGCAACCTTGGCTACACGATACCCTGTCTTAAAATAATAAATGGATCCCAGTCTCATTTGAATATGCAGATAGGATTGAATATAATTGAATTAGTTGGTATTTTTTAAGTGAATTAAGTCAACTATTAGTAATTAAATAATAATGCCCAAACTTAGGTGCCTAGATCTGTACATTACCTGAGTCTCTGAAATTCTAATGAATTTTATAGGGTAATTAGCAGTGACTGTTTTATAGTATTTTGATACTTTACTTTAACAAAGGGCTGTACTCTGCCTAGAGCCCATATTGTATTAAACAATGCTTCCCGGCCTGGAGAGATGGCTTAGTGCTTACAGTGCTTGTCTGCTATGCCTGAGGACCCAGATCTGATTCCCCAGAGCCCACATGATGCAGGTGCGCAAGGGGGTGCATGAGTCTGGAATTTTTTTGCAGTAGCTGTACACCCTAGTGCATCCATTCTCTATCTGCCTGTCTTTCTCAAAATGGGTAAGTAAAAAAATACTTCCTGAGATTCAGAGATGAACCTTATTACCCAATCCTCAAACCCAAAGTAGAAAATACTACGAAGTTCAAAACTTTTTGAGAGCAAACATCAGATCTCAAGTGGGAAATATCCACACCTAACTTCACACAATAAGTTGCTGTCAAAATGAAGGTACACTCAAAATACTGTTTAAAATTACCTTCAGGCTGTGTGTATAAGGTAGATACGCATAAATGAATTTGTGTTTAAACCCGGGACCCATCCTCAATCTATCTCATTATATACATAGAGATATTCCAAAATATGAAGAAATGTTGGAGTTACCTTCCCACTGCTGGGAGCAAGCAGCTGATGGGAGGAAAGGTCTTACGTATTTTGGTTTATAGTCTCAGAGGGACGCTCCATGATGGCAGGAGGAAGCATGGCATGAGCAGAGGCTGGGCATCACCTCTGCCACGGCAGGTGGAAAACACCAGCAGGAAAGAAAGCTGAACATTGGCAAGGGGGAACTGGCTGTAACAACCCTAAGCCCATCTCCAGGAACACACCTCCACAGCAAGGCTCTGCCTCCCAAATTGCTATCAGCTGGGGACCAAGCCTTCCCGAATACATGAATTTATGGGGGACATCTGATTCAAACCACCACAACATCTAAAACCCAAATCGTTTTGGCAAAATGTCATTAGAATGAAGTTACTTAACCTCACTTGACCTGGTCACTTATCTGAGATGGCCAGACCAGAGTGAAGACGTCATACAGTCCTTGGAGCACTCAGTGTCTTTCTCATATTCCCAAGTGTTTTGGAGTAGCTGTGAGATGAGCCTTACACAGTCCCTTGACTACTGAAAACAGTGTAAGAGCTTTGTTTCATTTAGCTATAGTCACTCCTGTGCCTGTCTACATTCATTTCATGACAAGAAACTGAGTGCCGCGAAGATGGCTCTGCGCTTAAAGGCACTTGTTTGCAACGCCTGCTGGCCTGAGTTCAATTTTCCAGCACCCACGTAAAGCCAGATGCACAAAGTGGTGCATGCATCTGGACTTACTTTGTGGTGACAAGAGGCTCTAGCATTCTCAGTCTTTTTCTCCCTTCTATTCTCACAAGTATATAAAAACATTTGAAAAGAAATTAAGGCATTGATGTGTTTGAGGAGTGAAGAGAAAAATACACTGAACATGTTTTTTTTCCTGTAGAATCGACGGACTGTAGCATCTGTTAAGAATGATCCTCCACCAAGAGATAATAGAGGTAAAGTAAGACTTCAGCCTTTAATCTTGCCTGCTGACTGTTTCTGTGTTTTTTATGAGAGAGAGAGAAAGAATTGGCGCACCAGGACCTCCAGCCACTGCAGTCAAACTTCAGACACATGTGCCACCTTGTGTGCTTCTATCACCTTGTGCATCTGGCTTATGTCTGGCTTACGTGGGACCTGGAGAGTCAAATATGGATCCTTAGACTTTGCAGACAAGTGCCTTAACCACTAAGCAATCTTTCCAACCCACTATTGACCTTTTAGTAATGGCCTTGATAAGACACAGCAAAAGAAAAAAATTACTCTTCGTGTTATTCATTTAAACTTTATGTGGCTGGCAGGCATGGTGGCTCACACCTTTAAATCCAGTACTTGGAGCCTCAGGTAGGTGGCTCACCATGAGGTCAAGGCTAGCCTGAGCTAGAGTGAGACCCTTCCTTAAAAAAAAAAAAAATAAAATAACTGTATATAAAGTATTTTCCTAATCTCCTAATATAACAATGACTTTGTGTGTGTGTGTGTGTGTGTGTGTGTGTGTGTGTGTGTGTGTGTCTGTGTGTGTAATGTTTCCATTAAAAATGTAGGGCTGGAGAGATGGCTTAGCGGTTAAGACATCTGCCTCCTAAGCCTAAGAACGCCAGTTCCAATCTCCAGGTCCCACATTTAGCCAGATGCAAAGTGACACAAGGGCGCAATGCCGCACTTGACCACAAGGAGGCGCACACATCTGGAGTTCGTTCACAGCAGCTGAGAGGCTAGCGCGCCCATCTCTATCTGTCTTCCTTTCCCTGTCTCTCTCTGTGTCTCTTTCCAAAAAAAAAAAAAAATGTAAGCTAGAACCTGGGTGCGGTTGGAACGTGCCTTTAAATCTCAGCACTTGGGAGGCAGAGTTTGGAGGATCACTGTGAGTTCAAGGCCTCTGAGACTACATAGTGAATTCCAGGTCAGGCCTGGGCTAGAGCAAGACCCTACCTTGAAAACCCTCCACTAAAAAAAAAAAAAAATGTAAGCAAGGGGGCTGGAGAGGTGGCTAAGTGGTAAAGGCCTTGATTGCAAAGCCTAAGGACCCAGGTTTGATTTCCCAGCACCCACATAAAGGCAGATGTACAAGGTGGTGCATGCGTCTGAAGTTCCACTGAAGTGGCTTCAGGCCCTGGTCCCCCCATTCTCTCTCTTTCTCTCCCCCCTCCACCTCTTTCTCTCTTTCTGTCAAATAAATAAATAAAAAAAAAAAATTAAGTTAGTTTAGCTTTAGCTTTTATGTGAAGATTGAATTTGTGGCTAAAATCACATTGGTGGAAGCTAAGACTGCAATTCGTGTTTTGCAAACTTCTTTTAGCTGGCTGAGTTTATCAAACGGCATTGATTACTGTATAGTGCATTTGTACGTATAATTAGAAAAGTGGCAGGTTGCTAAGTGCAGTGTTTTGTTTGGCTATTTTTTGACTTTATTGTTTAGCTTGTGCAGTGTGTGTGCACATGCGTGGGTTCATGTGTGTTTGTGGGTGCTCTTGGACATGTGTGCGGAGGCCAGAGGTTGGTGTTGAGTATCATCTTCTTCTCTTCTTCTTCTCTCTTTTTTTTTTTTTTGTTGTTGTTGTTGTTGTTGTTGTTTGAGGTAGAATCTCAGGCTGACCTGCAATTTACTCTGTAGTATTAGGCTGGCCTTGAACTCACGGCAATCCTCCTTCCTCTGCCTCCTAAGTGCTGGGATTAAAGGCGTGCACCGCCACACCCAGCCTTCCAGAATCTTCTTTGCTCATTCGCCACCTCGTTTATTGAGACAGTCTCTCCCTTGAACCCAGAGTTCAGTGAATTGGCTGTTCTAGCTAGCCAGGGGTCCTGTTTGCACCTGCTGATCTTGATTACAGCTGGCCTCCATGCCCACCAGCAGCAATGTGAGCGCTGCGTCCCAAACTCAGCTCCCCATGCTGTGGGGCCCAAGGCAGGTGGTGTTGTGTCCACTGAGCCATGTCCCCAACTCCTTGGTTGGTTGGTTTTTTGTTTTTCCTTTGAAGCAGAGTCTTAGTCTGTATCTCAGACTGGCCTCAAACTTACAGCCTTAGCCTTCCAAGTGCTGCGATCACAGGCATGAGACACTCTGCCCAGTTTAAATTCAGTATTTATTTTTGTATCAGCGTGTTTTTTTTTTGTTGTTTGTTTTGTTTTTTTTGAGATATACTTTTTCTTGTTTTGTTTTGTTTTTTTGGTTTTTGGAGGTAGGGTCTCACGGTGGTCCCGAACTCACAGCAGTCCTCCTACCTCTGCCCTGCCTCCCAAGTGCTGAGATTAAAGGCGTACGCCCAGCCATATTGTTGGGGTTTTTTTGTTCTTTTTGGGAGGTTTTTTGTTGTTGTTGTTGTTTTGGTTTGGTTTCATTTGGTTTTTGAGTGTGTGTGTGTGTGTGTGTGTGTGTGTGTGTGTGTGTGTGTGTCTGTGTGTGTAATGTTTGCATTAAAAATGTAGGGCTGGAGAGATGGCTTAGCGCTTAAGACATCTGCCTCCTAAGCCTAAGAACGCCAGTTCCAGTCTCCAGGTCCCACATTTAGCCAGATGCATAGTGACACAAGGGCACAATGCCACACTTGACCACAAGGGGGTGCACGCACCTGGATTTCGTTCGCAGCAGCTGAGAGGCTGCTGGCACGCCCATCTCTATCTGTCTTCCTTTCACTGTCTCTCTCTGTGTCTCTTTCCAAAAAAAAAAAATGTAAGCTAGAACCTGGGTGCAGTTGGAACGTGCCTTTAAATCTCAGCACTTGGGAGGCAGAGTTTGGAGGATCACTGTGAGTTCGAGGCCCCTGAGACTACATAGTGAATTCCAGGTCAGGTCTGGGCTAGAGCAAGACTCTACCTTGAAAACCCTCCACTAAAAAAAAAAAAAAAGTAAGCAAGGGGGCTGAAGAGATGGCTAAGTGGTAAAGGCACTTGATTGCAAAGCCTAAGGACCCAGCACCCACATAAAGGCAGATGTACAAGGTGGTGCATGCGTCTGAAGTTCCACTGGAGTGGCTTCAAGCCCTGGTCCCCCCATTCTCTCTCCTTCTTTCTCTCCCCCCTCCACCTCTTTCTCTCTTTCTGTCAAATAAATAAGTAAAAAAAAAAAATTAAGTTAGTTTAGCTTTAGCTTTTATGTAAAGATTGAATTTGTGGCTAAAATCACATTGGTGGAAGCTAAGACTGCAATTCGTGTTTTGCAAACTTCTTTTAGCTGGCTGAGTTTATCAAACGGCATTGATTACTGTATAGTCCATTTGTACATATAATTAGAAAAGTGGCAGGTTGCTAAGTGCAGTGTTTTGTTTGGCTATTTTTTGACTTTATTGTTTAGCTTGTGCAGTGTGTGTGCACATGCGTGGGTTCATGTGTGTTTGTGGGTGCTCTTGGACATGTGTGCGGAGGCCAGAGGTTGGTGTTGAGTATCATCTTCTTCTCTTCTTCTTCTCTCTCTTTTTTTTGTTGTTGTTGTTGTTGTTGTTGTTGTTGTTTGAGGTAGAATCTCAGGCTGACCTGCAATTTACTCTGTAGTATTAGGCTGGCCTTGAACTCACGGCAATCCTCCTTCCTCTGCCTCCTAAGTGCTGGGATTAAAGGCGTGCACCACCACACCCGGCCTTCCAGAATCTTCTTAGCTCATTCGCCACCTCGTTTATTGAGACAGTCTCTCCCTTGAACCCAGAGTTCAGTGAATTGGCTGTTCTAGCTAGCCAGGGGTCCTGTTTCCACCTGCTGATCTTGATTACAGCTGGCCTCCATGCCCACCAGCAGCAATGTGAGCGCTGCGTCCAAACTCAGCTCCCCATGCTGTGGGGCCGGCAAGGCAGGTGTTGTGTCCACTGAGCCATGTCCCCAACTCCTTGGTTGGTTGGTTTTTTGGTTTTCCTTTGAAGCAGAGTCTTAGTCTGTATCTCAGACTGGCCTCAAACTTACAGCCTTAGCCTTCCAAGTGCTGCGATCACAGGCATGAGACACTCTGCCCAGTTTAAATTCAGTATTTATTTTTGTATCAGCGGTTTTTGTTGTTGTTGTTTGTTTTGTTTTTTTTTTTTTGAGATATACTTTTTCTTGTTTTGTTTTGTTTTTTTGGTTTTTGGAGATAGGGTCTCACGGTGGTCCTGAACTCACAGCAGTCCTCCTACCTCTGCCCTGCCTCCCAAGTGCTGAGATTAAAGGCGTACGCCCAGCCATATTGTTGGGGTTTTTTTGTTCTTTTTGGGAGGTTTTTTGTTGTTGTTGTTTTGGTTTGGTTTCATTTGGTTTTTTGAGTTAGGGTCTTACTCTAGCCCAGGCTGACCTGGAATTCACTCTGTGGTCTCAGGGTGGCATCGAACTCATGGTGATCCTCCTACCTCTGCCTCCTGAGTGCTGGAATTAAAGGTGTGCGCCATCACACCCAGCTGTTTTTGTGTTTGTTTGTTTGTTTGTTTGTTTGTTTGTTTGTTTTTATTTGAGAGAGAAAATGGGCATGCCAGGGCCTCCAGCCACTGTGAATGAACTCTGACGCATGTGCCACCTTGTGCATCTGGCTTACATGGATCCTGGAGAATCAAACCTGGGTCCTTTGGCTTTGCAGGCAAATGCCTTAACCACTAAGCCATCCCTCCAGCCCCTTTCTTTTCTTTTCTTTTCTTTTTTTGTTTTTTTATATATTTTAATTTTTTTGGTTTTTCAAGGTAGGGTCTCACTCTAGCCCAGACTGACCTGGAATTCACTATGTAGTCTCAGGGTGGCCTTGAACTCACAGCAATCCTCCTACCTCTGCCTACCAAGTGCTGGGATTAAAGGCGTGAGCCACCACGCCCGGCTTTTTCTTTTTTTTTTTTTAACAGTCTCACATATCCAAGGCCTACCTCAAATTCAGTATGTAAGTAAGGACAACCTTCTTTTATTCCTGATTTCTTGCCATCATGCCGAGTCAAGCACTCTACTATCTAGGCTACCTGTTGTTGTTGTTGTTGTTTACAGTGGCTCTCTTTTTATTTAAAATTTTTGTATATATATTTTATTTATTTGAGAGAGAGAGCCAGTTAGAGAGAATGGCACACCCAGACACATGCTCCATTTTGTGTATCTGGCTTACGTGAATATTGGGGAATTGAACCTGGGGCCTTAGGCTTCACAGGCAAGCACCGTACCACTAAGCTATCTCTCCAGCCCTTTAAATGTTTTCATTTATTTGCAAATAGAGAAAGGACATCACAGGGTCTCTGGACTCTGCAAACAAACTCCAGACAGACTTTGTGGATTTGGTTTTACATGGGTATTGGAGAATAACACCAGGCCAGCAGGCCTGGCAATAAGCACCTTTTCACCACTAAGCTTCCTCCTCAGCCCGACTGACCTGTTTTCTGAATTAATTTTTTCTCCTACAGTGGTTGGTTCAGCACGCGCACGGCCCAGTCAGCTTCCCGAACAGTCATCCTCTGCACAACAGAATGGTAGTGTTTCAGATATATCTCCAGTCCAAGCTGCAAAAAAGGAATTTGGACCCCCTTGTATGTAACTCGTGTATCAAGGATTCAGTCATTTACACATACGTGCATTCTCTCTTGGTCATCCTTATAAGTTCCCAAATGGTAAAGTCTCCATTACAAATTTGACTGCCGACAGATTTTAATGTACAGTCAGTGCTTTGGGGGTTGAAGTGTACATTTTAGAAGACAGCTTTTATGTGAAACTATAGCAGTGATTCGGTTGCTTTGAATTTAAAATTCTGCCTAGCCGATCATTTTTTTTCAAGGCTATAGACATATACTTCTTGATCTTTTCAAAGATCTGTGGCTCAAGACCAAGAGATGACATGTATCAGTGTGTTTGAGTCATCTTTCTTGACTCATCTGTATTTTGTCCGGTTCCTGTTTTGTTAAAGCAGCTCATAAGTACAGCTCACATTGGGTGTGATAGGCATGCATTGTATCACTGTCTACATTGCTGTGTATGTGGTAAAATTATTCATAAAATTTCTATGTATTAAGTATAATATTTAAAAAAGAAAACTATACTTCTATAGCTTATCATTTTTCTTTTAGCACGTAGAAAATCTAATTGTGTGAAAGAAGTAGAAAAATTACAAGAAAAGCGAGAAAAAAGGAGATTACAACAGCAAGAACTTAGAGAAAAAAGAGCCCAGGTTTGTAACATACTCATTTTGTTTCTAATCAAAGGTTAGATTTTATCAGTGAAAATAATTAACTTTAAAAAAATAGTAAGTTTAAAGAATTCCTGAGCTGGGCGTGGAGGTGCACGCCTTTAATCCCAGTATTCTGGAGGCAGAAGTAGGAGGATTGCTATGAGGTCAAGGACAGCCTGAGACTACATAGTGAATTCCAGGTCAGCCTGGGCTAGAGCGAGACCCTACCTTGAAGAAAAAAAAAAAAGAATTCCTTAAATTTATATTGAAGAACAGTATTAAATTTTGTGAAGATAAATCATTATTAAAGATTTTTTTGTTTTTGTTGTTTGTTTTTCGAGGTAGGGTTTCACTCTAGCCCAGGCTGACCTGGAATTCACTCTGTATTCTTAGGGTAGCCTCAAACTCATGGCAGTCCTCCTACCTCTGCCTCCCGAGTGCTGGGATTAAAGGTGTGCACCACCACACCTGGCTAAAAGATTTCTATTGCATGTACTTTTCATGTTTTAGAAGATAGGTGTTAGCCTCAATTTGTTCCCTATTGAATAATAAGTGATTGTATACAGAACTATGAAGTATATAACACTGAAGGATAATAGACTTGACTTTTTTTTACATTTAGAGAGACTTTATTATATTAAGAGAAGGAGAGAGGAGAAAGTCCAGAGCTCCTGCCGTGTGGGTGGCCTTGAACCCACACGGTCCTCCCACCTCTGCCTCCCAAGTGCTGGGATTAAAGGCGTGTGCCACCACGCCTGGCTCATTTCATTTTTTTGAGACAGGGTCTCACTCTAGCCCCATGTTAGCCTGAAATTCACCATGTAACTCGAGGATGGCCTCGAACTCAGAGTGATCCTCCTATCTCCACCTCAGAGTGCTGGGATTGAGGGTGTGTGCTTCCAACACCCACGTAGGGTTTTTTTAGTCAAAAGGCAAAAAGGAAAATTGAAGTCTGTTTTAGAACATCTCTCACTTGAGCTTGGGTTTGGTTGTGACAAATGACACTAACTTAATTGCAAATTTGCAAACCATAAACAACATAAATTCAACGCAAACAGCACAGTTTGTAAGTGTAATAAGTGACAAACCCTTTGTTTTTCCCAATAGGATGTTGATGCTACAAATCCAAATTACGAAATTATGTGTATGATCAGAGACTTCAGAGGAAGCTTGGATTATAGACCGTTAACCACAGCAGATCCTGTAAGAGTCTGTGCAGTATTGCTCTGTAACTGGTGACACTGTAAATGAATGTTCAGCCTGCTAACTTCCTGTTGTATGGGTTTGCCTTGCCTTATTGAGATTCATTCCCTATATTTTAAGAAGAAAATAAAGGAATTATCTATGTTTTTGTTCATCTCCCAGTGATGTTAAATAACTGTGGTGTTGCCCACAATGACACCCTTTCCAACACAAGGCAGCCTTGTCTTCAGAAGGGCAGAGCAGCAGTGAAGAGTGACATAAGAAGACCCACTTTCCATGTTGATCTTCACTTGGGCTTTCATCTTAAGCGACCATCATTCCCTTTGATTAGTTAGGGGTTTTTTTTGTGTTTTTCATGCATCACCTTGTGCGTATGGCTTACATGGAATCTGGAGAGTCAAACCTGGGTTCTTAGGCTTTGCAGGCAAGTGCCATAACCACTAAGCCATCTCTCCAGCCCATACATAGTTGGCTATTTTTTAACGTTATTCTAGCTCTAGCACAAGTGGTGGTTCTTGAGGGCTGCAGTGGACCAGACATCAAGAGCTAAACAGTGTTCTGTCTTGGAAGGCCAAGGTAGGAGGATTGCCACAAGTTTGAGGCTACCCTGAGACTACTTAGTGAATTCCAGGTCAGCCTGGACTAGAGAGTGAGACCCTACCTCAAAAAAAAAAAGTGTTCTGTACTCTTACTACCTGTTGAATAATGAGAATTTGTTGCACAGAAAATACTTTTGTAAATAATGGTTACTTAGGAAAAATATTCCATGTGCTGTAGTCAGCTTCCCATTGCTGGGAGGAAAGAATTTATTTGAAGCTTACTGATCCAGGGGAAGTTCCAGAATGGTAAAAGAGGCTGACCCCTCTTCACAGATCCAAGCAGAAAGAAAAAGCACCGGCAGCCAGCACACACTGAAAGCAAGAGCACAACCCTACAGCAGCAGGACCCCATGCTCACAGTGCATACCTTAGGAGGCGGTGACACCTCAAGTTACGAGCTTGAATAAAACACCTCAGTCTACTGGGGGACACGTGTTCAAACCATGTGACCTAACACCTGCAGAAAGCTTTGCTTACAGCTGTAATTGCATTGTAGCTCTTGCTGTGCTTTCATGAGTTTTAGTTACTGCATCTGAGCTTGTGTTTTAGGTCAGGCAAATGGGCAAGCTTTTTGAAATGGGTCTAACTGTAGGAAATGATTTATTTCAAGAAGGCATTTATTGGCGGCTAGGGAGATGGCTCCGTGGATAATGTGCAGTCCTCCCTGGGCCCCGCCTAAAAAACCAGAAGCCATGGTAGGTTTCTGCATCCCTGAACACTGGTGGCAAGGTGGAGAATTTCCTGGAAGTGGGCGGCAAGCACAGCAAAGAATAGCAACAGAGGGAACTCAGAGTAGCAAAGTGAGACTCCGAGAGGGAACCCTTCCTCACGAGAGGTGCAAAGGCCGGGCTGACTGAAAGTTGTCCTCAAACCTCCACATGCCAGCCCATGCTGACATGAACACACCACGAACAAACACTAGTGCACAATGCAGTTAGTAAGGATATAAATCTCCTTGAAAAATTTTTACCCATATGAATTGTCATTTATAAATTACTAGTTATTTTGCTCATATGAGAATATTGGATCTTTGCCAACAACTTTTACTATAATCAGCCAGAAAGGATACCACCTGTACAAGAGGCATTTGTGTGTGTGTTTTGTATACATCTCATTGTGACGTCACCTTCTTACCCAGAGGTTAGTGCTAAGAACTACTGCACTTTCCATAAAACCATTTCCTAAGGCAGTGGTTTTCTAGAAACAAAATAAGCAAGTTTCTGCTATGCTCAGATTTTTACTGACAACTCGTAAATTTGAACAAAGCTAATTAAGTTTTTAAGCTGAGCTGTCATATTGATGCTGTGTATAGATTTCTAAGTTCCCTGGGAGAGGCCTAGGAGACAGACAGCTCAGTGGAAGAGACACTTGCCGCACAAGTGTGGTGACGGGTTTGGATCCCTGGGAGCCATGTGAGCACTGGTTGTACGTGGAGGCTGCCAGAGGCAGGGCATGACTGGGCAAGCTGGTCAGCTAGACAAGCTGAACCCACAAGTTGTGGGCACAGGTGGAAGAGACCCTGGCAGAGTGAGAAGAGAGAGAGACCTGCCATCATCCTTGTCTCCACACACACGTTTATAACATACACACACGTGTTATGCACCCACATTTATAACACACACAAACATATCCAAAAAAAAAATGGAGGAAGTATTGTATAGCTTACGTCCCATTGTTTGGAAAGGTAGTGAATGTCACTGAAGCAAAACTTTATTTTTCTCCTAGATTGACGAACATAGAATATGTGTTTGTGTACGAAAACGGCCACTCAATAAAAAAGGTATGATTCTTAATGAGCGACACGAAAAGTTGACTTTAGAAGCCAGGCATGAGGGCATGCATCTGCAATCCCGGCATTCAGGAGGCTTAGGCAGGACGGTGGGGCCCAGGGCAGCCTGGACTGCAGTGTGAGAGCCAGTCTCAAAGAAAAAAAAAAAAGTGGTTGAATGAATTTCTCCTATTTGTAATGTCTTTGTTTGTTTGTTTGTTTGTTTGTTTGTTTTGTTTTGTTTTTCGAGGTAGGATCTCGCTCTAGCCCAGGCTGACCTGGAATTCACTATGTAGTCTCAGGGTGGCCTCGAACTCATGGTGATCCTCCTACCTCTGCCCCCCAAGTGCTAGGATTAAAGGCATGAGCCACCAAACGCAGCTTGTAATGTCTTGATAGCAGCTTAGATGAAATTAATTTGGAAAAGTTAAATGTAAGTCATTTCCTTTCATTTGTGTATTATCTGTTACGCAGATCTCTGTGGTAGACCCAGGCTTGAGTTGTTTGCTGCTCTGTAAAGCCTTGCCATTCCTGGTTCTTGTTCCATGGCCATCTTGGTTATTTTTCTTATTGATGTAGTGTGTTACTGAGTGACATATTTATGGCATAGTTCCCTTATATATATAGATCTTACTACTTTGACTTAAATTCTTACAACTTAAATTTTGTGCATTAATTGAAATGTAAAAATTCCTGGGCTCTGATTTTCATTTATTCTTTTAGAAACTCAAATGAAAGATCTTGATGTGATCACAATCCCTAGCAAAGACGTTGTCATGGTACACGAACCCAAACAAAAGGTAGATCTAACAAGGTACTTAGAAAACCAGACGTTTCGTTTTGACTATGCCTTTGACGACTCGGCTCCTAATGAGATGGTTTACAGGTAGGTGCATTTATTTTAAATCAGAATTTTGTTCTTGCACTGTGTTCATCAGTACCTGAACACAGTTTTTGGTCCAACTCTGTAGAGGTAAAATAGGCTTTTCATTCTGAATTTAAGTGAAGAAAATAGAATGAAGTCTATAATGAGTTTTTAATACATACTTGAAAAAAATAGTTTTGCTGATAATTGCTCTCTAACTTACATATTTACCACAGATACCACATACACATATGGATAAGATATTTCTGAGAAATGTTAACTGACCTGTAGAATTAGGATGTAATATGAAGAGAACTACCAATGAAATTTGAAATACTTACTATTATACATTAATTATTAGCTTGCCCAAATTTTTATTTAGCATATGTCACACCAATTATGGTTAAAATGTTTTGTAAGTTGGGCTGGAGAGATGGCTTACCAGTTAAAATGCTTGTCTGCAAAGCCAAAGGACCCAGGCTCATTTCCCCAGGATTCACGTAAGCCAGATATACATGCATCTAGAGTTCATTTGCAGGGCTAGAGGCACTGGTGTGCCCATTCTCAATCTGCTTCTTTCTCTCTCTCTCTCTCAAATAAATTAATTAAATGTTTTTTAAAAGTTCTTGCCGGGCGTGGTGGTGCACGCCTTTAATTCCAGCACTCGGGAGGCAGAGGTAGGAGGATCGCTGTGAGTGTGAGGCCACCCTGAGACTACATAGTGAATTCCAGGTCAGCCTGAGCCAGAGTGAGACCCTACCTAGAAAAACCAAAAAATAAATAAGTTAGTAAATAAATAAATAAATAAATAAATAAATAAATAAATAAAAGTTCTGTAAGTCTACTTACATTTCATCTTTAGCTTGGTGATAGTTTAATATGCATGATATGTACTAAATTTATACTCAACAAATTTACATGTATTAAAATACCTCTTTTGGGGGCTGGAGGAATGGCTTAGTGGTTAATGCGTTTGCCTGCAAAGCCAAAGGACCCAGGTTCGATTCCCCAGGACCCACGTTAGCCAGCTGCACAAGGGGGTGCAAGCATCTAGAGTTTGTTTGCAGTGGCTGGAGGCCGTGGTGCGCCCATTCTCTCTCTCCCCCCCTTCTCTGTGAAATAAATAAAGTATAAAATACCTCTTGTTGTTGTTTTTAATATTTTATTTTATTTGAGAAAAAAGCAGAGAGAGAGAATGGGCAAGCCAGGGCCTTCAGCCACTACAAACGAACTCCCGATGGAGGTTCCACCTTGTACATCTGGCTTATGTGGGTCCTGGGGAATCAAATCTGGGTCCTTTGGAAGTGCCTTAACAGCTAAGCCATCTCTCCAGCACCTCCCCTTTTCTTTTTTTTTTTCTTTCTTTCTTTCTTTCTTTCTTTCTTTTTTTTTAAGGTGGAATCTCCCTCTAGCCTGGGCTGACCTGGAATTCACTATGTAATCTCAGGCTGGCCTCAAACTCATAGTGATCCTCCACCTCAGCCTCCTGAGTGCTGTAGATCTCACATTTTTATGTTAGGCTTTCATACATTAGTTTGCAACCTTTGATTTCTGATACTTATAACTGATTTCGCAGCATTGCTATTTTATTTTTGTCATTACTTGAATGCTATATTTTAATTACCATTTTTCATTTTGTAAAACTACCTAGAAACCAGAGGACTAAAGTTTATTTTAAAAAATCTTAAGAATTGAAAGTACTGGGCTGGAAAAATGGCTTAGTGGTTAAGGCACTTGCCTGCAAAGCCAAAGGACCCATGTTCTATTCCCCAGGACCCATGTAAGCCAGATACACAAGAGGGCACATGCGTCTGGAGTTGGTTTGCAGCAGCTGGAGGCCCTGGCACACCCATTCATATTCTCTCTCTCTCTCTCAAATAAATTTTTAAAAAAATTGAAAATATTACCCAGCTGGGAAATGCCTCGGGGTAGAATGTCTGCTTAGCATGCCCGAAGCCTTGAGGTTGATCCCCAGCACTGGGCGTGGTGGAACACACTTGCAGTCTCAGCTCTGTGTGGGTGGAGACAGGAGGATCAGAAACGCAAAAGATCATCCTCAGCCACACAGTGAGTTTGAGGATAGCCTGAGCTGCATGAGACCCTGTCTCAGAAAGCAAGATAAAGGGAGGGAGGGAGTATGAATTAGAAATGAAATAATGTTAAGGCTCCCTTCATTGATCTTATGCCAAGACATGGAGAATTTATTTGTAAAGAAATAGAAAAATAAACAGCAGAGGAATGCTGTGTAGATACATTGTGAAGAATGACTTAGAGTAGAAACTGTAATCATACATAGTATTGTTTTTAGCTTTCTGCAAATAGAATTCTGTCTGCCCTCTCACTTCCTTCCCCTTCCAGGTCATAAAATATGGCTGTTCTGCTTTTATGAGAGTTGGGTTGTTTTTGTTTGTTCGTTTTGTTTGTTTTGTTTTGAGATAGGGTCTCACTCGAGCCCAGGCTAGCATGGAATTATTCACTATGTTGTCTTGGGCTAGCCTCAAACTCACGTCAATCCTCTTACCTCTGCCTCCTGAGTGCTGGGATTAAAGGCATATGCCACCATATCTGTCTCCTTTTATGAATTGAGGAACTGTACATTGTTTGACCCCATCAAGACTCCCTTGTAGCTCTCTTTGACCAGAACAGATATAACTACCCTTTTCTCTCTGTACCTTCTTCTGTTTTGCATATAAACAAAGTGGAGCAGAGCTATGTAAAGTATTCTATTTATAGGTTTCTAGCATATTTTTTAATGTTTTGCTTGATTAAGAAGTATTTCTTGGGCTGGAGAAGATGGCTTAGTGGTTAAGGCATTTGCCTGCAAAGCCAAAGGACCCCAGTTCATTTTCCCAGGACCCATATAAGCCAGATGCACAAGGGGGAACATGCATTTGGAGTTCGTTTGCAGTGGCTGGATGCCATGGCATACCCATTTTCTTTCTCTCTCTACTTCTTTCCCTCTCTCTGTCTCTTTCTCAAATAAATAATTAAAATTTTTTTTTTTTTTTAAAAAGAGAAGTATTTCTTGTGCTGGAGAGATGGCTTAATGGTTAAGGCGCTTGCCTGTGAAAGCCTAAGGACTCAGGTTTGACTCTCCAGGTCCCATGTAAGCTAGACACAGTGATGTAAGCACACAATGTCACATATATGCACAAGGGGGTGCATGCATCTGGAGTTCACAGTGGCTGGAGGCCCTGGTGGCGCACACCTGTAATCCCAGCACTTGGGAGGCAGAGGTATAAAGATTGCTGTGAGTTCTAGACCACCCTGATACTACACAGTGAATTCCAGGTCAGCCTGAGCTAGTGAGACCCTACCTTGAAAAAAATAATGAAATAAAAAGACCAGGTAAACCAGGTATAGTGACGCACACCTTTAATCCCAGCACTTGAGAGGCAGAGGTAGGAGGATCTCTGTGAGTTCAAGACCACCCTGAGACTACATAGTGAATTCCAGGTCAGCCTGGACTAGAGCAAGACTCTACCTCAGAAAACTAAAAAGAAAAGAAAAGAAAAACAATAGTAATAATAATAAATTAAAATTAAGAAAAGAGCCGGTCGTGGTGGCACAGGCCTTTAATCCCAGCATTCGGGAGGCAAAGATAGGAGGATCGCCTTAAATCCAAAGCCACCCTGAGATTACATAGTGAATTCCAGGTCAGCCTGGGCTAGAGTGAGACCCTGCCTTGAAAAACTAAAAAATAAAAAAATAAAAAATTAAGAAAAGATGTATTTCTTGTACCACATTTAAATTTACCAGTGGATTACATTACATCAATACATTGTTTAAAGAAATAATCCAAGCCGGGCATGGTGGCGCACACCTTTAATCCCAGCACTCACTCGGGAGGCAGAGGTAGGAGGATCACTGTGAGTTCGAGTCCACCTTGAGACTACATAGTGAATTCCAGGTCAGCCTGAACTAGAGTGAAACCCTACCTCAAAAACCAAAAAAAAATAATAATTTTAAAAATAATACAAGCCACATTATTTTGGCATTCATTTCCTTAATTGAGACTTAACTCAGAACTCAGTGTCCTGTAGTTGACTTATATTCTGTTCCCCAAATACTATAAATTACTTGTTCAAATTTTAGTTATTCATTATTTCTGTGTTTATCTACAAGGTCTAAGGTTTATATTTTTCTAGCTATTTTCCTTCCTTTCCTTTTCAATTGAGATTATCACCCTTTGGATTCTGTTTCTATTCTGTTTTTATTTGTTTTGTCTATCTTGCTCCTCTAATCATTCATTATTAGTTGAAATTATTCCTTAAACAATTTTAAGGTGGCTATTTATGTTTTTAAACCAGCTGGGAATGATGGCACACACCTTTAATCTCAGCACTCAGTAGGCATAGGTAGGAGGATCGCTGTGAATTTGAGGTCAGCCTGGACTAGAGTGCGACCCTACCTTGAGAAAAAAAAAATTTAAACAAAGATTTGTGTAAAATCTTGCAGTAATTTATTAGTGAATTATTTTATTACTAGGTGTTACTGTGGTTACCTGTTTAAGTATTTGTGGCACATTGTGACAGGCATTTTTCTTCTTAAGGTTTACAGCTAGACCATTAGTGGAAACTATATTTGAAAGGGGGATGGCTACATGCTTTGCTTATGGACAGACTGGAAGTGGAAAAACTCATGTGAGTAATGTGTTAAAATTATTTCTGGGTATAATGCGCTAGTCTGTTTACCTTACAGCTTAATTGTAAGAACTAAATTCTTAAGATTTATTTCTGGATAATATCTATTCTTTATTTTCTTTTCAAAATGTAGACTATGGGTGGTGACTTTTCAGGAAAGAACCAAGATTGTTCCAAGGGAATTTATGCATTAGCAGGTGAGCAACAACCTTTCTGCATGTAATTCTTTTCTTTTACTTTTTTTTTTTTTTTCTTTGAAGTAGGGTTTTGCTCAGGCTGACCAGGAATTCACTATGTAGTCTCAGGGTGGCCTTGAACTCACAGCAGTCCTCCTACCTCTGCCTCCCCAATGCTGGGATTAAAGGCTTGTGCCACCACACCCAGCTGGTGCATGTAATTCTTAATATTGTTCAGGTAGGTTTAAAATAAAACTTTTGGGCTAGAGAGATGGCTTAGCAGTTAAAGTGCTTGCCTGTGAAGCCTAGACACCCAGGTTTGATTCCCCAGCACCTGCATAAGCCAGATACACAAGTAGCACATGCATCTGGAGCTCATGGCTAGAGGCCCTGGTGCACCCATTTTCTCTCTATACCTCTCTCTCTCTCTCTCTCTCTCTCTCTCTCTCTCTCAAATTAATTAATAAAATATATTTTAGCAAGGTTTTTATTATGCAGGTATTTACAGTATAGATTAGGTCAGTTGTATATTATCAGCACTCGTGTGGCAGAGGTAGGAGGATCGCTGTAACCTGAGACTAGTGAATTCCAGGTCAGCCTGGGCTAGAGTGAGACCCTACCTTGAAAAACAACAACAACAAAAAAAGAGGTCTTAGAAAGTCAGATCAAAGGTATATCCATGTGCTTAAAACTTAACTCAGGGGCTGCTGGAGACATGGCTTTGCGGTTAAAGCACATGCCTGCAAAGCCTAAGGACCCTGGTTCAATTCTCCAGGTCCCACATAATCCAGATGCACAATGGGGCACATGCATCTGGAATTCATTTGCAGTGGCTAGAGGTCCTGGTGCACCCATTCTTATTCTCCCTCTTTCTCTTTCCCTCTGTCTCTAATAAATAAATAAAGCCAGGCGTGGTGGCGCACACCTTTAATCCCAGCACTCAGGAGGCAGAGGTAGAAGGATCACTGAGTTTGAGACCACCCTGAGACTACTTAGTGAATTCCAGGTCAGCCTGGGCTAGAGTGAGACCCTACCTCAAAACAGGTTAAACTTTTGGCAACAAAAATCTTAATTATATTTGTACCAATTCAGTGTTACACATTAGTATAAATTATCAAATAGCTAAATTATGAAAAGCTTTTGTTTGGTATGGTTTTGAGAATGACCTTGTCCTCACACTGGTCTTTTTTTTTTTTTTTTTTTTTTTTAATTTTTATTTGTATCTTTTTTGGTTTTTCAAGATAGGGTTTCGCTCTAGCTCAGGCTGACCTGGAATTCACTATGTAGTCTCAGGCTGGCCTCAAACTCACAGTAATCCTCCAACGTTTGCCTCGCAAGTGCTGGGATTAAAGGCATGCGCCACCACGCCCGGCCTTATTTGTATCTTTTATGAGAGAGAAAATTGGCACACCAGGGCCTCCAGCCATTACAGTTGAACTCCAGGCGCATGTGCCACTTCATGTGTCTGGCTTACATGGGTTCTGGGGAGTCTTCAGGGGCAAAGGCCTTAACTGCTAAGCCATCTCTCCAGCCCCTCTTCTCTACTTTTCATGGGGGCAGAGGTGAGTGTAGGAGTTGAGACAGGGTGTCATGCATCCTAGGCAGGCATCAAACTTGCTGTGTATCCAAGACTGACCTTAAACTTTTGATCCTCCTGCCCTCACCTCCTGAGGACAAGAATTACAAGTGATGTCATCACACCCAGTTTTTGTGGAGCTGTAGTTGAACCCAGGACTTCAGGCCTGCTAGGCAAACACTCCACCAACTGAGCAAAACTCCAAACTCCTTGACCCCTTAATTTGACATCACTCATAAGGATAAAATAGCAGCACCCTTTTTTGGAACATAAAGGAAAGTAGTTTCATTTACATCTGTTTTTAAAATTAATATTTACTCTAGAGTGCATTTATTTATGCTGTCATCCTAATATGAACTAATTCCTCTGAATATAGACAAAAATACATTCTAAAAAAATTGTTGCATCTTAACTTTTTGTATATGAAATTTTTGACAGCTCGAGATGTCTTTCTAATGCTAAAGAAGCCAAACTATAAGAAACTAGAACTTCAAGTATATGCAACCTTTTTTGAAATTTATAGTGGAAAGGTATGTGAGAACTTCTTTTTAAAATTATTTAAAATCTTTTAAAAACATAGCTATTGTATTAACTATTTTAAAGTATATAATTTGGTGGTATTAAGTATATTTGTAATTTTATTTACTACCTCCACCTTTAAAGCATCATAGATGTTTAGAAGATTCTGTTAGAGTTTATTATTTTGATTTCTGAAGTAATTGTTTTTCTTTCAGATTTATGTTTGTAGAACTGTGTTTTTTTGAAGGTAGTTCTCTAATTTGAGTATTTCTTTTGTAGGTCTTTGACTTGCTAAATAGGAAAACAAAATTAAGAGTACTAGAAGATGGCAAACAGCAGGTGCAGGTGGTGGGGCTACAGGAGCGCGAGGTCAAGTGTGTTGAAGATGTGCTGAAGCTCATCGACATAGGCAACAGTTGCAGGTAAATCTCTGAAGGAGAAAAGTTAGTTTTAGGTAATATGGTATCACATAAAGACAGAGCAGAGATCTTCCCCAGTGTATCTTAGAAGTCAAAACCATCACTCATTAAAGTTGTGCGTGGCAATTTGAGTGGCATCTGTTATACTGGCACTACGGTATAAATGTATTGCAAAATGGCATATTAAATTACAAGGCCTTGATTACATATGTAACTGGTGTTAACTCGTGTGTGTTGCTTCTGTATTTAACGGATGTAAAGTAACTACACAGATTTTTTTTCTTTTTTTTTTTTTGGCTTGCTTGTTTTTATTTTGGTTCCTTTCTAAACGAAGACATCATGGTTAACATGTTAAGTTTTATGTATCAAGATGTCCTTAATCACATTGCAGAACATCTGGTCAAACATCTGCAAATGCACATTCATCTCGGAGCCATGCAGTGTTTCAGATCATTCTTCGAAGGAAAGGAAAACTACATGGCAAATTTTCTCTCATTGATTTGGCTGGGAATGAAAGAGGAGCTGATACTTCCAGTGCAGACAGACAAACGAGGCTTGAAGGTGCTGAAATTAACAAAAGCCTTTTAGCACTCAAGGTAAATAAACAATGTATTTAGGTTTGAAAGGCCTTTAACTTTGACACTTATTTAATTACTCAGTTGCATATGTTTTGCCTTGTTTAAAGGGGTGGGGGGCGGACTGGAGAGATGGCTCAGCAGTTAAGGCACTTGCTGCAACGCCTAACAACATAGGTTCCATTCCCCAGTACCCACGTAAAGCCAGATGTACAGAGTGGTGTATACATCTGGAGCTTTTCTTTTTGTCTAGAAATATATATATATATTATTTATTAGAGATAAAGGCAGTTAGAATGGGTATGCCAGGCCCTCTAGCCACTGCCAAAAAAAAAAAAAAAACTCCAGATGCATACGCCACCTGGCACATCTGGCTTATGTGAGTACTAAGAAATTGAACCTGGATCCTTTGGCTTTACTATCAAGGGCCTTGACCACTAAGCCATCTCTCCACCCCTTTTTTCTTTTTTGGTTTTTCGAGGTAGGGTCTCACTCTGGTCCAGGCTGACCTGGAATTAACTATGTAGTCTCAGGGTGACCTCAAACTCTTGACGATCCTCCTGCCTCTGCCTCCCGAGTGCTGGGATTGCTGGGATTAAAGGCGTGCGCCACCACGCCCGGCTCCTTTTTTCTTTTTTTAAAGAACAGAGTAGGCTTTATTCTGTTCTTCATTTTCTTTCTTTTTTCTTTTTTTCTTATTATTATTGAGAACTTCTTTAATTGTAGACAATATCTCGTGTTATTTTCCTCCCTCCCCCCCCCCACTTTCCCCTTTGAAACTTCACTCTCCATCATATTCCATCCCCCTCTCAATCAGTCTCTCTTTTCAGTTTGATGTCATGATCTTTTCCTCCCATTATGATGGTCTTGTGTAGGTAGTGTCAGGCACTGTGAGGTCATGGATATCCAGGCCATTTTGTGTCTGGAGGAGCACGTTGTAAGGAGTCCTACTCTTCCTGTGGCTCTTACACTCTTTCCGCCCCCTCTTCCACAATGGACCCTGAGCCTTGGGAGGTAGATTTGAGATGTTTCAGTGCTGAGCACTCCTCTGTCCCTTCTTCTCAGCACCATGGTGCCTTCTGAGTCCTCCCAAGGTTGCCACCATCTGAAAAGAGAAGCTTCTCTAACCAAAAGTGAGAGTAGCATTAATATATGGGTGTGGACATTAAGAGAAGTGCTTACTGGGCAGTTTGGTGAGCACAATATATACATTTAGCAAGACACCAGCAGACACTACACCTTTAGGGCTCGTGACTAACCCCTGTCATATGTTTTCAGTATCGGATGTGTTCCCTCCCACAGAGCAGGCCTCCAGTCCAATTAGAATGCAGTTGGTTTTCCCCCATAACAGACATGCCACTGTTGCACCCATTGGCTTATTTGGCCTGGCTGACCAGATTTAAAGCTTTGCAGTGTTCACTGTTGAGTACCTTCACTGCTGTTTCTCTGTCCCATTGACCTGCATGCAGTGTAGCTTTTTCCAACTTTCTGTCAGCTAGTCCACATGGAGAGACTTTCAGCTCAGCTCCAGCAGGATTTCTCAGTGAACTTGCAGCCCAGGTATGTGGAGTTTTCAGCAATAGGGTCTTACCATCTATTCCTGGTGGGAAACCAAGGGCCTCAGCAATGGCCTATAATGTTTTGGGGGTATCTGTGACCTCCCTGGCCAGCAACTCACTGGAAGGTAGCCCATCCCTGGCACTGAAAAGTTTCTAGTAACAATCTATGGCTTCTGAGTGTTCCATTGCCCAGAAAAGTAGGTTTCCATATGACTTTTTTATATCCTCTTAGATTTTGATTAGCCCTCCCTCCACCGTTCCTTTACTCAGTCTCTTCCCCTGACCTCACTTAGGCCTTTTCACCCCCATCAATCTGTTCTTCTACTTACATATATACAATACCATCCTATTAAGTCTCCCTCCCTCCCTTTCTATTCCCTTTAATTCCCTTTTTTAGCTTACTGGCTTCTGCTACTCAGTTTTATTTTAACTCACTTAGAAATCCAATCATTTGTAGCTAGGATCCACATATGAGAGAGAACATATGACATTTGGCTTTCTGGGCCTGGGTTACCTCACTAAGTATAATCCTTTCCAGATCCATCCATTTTCCAGCAAATTTCATAACTTCATTTTTCTTTACCCATGAGTAGAACACTATTGTGTAAATGTGCCACATCTTCATTATCCACTCATCAGTTGAGGGACATCTGGGCTGATTCCATTTCCTAGCTGTTGTGAATAGAGTGGCAATAAACATGGTTGAGCAATCTCTAAGGTAGTGAGACGAGTCCTTAGGATATATGCCTAGGAGTGGTATAGCTGGGTCATATGGTAGATCTGTATTTAGCTGTCTCAGGAACCTCCACACTGATTTCCACAATGGCTGGACCAGGTTGCATTCCCACCAACAGTGTAGAAGGGTTCCTCTTTTTCTGCATTCTCACCAGCATTTATAGTCATTTGTTTTCATGATGATAACCAATCTGACAGGAGTGAGATGGAATCTCAAGGTAGTTTTAATCTGCATTTCCCTGATGACTAGGGATGTAGAACATTTTTTTAGATGTTTATATGCCATCTGTATTTCTTCTTCTGAGAACTCTCTATTTAGTTCTATAGCCCATTTTTAATTGGGTTGTTTGATTTCTTATTATTTAATATTTTTAGTTCTTTGTATATCCTAGATATTAACCCCTGTCAGATGTATAGCTGGCAAAGATTTTCTCCCATTCTGTAGGTTGTCTCTTTGCTCTACTCACAGTGTCTTTAGCTGTACAAAAGCTTTGTAATTTCATAAGGATCGAGCGATTGATCTGTGGTTTTATTTCTTGATCGATTGGGGTTACATTCAGAAAGTCTTTGCCAAGACCAATATGTTGAAGGGTTTCCCTACTTTTTCCTCTAGCAGTTTCAGAGTTTCAGATCTGATATTAAGGTCTTTGATCCATTTGGACTTGATTCTTGTGCATGGAGAGAGATAAGGATCTATTTTCATCCTTCTACGGATGTATATCCAGTTTTCCCAGCACCATTTGCTGAAGAGGCTGTCTTTTCTCCAATGGGTACTATTGGCATTTTTGTCAAAGATCAGGTGGCTGTAGCTACCCGAACTTACATCAGGGTCCTCTATTCTGTTCCACTGATCTACATGTCTGTTTTTGTGCCAGTACCATGCTGTTTTTGCTACTATGGCTCTGTAATATAGGTTAAAATCAGATGTGATACTACCAGCCTTATTTTTGTTGCTCAAAATTGTTTTAGATATTCAAGGTTTTTTGTGCTTCCAGATGAATTTTTGGATTGTTTTTCTATTTCTGTGAAGAATGCCATTGGAATTTTGGTGGGGATTGCATTAAATGTGTAGATTGCTTTTGGTAAGATTGCCATTTTCACAATATTGATTCTTCCAAACCAAGAACAGGTGATGTTTTTCCATTTCCTAGTGTCTTCTGCAGTTTCTCGCTTGAGTGTTTTAAAGTTCTCCTTGTAGAGATCCTGCACTTCCTGGGTTAGGTTTATCCCAAGGTCCTTTACTTTTTTTGATGCAGTTGTGAATGAGAGTGATTCTCTGATTTCATCCTCTGTGTGTTTGTTGTTAGCATATAGGAAGGCTACTGATTTCTGTGTGTTTATTTTGTATCCTGCTACATGGCTATAGGTGTTTATCAGCTCTAACAGTCTGCTGGTAGAGACTTTAGGGTCCTTTATGTATAGAATCATATCATCTGCAAATAATGATAACCTGATCTCTTCCTTTCCAATTTGTATCCCTTTTATGTGTGTCTCTTGTCTTATTGCTATGGCTAAGACTTCCAGTACTATATTAAACAAAAGTGGGGACAGTGGACACCCTTGTCTTGTGCCTGATTTTAGTGGAAAAGCTTCAAGTCTTTCCTCATTTAGTATTAAGTTGGCTGTGGGTTTGTCATAAATAGCCTTTATTATGTTGAGATATGTTCCTTCTATTCCCAGTCTCTGTAGTACTTTTATCATGAAGGGATGTTAGATTTTGTCAAATGCTTTTTCTGCATCTAATGAGATGATCATGTGATTTTTGTCCTTCAGTCCATTTATATAATGTATTACATTTATCGATTTACGTATGTTGAACCATCCCTGCATCTCTGGGATAAAGCCTACTTGGTCAGGGTGAATAATCTTTCTGATATAGTCTTGTATTCTGTTTGCCAGTATTTCATTGAGAATTTTTGCATCTATGTTCATGAGGGAGATTGGTCTGTAATTTTCCTTTTTTGTTCTTTGTTTGGTTTTGGGATCAGGATGATGCTGGCTTCATAGAAGGAGTTTGGAAGGATTCCTTCCTCTTCTATTTTATGGAAAAGTTTAAGAAGCATTGGTGTTAGTTCTCCCATGAAGGTCCAGTAAAATTCAGCAGTGAATCCATCTGGGCCTGGACTTTTTTTAGTTGGGAGATTTTTTATAACTGCTTGGATCTCCATACTTTTATAGGTCTATTTAAGTGGGTAATCTCATCTTGATTTAATTTAGGTAGGTCATATAAATCAAGGAAATCATCCATTTCTTTCAGATTTTCACACTTAGTGGAGTATATGTTCTTATAGAATGTCCCTATGATTTTTTTGGGGGGGGGGTGGGGAGGTTTGAGGTAGGGTCTCACTCTGATCCAGGCTGACCTGGAATTAGCTATGTAGTCTCAGGGTGGCCTCGAACTCATGGCAATCCTCCTACCTCTGCCTCCTGAGTGCTGGGATTAAAGGCGTGCACCACCACGCCCGGCTTCCCTATGATTTTTTTAATTTCTCTGGTATCTGTTGTAATGGTGCCTTTTCCATCTTTAATTTTATTAATTTGTGTCTGTTCTCTCTTTTTTTTTTTGGTCAGATTTGTTAAGGGTTTATCAATCTTGTTTATCCTTTCAAAGAACCAACTCTTTGTTTCATTGATTCTTTGGATTGGTTTCTTTTTTTTTTTTTTTTTTTTTTTTTTTTTTTTTTTTTGGTTTCTATTTCATTAATTTCTGCCCTAATCTTAAATTTCTTCCTGTCTACTGATTCTTGGTTTGCCTTGTTCTTCTTTTTCCAAGGCCTTAAGGTGCAGCATTAAGTTGTTTACCTGCGACCTTTCTAATTTCTTAACATAGGCACTTAAAGCTATAAATTTCCCTCTTAGGACTGCCTACATTGTGTCCCAAAGGTTTTGGTATGTTGTGTTCTAATTGTCATTTGACTCCATGAATTTTTTTATTTCCTTCTTGATTTTTTTTTATTGACCCATTCCTCATTTAGTAGTGTATTATTTAGTTTCTATGATTTTGTGTATACTCTATAGCTTTTCTTGTTATTGATTTGTAGTTTGATCCCATTGTGATCCGATAGAGTGCAAGAAATTATTTCAGTTTTCCTATATTTGTTAAGATTTGCTTTGTGTCCTAATATATGGTCTATTTTAGAGAATGTTCCATGTGCTGCTGAAAAGAATGTGTATTCTTCAGCATTTGGATGAAATGTCCTGTTAGGTCCATTTGTTCTATGACCTCTTTTAATCCAGATGCATCTCTGTTTATTTTTTTGCTGGGATGACCTGTCAGTTGGTGAGAGTGGGGTGTTGAAGTCACCCACTACAAGTGTGTTTGGTGTTATCTGTGACCTTAGTTCTAATAGTGTTTGTTTGATGAAATTGGGAGCCCCCGTGTTAGGTGCATATTTGTTTGTTATTGTAATGTCCTCCTGTTCAAGCATTCCTTCAATTAATATAAAGTGACCTTCCTTATCTTTCCTAATTAATGTTGGTCTGAAGTCTACCCTGTCAGATACTAGGATAGCAACCCCTGCTTGTTTTCTAGGCCCATTTGCTTGAAACACCGTTTTCCAGCCTTCCACCCTAAGATAGTGTCCATCCTTTGTAGAAAGGTGAGTTTCTTGGAGGCAACAAATTGAAGGATCCTGCTTTTTAATACAGTCTGCAAACCTATGTCTTTTGGTTGGGGCATTCAGGCCATTGATATTAAGAGTTATTATTGAAAGGTGTGTATTCATTTTGGCCATTTTTCTTGTTTTGTAGTTCCTCCAGTTTTACCTTTGCTCTCTTGTATTAACTAGTATTGGAGTATGGTGTGTTTTTTCCAGGTTCCTTATATGTGTGCTTTTCTTTCTCTTCAGCATGGAGGATCCTTTCAAGTATTTTCTATAGAGCTGGTTTTGTCTTCAAATATTCCTTTAGCCTGCTTTTGTTGTGGAATGTCCTTATTTCTCCATTTGTTTGAATGGATCGCTTGGCAGGATAAAGTAACCTTGGTTGACAGTTGTTATCTTTCAGAACTTGGAATACATCACTCCAAGCCCTTCTGGCTTTTAAAGTTTGTATTGAGTAATCTGCTGTGATTCTGATGGGCTTGCCTTTATAGGTGACTTGCTTTTTCTCTCTAGCTGCTTTCCATATATTTTCTTTGGTTTGTATGTTTGGTAGTTTAATTATAATATGGCAGGGAGAGGTTCTTTCCAAGTTTTGTCTGTTTGGTGTTCTAAAGGCTTCCTATATCTGCACTGGCATCTCTTTCTTAATTTGGGGGAAGTTTTCTTCTATGATTTTGTTAAAAACACCTACTATTCTTTGGAGTAATATTCTTCTCCTTCTACTATACCTTGAATTCTTATGTTTGATCTTTTCATAGTGTCCCAAATATCTTGAAATTCCCATTCGTAGCTTCCTATTAGTTTGTCTTTCTCTTTGTTGGACTGTATTAGATCTGCCACTTGGCCTTCTACTTTAGATATCTGTTCTCTCCTTCATCCATTCTTTTAGAGATTTTCTACAGAGTTTTTTTATTTCACTGACTGTGTTCTTTATTGCTAGTATTTCTGACTAGGTTTTCTTTATTATTTCTATTTCCTTATTTATGTCTAGTATTGACCTCCTTATTTCATTAAATTGGTTTCCTTTGTGTTCTTTGAATCCTTTGATTTCCTCTTTGAGGTCTTTGAACCCTTTCATTTCCTCACTGAGTTCTTTGAACATATTTATAATCATTCTTTTGAAATCTTTCTCAGGCATTTCCTCTCATTCATTCTCACTGAAGGTCATTTCTGATACATTAATACTTTCTGGAGGATTTATATTGTCTTGATTTTTGTGTGTGTGTGTTTCTTGTATTATAATGTAGAGATTTTTGCATCTTGGATTAACTTAATTCTTGGGTTCTAGTTATCTGCAGTAATATTAGATGTATCAGTCAATCTGATGTTATATATCTTCAGGGTAGGAGCTTAAGGTGCTAGGTGACTCTTAAGACTCTCAGAGTAATCACAAAAGTGACCCTAGGTGTTGGGTTTCTCTGCTATAAGAGTATTCAAGTGGGCTGAATGGAACAGAATACAGTCAAATTCTAAAGATTTAACTAAACAATGTACCCATTCAATGAAATACAGCACAGAGTATTTGTGCAAAAGTAAGTATTATAACAAACAGATCCTTTAACACCATCACAGTCCCTAAGGATGTGTGTTGCCCCACACCCTTAATCCTGTCAACTGGGAGGCTAAGATTTCTGGTCTGTAGAGGGTTCCAAGGTCAGCTTGTGACAAATTGAGACCCTTCCCCAACAAATGACAGAAGAGGAAACAAAGGCATTATAAATCAGGAAGCAACAAATGAGCCCAAAATATAGCTTATTTAAGAATGTCAGATCTGACCATCCATCAGGTTTAACGTATAATTTACCCTGACATGTAAGGGGCAATTAGCCCTTCAGATGCAAGCCTATACACCAGGCTTATTTGGTGGGTACTGACCTGGTGTAATCCCAGTTACCTTTTGGAAAGGCTTTGATGTCAGCTGTGCTACAGGGCTGCTTTGGGTCCTTCTTTGCTGTGTTGTGGGCTCAGGAAGGCCGGCTGCGTCTGTGGGTCACTGCTCTGATCGTGCCGGGTGCTGGGTAGGTGAGCTTTCTTCCCCAGGTCTCTGGTGCTTGCTGGAACTTGTGCTCATGGTGGGGGAGGGGAGGCTGTGGATGGTGGCTGAAGTCCATCTGCTTGTCCACGCGATCCTATTCCTCACAAGCCTCTCCGTTGGTCTCTGCCTTCCTCCTTCCACGTTTCTTGAGTTTGCGAGGAGGCCAGTGTGATTGGAGAATCCCCTCACCTGGCTTTAAAATCCTGAGGCTCACGCGGAGGTTGCAGCCACACGGAACTCGCCTCTGCTGCTGGAGCCGCTTCTGTGGACTCCAGACACCCTGGATCTCTCCTGGATCTCTGCTGCAGTTGATCATTTACTCTACACTTCACTTTTTAGTAGGAGAGTGTATTTTGCTGGGTTGTTTTTTTTTGTTTGTTTTTTTTTTTAAGAATCCTCTTGCCCGGCACTTTAATCCCAGCACTCGGGAGGCAGAGGTACGAGGATCACTGTGAGTTTGAGGCCAGCCTAAGACTGCATAGTGAATTCCAGGTCAGCTGGGCTCGAATGAGACCCTACCTCGAAAAATAAAATTAAAAATAAATAAATAAAAGAATCCTCTTAAAATTGTTAAAGAACATTCCTTTTGGGGGGTTCATAAAAAAGCCTAAATTGTGAGAAATGTTTTCTTCATTTTTAGGAGTGCATCAGAGCCTTAGGTAGAAATAAGCCTCATACTCCTTTCCGAGCAAGTAAACTCACTCAGGTGTTAAGAGACTCGTTCATAGGCGAAAACTCTCGAACTTGCATGGTAAGTTTATTCTTGTTCTTTATTTTACTCCTTCAGGATTAATTACACCATCTCTATGGTCATTTACGTAACTGTTCACAATCGTTTGAATCCCTCTATTGTGAGAGATAAGGTAATACATAAGATGTAGTCCTTGCCAGTCTGGTGAAAGTATTATTATCTTGCAGCTATAATACGTTCTCACTCTGACGTGATAGCTGTCGACTATATAGAGAGATTAAGTATATATAATGCTTTATAGAAACTCATCTGTTACAGTCTTCTAAAATTACTCTATTGTTGCTTTTGCAGAAGTGAACTTACCTGGACTCATGGCACGTTTGGTTTACCAGTGCCAGTGTCTCGTTGTAGGCTTAGCTGTATTGCTTGTAGTTTATCGTTGGTAGACGAGAGCAGTTGTACACAAATGTAGGGTTTCTCCTTGAGTGTTTCTCTCTCTTTAATTTTTTCTGCTGCTATATAGGCTGTGCTCTGAAACCGTATTCTATTTTCCCTTTTTTTTTTTTTTTTGTTTGTTTGTTTGTTTGTTTTCCTAGGTAGGGTCTAGCTCAGGCTATCTGGAATTCACTATGTAATCTCAGGGTGGCCTCAGACTCATGGTGATCCTATCTCTGCTTCCCGAGTGCTAGGATTAAAGGCGTGCGCCACCATACCCGGCTTGTATTCTATTCTGTTAAGCAGTAATACTGCAAGTTTCTGATGAGGTTTTACTGGTCCTGTTTGACATCAACAGGGCTTGCTGTCTGGCAGAATGCTATTTAAAAAAAAAAAAAAAAAGATTAGGTGGAAGGGAGCAGCCAGTGTGTTTCCTCCTTTCACTTTCTTTCTTTACCTTCACTTTCTCTGATGCCTTCAGAGAGTTGCTTATATTTTTAATTAGACTTTCTAATTATTATATGATTACAGGTATCAGATTTCATGTTATCCAAAGAGTACAGAGCTGGGCGTGGTGGCGCACGCCTTTAATCCCAGCACTCAGGAGGCAGAGGTAGGAGGATCGCCATGAGTTCAAGGCCACCCTGAGACTACATAGTGAATTCCAGGTCAGCCTGGGCCAGAGTGAGACCCTACCTCAAAAAATGGAAGAAAGACAAAAAAGTTGAGATATCATTAATAACTATTTTCAAATAACCTAAGATTAAACTTCAATGAGCTGTTTGTCAGGGTGGTTGTCCTGGTTACTTATGATTTTATCTTCACATTTTTCCCCTTATAGATTGCCACAATCTCTCCGGAATGGCATCCTGTGAAAATACTCTGAATACATTAAGATATGCAAATAGGTATGAGAGCTGTTTGTACACGTTGAGATTTGAACTCTAACCCTATGTATTAGGGCAGTGTCCAGTATGGTTTAGTGTGTGAGAGGTCGGCCACGAAGGAAGGCTCACGCTCTGTAATCCCACGACTCAGAGCTAAGTCAAGAGGGTCCGCGGGTCCAGGCCACCTGAGCTACTTAGTGAGACCCTGAATCAAAAGAAAAAAGGGCAGATTTCATTATTACATTGTTCTTTAAATTTTCAAAAGAAAAACAAAATTCTGCATGTTATTTAACATAACCATATTTAGATGTGTTTGCACACATTGAGTGGTATGGTCTTAGACTGCAATAATGTATATTTAGAGAATCATTTTCTAAAATTGGAAAAGGGGATAGAAATATATAGTTAGGTAAGATATATCTTTAGTAAAATTGACCTTTCTGGAGCCAGGGTGATAGCTTATTGGTAAAGTGTTGCTGCACAAGCATGAGGACCCATGGTCAAGTCCCCAGCACCCATGTAAAGTCTGGGCATGGCTAGGCATGGTGGCACACACTTTTAATCCCGCACTCAGGAGGCAGAGGTAGGGGATCATTGTGAGGTCAGTCTGAGCTAGAGTGAGATCCTGCCTGGGGGAAAATGCTGCATAGAATGGTGCAAGTAACCCAGGCTCTAGGGAGACAGACAGGAGGCTCCCTGGGCTTGCTGGCTACATAGTCCACCGAATCGGT
This sequence comes from Orientallactaga sibirica, assembly GCA_036365145.1. Taxonomy (NCBI): domain Eukaryota; kingdom Metazoa; phylum Chordata; class Mammalia; order Rodentia; family Dipodidae; genus Orientallactaga; species Orientallactaga sibirica. The sequence continues at coordinate 6,284,040 of JAEOAD010000054.1, read as the reverse complement.
GAGCGCCAGATGGACTGAAAGAGCCCATCTCAAAAAAATAACATGGAGTAGCCGGGCGTGGTGGCACACGCCTTTAATCCCAGCACTCAGGAGACAGGTAGGAGGATTGCCATGAGTTCAAGGACACCTGAGACTACATAGTGAATTCCTTGCCAGCCTGAGCTAGACTGAGACCCTACCTCAAAAAGCCAAAACAACAACAACAAAAAAAAAAGCTGGGGATTGAGGCAGACATTCGTCATTGGCTTGGCCTCTGCACACGTGTGGACACATAACATACACCACAGACAAACGGACCTTTCCTGGAACATTGTATCTTTCCATTTCAGAAAGTTACATTTCATAACATAGTACATTTCAGTCATGTAAATCCTTATTATATTCAGACTAAAGTCAGTGGAAATAAGAGGGCTAGTTTATTTCCTAAATTGTTGTGCTCTATGCTGGAAAACAGTCCTGGTAGCGTTGAGTAGCTTGTCTGTATATATACATGCACACATACATGTACATGCATATGAAATCTAGACTGAGAGGGGTAGCACTGCTCTGCTGCTCTGTGCGGGTTCTTGTTCACTTACGTAAACGTTTAGTGAGCAGCGGTCTTCCTCAGTCCCTCTTCTCTGCACTTTGCTGAGGAAAGTGCAGTCTCTCACTTGAGCTTGGAGCTCATACGTGCAGTTTGTCTTGCCAGCTCTAGGTACTCACTGTGTGCCTCCCGTGCCCACTACACCTCCTGGCATTTATGGCACTACTGGGGAACCACACTCCAGTTCTTAAGCCCTTTACTGCCTGAGCCATCTTCCAGCCCCTCAGTCTTTTCTTAAAATGTGAATTCTGCCCCCTTAAAAACCTACCTAAAATGAAATGCATAGCATAGGACTTGTGAACTGACGTCCCTGTCATCACCATGGCCTTGCTACCCCGGCCAGCCACCCACGCCTTCCTCCTGGTCATAAATTCTGAGCTGCCCCAACCAAACCCTCGAACGGTGGAGGCAGCTATATTTGGAGCGTATCCTTGGTTCTTTTGTATCTTGCTTCTTTTGTGTCAGCTGAAAAGACTTTCAGGTGGTAGTAAACATTGTTTGAAAGTATTAACCTGCTGGGCTAGGGATATAGCTCAGCGGCAAAGCTTTTGCCAACACACCTGAGGTCCTGGGTTCTAGCCCCAGCCCATAAAAACAGAACAAAAATCCATAAAATTAAAAACGTATTGATCTTTTGTTAAAAGGTATTAAGATATAGTACCATTTTTTTTAAATGAGTATAGCTAGGCATGGTGGCACACGCCTTTAATCCCAGCACTCAGGAGGCAGGGGTGGGAGGATCACTGTGAGTTTGAGGCCACCCTGAGACTACATAGTAAATTCCAGGTCAGCCTGGGCTAGAGTGAGACCCTATCTCGAAAAAACCAAAAAAATTTTTAAAAATTTAAAAAATGAACAGAACTTTAAATGCTTTCTAAATTTAATGTCCTTTAAAGTTTGAGTTATGAGTGCCTTATTGTAAACCCAATTGGCTTCTAATTATTCTTTATAATTAATATTTTTAGTATGTGTGAACTTTATCATGTTAAAATGCTTTTTATTTCAGAATTATCCAGGAGAGAACTGTCCTAAGCTTTTGCCATGTTACAAAATTAAAACAAAATCCCTCCTTGTCCTAAAACTTTAGACTGCCAAGGATTCCTGCTAATATGAGAGCACTGTCCAGACCAGCATTTGCTTGAGAGACATCACAAGTGCTTTCAGATCTGGGGTTACATAAATGAGATACGGGAACAGGATGCAAGGCTAAACATGCAATTCATTAATCTTTCATACATACTTTATGCACAGAGACAAAAGGAATTCTATACAGCATTGTTAGTGTTGCTGCTTTGTGACACCTGTGTCATGGAGTTTTTCACCTGTGTAGTCATGGTGTTGTCAGAAACACTGGGCAGTGAGCTGGGGTAGCCCACGTGTCTGATACCACACGCGGGAAGCTCAGACCAGATGGATCTCAAGTTCCAGGAAGCCCGGGCAGCACGGCAAAAGAGCTTACGTACATTTTTAGGTTTGGAACATTTTGAATTCCAGATTTTTAAATTAAGAATATCGGGCTGGCTAAATGGCTTAGCTGTTAAGGCGTTTGCCTGCTAAGCCTAAGGTCCTGGGTTGATGCCCCAGGACCCACATAAGCCAGATGCACAAGGGGACACATACGTCTGGAGGCCCTGGCACTCCCATTCGCTCTTTCTCACTCTCAAATAAATGAATAAATAAAATATCTTTTTTTTTAAAAAGAATATTTATTCTTGCTGGGCCTTGTGGTGCACACCTTTAATCCCAGCCAAAAAAAAAAAAAAACAAAAAAGAAAAAGAATAGTCATTTTTTATGTGACTCTTGCTCGAGTTGGGGTCCAGTGTTTGATTATTATGTACTATAGGTCTTTGACAGCATAACTAATCACAAGACAATCTCTTTTATTTGAATCTCTGGGTGTAAAAATTTCATCCTTGATAATTTATGACATTTAAGAGTCAATAACCATGTTTTTTAAAACTTTCTTTTACATGCCGGGTGTGGTGGCACACACCTTTAATCCCAGCACTTGGGAGGCAAAGGTAGGAGGATCGCTGTGAGTTTGAGGCCACCCTGAGACTACAGCGTGAATTCTAGGTCAGCCTGAGCTACAGTGAGGAAAAAAAATACCAAAAAACTTTCTTTTACATATATGTATGTATACATATATATATATATACACACATACACATACATATATATAAATTCATATTTATTTATTTGAGAGAGTAAGAAGCAGAGAGAGAAAGAATGGGTACAACAGGACCTCCAGCCACTGCAAATGAGCTCTAGATGCATGCACCACCTTGTGCATTTGGCTTAACATGGGTCCTGGGGAATCAAACCTAGGTCCTTTGGCTTTGCAAGCAAGGGCCTTAAACACTAAGCCATCCCCAGCCCAGTTAATCTTCCCCCCACTGTACTCAAACTCCAGATATGTGTACCACCTTGTACATGTGTACAACTTTGCACGCTTGCATCACCTTGTGCATCTGGCTTATATAGGACCTGTAGAGATGAACATGGGTCCTTGGGCTTTGTAGGCAAGTGCCTTAACCGCTAAGCTATCTCTCCAGCCCCAAAATCCCATTTTTTAAGGAAGAATTCATTAACACATTTTCTAAACAAATATTTTATTACACAGTATTGTAATCTGATATTACAGAGATTAAATTTGATGTAACCCTGCTGACCCATACCCTGCTACATAGCTAAAGATGACCTTGAACTCCTGGTCATATTTATCTCCATTTACCAAGTGCTGGGATTGCAGGTGTGTACCGCCACACCTGCCATTTTTTGTTTGTTTGTTTTCAGTGCTGGAGACTGAACCTAGATTCTTGAGCATCTAGATAGATAGGTGCTCCATTGCGGGGCCTGGCCCTCGCTCTGGACATCGTTGATTTTTAAGTGTTTACAGTTTGTTCAGACTCCATGTGGTGATTAAAGAATGGTAGTTCTAAATCAAAATTAACATACACCTCACCACTTAAGCGGCAGCAGACCCTCAAGGTGCCTCCTTTTTCTTATCTTGAGAGCGAAGCGAGTAGTGATTGTCGGTGTCACAAAGGATGGCTCTGAGAACTAAGACGTTATCCTGTAAAATGTGCAGCACAGTATCTGGAAAACATCTTGCTGTCCTTATTTTAGCTGAAAACATACATTATGGTTTTAGGGGAGTTGAGGGAGATTGTGTAACAATACATATTGGTGCTAAGTGATGAAAATAACAAACCCACTTTATTCATTTAATAAAGTTGAGGTATATTGTTAGACACATACCCATAATCCAGTACTTAAAGAGATGGAGGCATGGGGATCAGTAGTTCAAGGTCATCATCCTTGGTTACATGGCAAGTTTGAGGCCACCCTGAGCTAAGTGAGACCCTATCTCAAAACAACAGAAAGTTAGATGTATAGAGAGGAGAATGAGAGGAATGGCTGTCCCCAAAGAGAAGGCTGCTTGAGAAGCAGATGGACGCATCTGCTGAGGCATAGGGTGTGCAGTCTTTGTGTGGAGTGGGCTTGGGCAGGAGGCTGTGGGTGAAAGGACAAGTTCTTAGACGGATGCTAGTGGTATATCAGAAGAGTCTGAAGTAGATGAGAAATGGGCTTACAGGTAAAAAAATTAATATTTGTATTGAAAAGTCAACTATTACTATTTGTGGCAAATACATTTCCCAAAGTGATTCTTTTAAAGGATAAGAGGCTGAGGCTGGACATAGTGACACATGCTTGTAATCCCAGGAGGATTTCAAGAACAAGGCCAGCCTGAGCTAAATAGCAAGAAATACATACATTTATTTATTTATTTATTTATTTATTTATTTATTTATTTAAGAATGGCAAACAGAGAGAGAATGAATGGGTGCACCAGGGCCTCTAGCCACTGCAAATAACTCCAGATGCATGCTCCACTTGTGCATCTGGCTTATATGGGTCCTGGGGAATCAAGCCTCAAACTGGGGTCCTTAAGCTTCACAGGCAAGTGCTTAACTGCTAAGCCATCTCTCTAGCCCAACCTTTATTTAAAAGAACAGATACAGGGCAGAGAATCTAGAATTGTACCTTTGACAGTAGATAGATAATAAGTAGAAAATATATACACATTGATTTGACTGTGAGGTTACTGACATTTATTTGACTGTGTTTTGAGAAAAATTTAGTTCAGCCCAAGGAAAGCTGTAAGAAAGATGGAATTCAGTTAGTATATTACAGAGTTTAAATAGCATAGGGCTTAGGCTCAGGACAAAGTTAGAATTTTAGTTATGCCACATTCTCATTGAAGAACGCTGGACAAGAAACTTTATTTCTCTGAGTTGGTTTTCTCATATATAAAATGGAAATAGCATGAGATTTTATCAAGACTAAGTAATACATCTAAAAATTATTAATTCTAATACTTGACACAGCAAGTATTTAATAAGTATTGCTTACTGATACAAAATATCCCATAAAGGCAGGGTAATAAAAGTCATAATTTGGGCATCTAGCTTTGCATGGGTACTGGAGAATTGAACCTGGGTCCTTAGGCTTTGAAGGTAAGCATTTTAACCACTAAGCCATCTACTGACCCTAAAAGTCATAATTTGGTTAAATGTAACTATTATAGACACTATCAAAAGCAGTTTAAATTCCATTGCTGAAGGCTGTTCTCTGTCAGGGTTCTTCATGGAATCACCAACCACAAAAATATGGATGACTCAGCCAGATGAAGGATGTTTTGTGGCTAATACAATTCTAGATGCATGTCCTGCCTTAGGACTTCATTGTCTTGTGTCTGTCTGGAGAAAAACTGTAAGAGTGTTGAGGACTCATTAGTCATAATAAACAAATATTCATGCTACTAACACATGAGAAATTAGACTGAGTGGTCATGTTGTTAAAAGAATGGACCTTAGGGGCTGGAGAGATGGCTCAGTGGTTAAGGCACTTGCCTTCGAAGCCTAAGGACCCAGTTTCGATTCTCTAGTTCCCATTCGAGCCAGATGCACATGGTGACACACGCGTCTCAATTTTGTTTGCAGTGACTAGAGGCCCTGGCATACCCTTTTGCTCTCTTTCTGTCTCTCCCTGTGTGTGTGTGTGTGTGTGTGTGAGAGAGAGAGAGAGAGAGAGAGAGAGAGAGAACCTTTTTTTAAAAAAAGAGGAATGGTTATGATGGAGAGTGAAGTTTCAAAGGGAAGGTAGGGGAGGGAGGGAAATATCATGGGATATTGTCTACAATTAAAGAAGTTGTCAATTCAAAAAATAAATAATATTTTTTTAAAAAAATAAAAAAGGAGGAATGGACCTTAAATTTAGACAGTGGCCCAGTTACATTACTAGGAAGGATTGTGAAGGAAGAAGAAGAAAGCATGCCAGAAAGGAAGGATTTAGTTTTCCTGAGTCAGGGATCACTGAGTTTGAAAAGCCGCCTACATGTTCCTGGAAGGTAATTCTCTAAGTATGCTGTATGACAGTGTCGATGTTCGTTTCTAAACCAAACTTGAACTGTGCATTGCATTGCCGTCTTTGCCAAGAGCGTTTTCTCTTAACTTGTTGCTGTTTTGGTACTGCAGAGTAAAGGAGTTTGGAATTAGTCCATCAGACATTCCCTTCTCACAGGGTAGTGGCAGTCGCCCTGATCTCTCTCCTTCTTACGATTATGACGACTTTTCTCCTTCGATTACAAGGTCTTCTCACTTCGTTCTGTACATAAGATGCTGATTTTGCTAGTTTGTTTTAAGCTGTGCTATGTATAAACATTTTATTTACTTCTTTTGTGGTGAGCCATTTTCTGTTTTCTTTTTTATTTCATTTAGCAGGTGGTGGTTGTACTGCATGATCTGCATTTTTATGTCCTTTTTTTAATTTGCTTTAAAATGTTGATTTAGTTGCAGGCTTCCTAGTGTCCCCATTTTTTAAGACGATGTCACTTTTGCATATTGGCTATTGTCTTGCTTAAAATGAAGAATTTATCTTTATTCTGTATGATGCTATAAATTTCCGTCTGAAAGGAAATAATTGTTTTGACTGAAAAGTTCCTAAATGTGCAAATTTAAGTACAATGGGTAAACATTTTTAAAATGACAGAAGTTAAATTTCAGCTTACTGTGTACAATAATTATACTTGATGTAATTGTAAAATTGTTTTAGTAAGCATCCGTGCCTTCGTGCTACCACAAATTTCAGATAAATTCACTCTATAAAGGTGACATCATCAATCTTACTATATTTATTTGATTTTGTATTGACTAGTTGGTATTTTCTTGTTTCTCTGTGCAAGTCTTAATTTTAGATGCCTTTTATGTATTTATAGGGTGAAAGAATTGACTATAGACCCATCTGCTGCTGGTGATGTCCGTCCAATTATGCACCATCCACCAAGCCAGATTGATGACTTAGAGACACAGTGGGGTGTGGGGAGTTCCCCTCAGAGAGATGATCTAAAACTTCTTTGTGAACAAAATGTGAGTGACATAATGTAGTCATAAATGATCTAACCTTAGTTTGTTTGATCAGTAGCAGAACTGAATTGAAAGCTGTCATATGAAGCAGTTTCAGCAAAGTCCACCCTCTGCCAGCCATGCGTTGTTGGGCTGGCTGCCTTCCTACCACAGCAGTGACAGTATGTGGCTCAGGAGTTCCAGCACATCTAGCTCTTACTAACCTCTGGATCACACATTTTCTCCTTTGTTTGTTTCAGATTTTATACCAATATTAGAATTATAACGAACACAGGAAAGAAAATTCAAAATTATACATACATCATAAAATAAAGCTTTAAGAAACTGTGCATACACATGTGAATTAGGCCGCGCACACACCTTTAATTCCAGAACTTGGGAGGCAGAGGTAGGAAAATCACTGTGAGTTTGAGGCCAGCCTGCGACTACATAGTGAATTCCAGATCAGCCAGGGCTAGAGCGAGACCCTACCTGCAACAAATGAAAGAAGGAAGGAAGGAGGAGGTGGCATGTGTATTAGATGTAGAACTGTATTAAAAGTCAAACAGTAGTCTGCAGTGACACTCAAAAAAATATTTTTTTAAAAAAAGCAAAGTGCCATCTATTAAATTTGACTGCTTCTCTGGTTTAAAATTATACCTTCATCTAGTCATCTGTAATAATATTCAGAAGATGTCTTTGTGAGGGTTAGAATTTTTATGCAGTTATTTAATTTTATTTTTAAAATGTATATTTGGTTGGCTTTGCATCATCTGCCCACTCAAGCCATATTATGTATGGTATTCATAATGGTAATCATTTAAAAGGTAGCATTTACTAGCTAGTTACTATATATCATATTTGGTAAGCATTTTACTTAGTTATGACTTTATTTTAATCTCCCAAATCAATGTAGTAGTGTGGAATTACCCTTACTTTATAATTGACAGTGCATGAGGTTGAAGCCACTTGACCAAGATTATCCAGATGTAAGTGCTGAACCCTATAGCTTAATGCCAGAGCCAAATTTTATGTCAATTAAACAACAATTTAAAAAAATTTTTAATATTTAGTTATTTGAGATAGAGAATGAGAATGTCAGGGCCTTCGGTCTCTGCAGATGAATTCCAGGCGCATGCACTGGATACTTTGTGCACCTGGCTTACATGGGTCCTGGGAAATCAAACCCGAGTCCTTTGGCTTTGCAGGCAAGCACCTAAACCACTAAGCCATCTTTCTAGCCTTTAAACAATAACTTTTTAAGGCAACCTAAGAAGGCTTATGCTGCCATACTTTCTAGCAGATGTTAAATCTAAAATATTCCAGAGTAACAGATGAAAATACTGTTTTTTGTTACCATGTTCCATATCACTCTTAAAGCAGGCTGAAGTTAGGTGTGGTAGCTCACACCTTTAATCCTCCCACTCGAGAGGCAGAGGTAGGAGGATCACCGTGAGTTCGAGGCCACCCTGACAGTGCAGAGTAAATTCCAGGTCAGCCTGGGCTAGAGTGAGACCCTACCTTGAAAAACAAACCAAAAAAAAGGCTGAGAACATCCGTTTTGAATCAATGGTGATTTGGGCCCACTCAAGGCAAAAGGTGTGACATTTGTGGTTGCCATGCCTGTAATGATGCTGCTAAAAATCATCCAGAGCACAGGACGGCCTCTCATCCCCTCCCCGTGCCCCCCAGACATCAGTAGTTCTCATGGGCAGACCTGGTTAGAGCCAGAGGTACAGACTTTCACATGGGGAAGACAAAGAGCTAAAAGTGAGTTCCTAACTGCATCTGTCCTTCTCCCAAAGTGTTGGAAGTCATTGTAGCTGTTCCTAGAATCCTCAGCACAGTCCTTGCTCACACCGTATATACATGTGGCTCCTCTCAAAGATAGAGAAAACCAAAGGAAGGCAGCCACTCCCTGTAGCATGTCTTCACATTTCTTCACACATGTCTTCTAAGGCCTGCGGAGAGCCAGGGTTAAACATGACTTGAGACCTTACAGCCTCCTTACATGTTTCAGAGTATGCATTTCTTCCACCTTTGCCACCCCAGGGAACTCACCTTGATAATTCAGCATCTATTTGCCTTTAGTTAAATGCTTGTCATATGTACATACTTCCTTGCAGTATTGTTAACAGTCTATTAAAATGGAATGGAATCTAAGATAAACCCTAGAGTTAAAAGCAATACAGAACAACAGATAATTTAGTGTACTAGAATTCCACAAGTACAAGAAATCTGTATAAACAAAAGTGTTGGACATTTATCCATGTACATCCTCACACATAAATATGCACATACGTACACACATACACAAAATTTTCAAAAGTATTTAGAGTAGACTGTACAGTGTATAGGAATGTGCATAGTGCCTCAAAGCAAAGGAGAGATACCTTGGGCTGGAGGGAGATAGAGCCAGAAAAAAACAAAAGTAAAGATAAGCTGAGAATTGTATTCATTAGAGAATCCAAGAAAATTCTGGTGTGTCCTGCTAAAAACCAGATGCGTGTTTTTCCACAGAAGGAGAAAAGGTTCATTATTAACTGGGTGGTGTTAACTTTTAAGGGTGATAGCTCATCAGTGGTCCACTTTCGATACTTCATCAGTGTGACATTCAAAATCGTAGTTCGTTCTGAACACATCTCGGGAGACAGTGCTGATGTGGACTGCTACGTAGTTGTGTTGGTCACTGAAGGCACACACTGGCTTAGGAAGGAACCCCCTAAAGAAAGCTATGGCTGGGCCCAATGGCCCACACCTTTATTCCCAGCACTCCAGAACCTGAGGTAGGAGGGTTGCCATACACCTTTATTCCCAGCACCCCTGAGCCTCAGGTAGGAGGGTTGCCACACACCTTTAATCACAGCACCCCAGAACCTGAGATAGGATGGTTGCCATAAGTTGGAGGCCAGCCTGGGCTATAAGGTGAGGTCCAGGTCAGCCTAGGCTACAAAGAAACCCTGCTTCAAAAGAACAAAAACAAAACAATATTTAAAAAAAAAAAAAGGTAGACTGGAGAGATGGCTTAGCAGTTAAGGTGCTTGCCTGTGAAGCCTAAGGACCCATGTTCAACTGTCCAGGTTCCACATAAGCTGGATGCACAGTGTGGTGAATGCATCTGGAGTTCAATTGCAGTGGCTGGAGGCTCTAGCATGCCAGTTCTCTCTTTCTCTCAAAACAAAACCAAAAAAGGCTACATCAGAAAAGTTTTGGCTTGACATATAATCAAAATATGCATGTACTATTGTATGTGTATTTCTTTTTTTGGTAAAGTAGAATTACAATTCATCAGTTCTGATTTCTACAAATACTACCAGCCTGCCCAGGCATTGTGGCACACACCAGTAATTCCAGCACTGGGAAGGATGAGGCTGGGAGAGGCCAGCCTGGACTACACTGCAATTACCAGGCCAGCCATCCAGGGAAATGAAGGGAGATTTTGGCTCAAAAGAGAACAAAACAAAAAAACTTTTAGGGGCTGGAGAGATGGCTTAATGGTTTAGGCACCTGCCTGCTAAGTCTAAGAACATCAGTTCCAATCTCCAGGTCCCACGTTTAGCCAGATGCACAGTGACGCAAGGGCGCAATGCCACACTTGACCACAAGGGAGTGCACACATCTGGATTTTGTTCACAGCAGCTGAGAGACTGCTGGCGCACCCATCTCCATCTGTCTTCCTCTCCCTCCCTCTCTGTCTCTCTCTGTGTCTCTTTCAAAAAAAAAACTTTATTTAAAAAAACAAACATTTAGACACAGCTGTAGTTCAGCTATTTGGAACGTTGAGACAGAAGAATTGGTTAAGTCCAGAAGTTTAACACCATCCTAAGGAATAGAGGCACTGTCACTTTGTTTTTCATTCATAGGGGTTTTTTAAAGCTTAATTTACTACCATTAAGGCCAAAGTCTCATTTTTTTAATTTAATTATGTATTTGCTTATTTATTTAACTTGAGATAGAGTACTGTGTAGCCCAGGCTGGCCTAGAACTCATTTCCCTGAGGATGACGTAGACTTAAGACGTTGCAAGGATTACATGGAAGCCCTGCACCACCACTCCACTTTGTGTCTCTGGGGATCAGACCCAGGCTTTCGTGCATGCTAAGCAAGTACTCTACCAGATGAGCCACCCTCCCAGCCCAAACCTTTCTGTTAAACAATCTTGGGGCTGAGGAGATGGCTTTAGTGGTTAAGGCACTTGCCTGCAAAGCCTAAGAACCCAGGTTCAATTCCCCAGTACCCATATAACCCAGGTGCCATTCTCTCTATCTGCCTCTTTGTCTTTCTCGAGTAAGTAAATACTTTAAAAAATCTTTTTGTGTAAATGTATATATAAATGGTACCACATAAATGAAAATTAAGGTTTGCCCAGTCCTTTAAAACACTGATTTTTTTTTTTTTTTTTTTTTTTTTTTTTTTGAGGTAGGATCTCACTCTAGTTCAGGCTGACCTGGAATACACTGTGTAGTCTCAGGGTGGCCTTGAATTCATGGCGATCCTCCTACTTGTGCTGGGATTAAAAGCATGTGCCACCATGCCCTGCCTAGAACACTATTTTTTTTTTTTGAGAGAGGGAGAGGAAAACAGATAGAGATGGGCACGCCAGCAGTCTCTCAGCTGCTGTGAACAAAATCCAGATGCGTGCACCCTTGTGTCACTTTTGTGGGACCTGGAGATTGGAACCGGGTTCTTAGGCTTAGGAGGCAGGCGCCTTAACCCCTAAGCCATCTCTCCAGCCCTAGGACACTAATTTTTGATAGGCACTGTCATGAAAGTCATTGATTGTACCATTCATTCAAAGACAGTGTCTTTACGTCCTTTTTGTTTTTGTTTAAGAAAAGAAACTGAAGCTGGGAATGGTGCCACACACCTCTAATCTCAGCACTAGGGAGGATGATGCAGGAAAACCACAAGTTCCAAAGTCAGCCTGGGCTACATTGCAAGATTGTCTCCCTCCTCACTTGTCCCACAAAAGGGTGCATCATTGACAAGTAATTTCTGAATGCATATTGACTTCATCCCATCGTAAATCATGAGACCACAAGTTGAGCCTTCTTTAAACCAAAGACTTTGTTCACGATATGAATTATAAATGATTATAAACCACTACTGGGGAAATAGTTCACTACATTTATAACCTGAAATAAATTTATAGTTGAGAAGTTGGAAGCCAGCTGTGGTGGCTCTTGCTTGTAATCTTAGCACTGGAGGCCAAGGCCACAAGATGACTGTAAGTATATAGTGAAAACCAGGCCAGCTATGGTTGTAGAGTAAGACTCTGTCCCCAAAAAACAGAAATAAATAAAACAAAAATCAAAGTATGAGCCGGGCGTGGTGGCGCACTCGGGAGGCAGAGGTAGGAGGATCACCATGAGTTCGAGGTCACCCTGAGACTACGTAGTGAATTCCAGGTCAGCCTGAGCTAGAGTGAGACCCTACCTCAAAAAGAAAAATAAAGTATGTTTCTGAGTGCATATGGCTTTCATATCGTTGGGCTGGAGAAATGGCTTAATGGTTAAGGCAGGCGCTTGAATGCAAAAGACCATGATTCGATTCCCCAGGACCCAGCCAGATGCACAAGGTGGTGCATGCATCTGGAGTTCGTTGGCAGTGGTTGAAGGCCCCGGTGTGCCCATTCTCTCATTCTATCTCTGTCTGCCTCTCTCTCTCTCTCTCTCTCACACACACACACCCACATAAATAAGTAATAAAATACTAAAGCTATCAACTCTTAAGTTGAACCATTCTTAAATTTAGAGACTTTGCATATGTGAAAGTGTTAATGAAACCAGTACTAAATGCCATTATATTTATAACCTGAGATAAATTTACATTGAGAAGTTGGACTATTCCCAAAGACCTTACTGTTCAGGGTAATTCTGCAATCAAACCTGGACTAAGTGAAAGTTATTCCTCACTCATGACAAGGTTTTGTTTCTTATTTAATTATGCTATTTTGACCTATAGAAAGGCATGGTGGCTTTTGCTTTAAGATACATGTCTTTACCTCTGAATCATCTTCAAATCCTAACCGTTTTAAAAGTGACTTGGCAAACTGCTTTATTTTAAGGAAGAAGAGGTTTCTCCACAATTGTTTACTTTCCATGAAGCCGTCTCACAAATGGTAGAAATGGAAGAACAGGTCGTAGAAGATCACAGGGCAGTGTTCCAGGTAAAGTAAAAAATCTTCCACACTGTTCTTAAATTTCTCTTTAAAACTAGTTAATTGTGTGCTTTTATAGGGCACATAATGCCTCTTTTCTCCCCATTTTATTTATATGTATAATAGATTGAACATTGCTGAGGTGGCTTAGTGGTTAAAGGTGCTCGCTTAGAAATCCTGCCAGCCTGGTGTTCAACCCACAGCTTCCCACATAAAGCCAGACCCCAAAAGTGCTGCAACTATCTCTCTATCATTTTAGTGGCAGCTGGCCCTGGTATGCCCCCCAGCACACACACATGCAAATAAAAAATTAAAAATTTCGCCAGGCGTGGTGGCACACACCTTTAAACCCAGCACACGGGAGGCAGAGGTGGGAGGATCGCCATCAGGTCAAGGCCAGTCTTAGACTACAGAGTGAGTTACAGGTCAGCCTGAGCTAGAGTGAAACCTGAAACCCTACCTCGAAAAACCAAAAAAAAAAAAATTTTTTTTTTAATTAATTAAAAATTTCAAAAAAAGTCAGGTCTGGGGATGTAGCTTAGACTAGAATGCTTTCCCAGCATGCACGAAGCACTGGGTTCAGTGTCCAGTGGCTGTAGACCATGGTGAAAAGGTTTATTTAATCACCTGTCTTGCCCTGTTCTTGTCAGTTGCCTATTTTTAGGAAAGAGTTGAACTCCCCCCCCCCCCCCCGTACTAGTCCTTTCTTTGACAGGACAATTTGACAGTAGTAAGAAAACTTTTAAGGGCTGCAGCCGTTGAAGAAGCATCAGTCTTTGCAGAAGAGGAAGGGTTGGTTCATCGGGCGTGCAGGAGTTGATGTGGCTTTTGTGTCCCTGCCAGTAGCAGTCAGTAACTCCTTAGGGATTCACCTCTTTGTTCGTGCAGCCTGTTAAAAGTACTTCTGAATGGTCCTCCCCTCTCGGTGCTTTCTTCATTGAGAACACAGTCACACTGTGTTTCCCAGGTTGGCTTTGAACTCCTGGACTCATATACAGTCCTGCTGCCCAGCCTGCAAGTAGTTGGGATTTCAGGCACAGCTGCTCTTGTTTGAACAAGCATTGTTCAGGCCAGAGGTGTGTATGAGAAGCGATGGCAGCTAGTGGGTGAAGGCTGTACTGAGGGTTTTCCTCTCTTAGCTACACCCCCACTTCTTGCAGTGCTTCATTTTCAGAGGAAACAGATTTTCATGGGCCTGTATTCCTTCTCGGTGGTTGTAAAAAAAATCTCAATTTGTAAACAGAATTAAAGGACCCCACTTCCAGATCATCCAAGCAGCTGGAGGAAGGGCTCACAGTCAAAGAACACTGTTTCAGATTCAGAGGACTGAGGGTCCTGAGAGGCTTGGGAGGTCCACGTACAGGATTAATTTAAATCTACACTTGTAGTTTTAGGAAGTTGTGCTTGGGGAAGTGTGTCATGTAATCACCATTTCTCACTATGGGCCTTCCTCTTTCTCGCCCTTCCCTCAGTTTTTCTTCCGCGTAAGATGTCATTTCTCATCTGCCCCTTTCCCTCCCATCTTTCTCTGCCATTCCCTTTCCCTGTTGGACACAGCCCAGCTTCTCTTTAAACTCTTGTTCTTTCTGCCTTAGCTTCTCAAGTGCTACCACCTAGCTTTAGTATGCCTTTTTTTTTTCTTCTTAAACATTTATTTTGATGTGCGTGTATGTATGCAAAATCCCTTGTTGCTGCAAACATCCAGCTTTATGTGGGTGCCTGGGGAATTGAACCTGAGCCATCAGGCTTTGAAGCAAACACCTTAACTGAGTCATCTCTCCAGCCCCTACAGTGCCATTCTTTCTGTTATTGTTGAGGTAGGGTCTCACTCTAGCCCAGACTGACCTGGAATTCACTAGGTAGTCTCAGGGTGGCCTCAAACTCACTGTGATCCTCCTACCTCTGCCTCCCGAGTGCTGGGATTAAAGACAGTTACCACCATGCCTGGCTCCATTCCTTTTTAAAAACAAATCTATTTATTTATTTGAGAACAAGAAGGGGAAAAAAAGAGAGCACACACGTCCAGGGCCTTTACTCACTGCAAACGAACTCCAGACGCATGTACCCCTTTGAGCATCTGGCTTACATGGGTCCTGGGGAATCGAACCTGGGTCCTTTGGCTTTGCAGGCAAGTGCCTTTATCGCTAAGCCATTGCTCTAGCACCCCCTTAAAAAAACTTTTTATATTGTATTTATTTGTTTGAGAGAGAGAATGGACTCGCCAGGGCCTCCAGCCACTGCAAATGAACTCCAGATGCATGCGCTTCCTTGTGCGTATGGCATATGTAGGTCTGGGAGAGTCGAACAGGGATCCTTTGGCTTTGCAGACAAATGCCTTAACCACTAAGCCATCTCTCCAGCCCCCCTCCCCCACTTTTTAATACATATTTTAAAATATTTATTGTGGAGGCAGATAGAGAATGGGTGGGTGCACCAGAGCCTCTAGCCACTGCAAATGAACTTCAGACACATGTGCTACCTTGCACATCTGGCTTATGTGGGTACTGGGAAATCAAATCCAGGTCCTTTTTTTTATTGACAACTTCTATACTTACATACAAAAGACCCATGATATTTCCCTCCCCTCTCCCCATTCCCCTTTGGAACTCCATTCTCCATCATATCCCCTCCCTCTGTCCATTAGTCTCTCTTTTAATTTGATGTCATCATCCTTTTTCTTCTATTATGAGGGTCTTGCAAAGGTATTGCTAGGCACTGCAAGGTCACGGATATCAAGGCCAATTTCTGTCTGGACAGTTGTATTGTAAGGATTCATACCCTTCCTTTGGCTCTTACATTCTTTCCGCCCCCTCTTCCACAATGGACCCTGAGCCTTGGAGGGTGTGACAGAGATGTTTCAGTGATGGACACTCCTCCATCCCTTCTTCTCAGCACTATGTTGCCTTTTGGGTCATCCCAGTGGTCATCTCCATCTGAAAAGAGAAGCTTCTCTAACCAGAAATGAGAGTAGCATTAATATGTGAATATGAACATTAAGTGTAGTGCTTTCAGGGCAATTGTGTGGGAATAATATATACATTTAGCCAGACAAGAGCAGGCTTTATACCCCTAAGGCTCATGACCTCCCCTGCCATAGACTTTGGCTTAGTTTTTTCAGTACCAGTCATGTATTCCCTCCCATAGAGAGGGCCTTCAGTCCAATTAGGGAGCAGTTGGTTACCCCAAGAGCAGACATGCCACTATTGCACCTGTTCAGTCATTGGGCCTGTCTGGCCAAACTTGAATTTTCCAATGTCCACTGTTTTCACTGTTGATGACTTCTGTCTCCCATACGCTGCATGCAGTGCAGCTTTTTCCAGCTTTCAGTTGGCTGGTCTACAGGGAGGAGGTTTTCTGCTCAGCACCAGCTTGCTTTCCCAGTGACCTTGCCTCTCAGGCAAATGAAGTCTTCAGCAGTCGGGTCTTGCCATCTGTTTCTCAAGGGAAACCAAGGGCCTTGGCAAAAGCCTTTAATGTTTTGGAGGCTATAGGGACCTCCTTGGCCAACAACTCACTGGAAGGTATCCCATCCCAGGCACTGAAAATTTTCTAGTAACAGTCTATAGCTTCCGGATGTGCCATTATTCAAAAAAGCATGTTTACATAAATCTTATTCACAATATCTTGAATTTTGATTGACCCTCCCCTGCCTTTCTTTTATGCATTCTCTTCCCATGGCCTCGCTTAGGCCTTTCCCCTCCCGGTAATCTGTTCTTCTACTTACATATGTGCAATACCATACACTTAAGTCCTTCCCTCTCCTCCCTCCCTTAGAGCTTTTTACCAGCTTAATGCTTTCTGGTACCGATTTTTGGTTCAGTTCACACACAAGTCTATCCATTTGTAGCTAGGATCCACGTATGAGAGAACATGTGACGTCAAACCCAGGCCTTTAGGCTTCACAGGTAAGTGTGTTAACTGCTAAGCCATCTCTCCAGCCTAGAGGTGCCAATCTTATAGACCAGGTTTCATGCTTATTGATTTTTTTTCTTTCGGTGTTTTGAGACAGTCTCACTCTATAGCCCAGCCTGTCCTGAACTCATTATATAGAATAGGCTGGCCTTGAACTCATGGTGAGTCACCCATGCTGTGCTCTCTCTCTCTATATATATATATATGTGTGTGTGTGTATATATATATATATATATATATATTTAATAATTTTTATGCCTTCAGCCAATGTAAATGAACTCCAGATGCATTCACCACCTTGTGCATCTGACTTACATGGGTCCTGGGGAATTGAACCTGGGTCTTTTGGCCTCACAGGCAAGTGTCTTAACTGCTAAGCCATTTCTCCAGCCCTGCTTTCAATATATTTTTAATAGATAAGTAGATTAATGAAGTGTCTTTAATTAGCCATTGAAGTTAATTAATGTTTGAAGGTGACAATTTGAGGTCTTTTGCCACCTAGAAAACAGCTCTTTTGTGTATGTGCATTGTCCTATACATAGGTGCGTACATGTGTGTGTGTGTGCGTGCACGTGCGCACGCACACGCATGTGCACACATCTGGAGGCCACCATACTACTTTGGGTGTCATTCCTTAGGAACACCATCCACCTTCCTTGAGAAAGGGTCTCTCGTCCAGGAGCTGGTCGGCAAGCACTTTACTGGCTGAGACATCTCCCCAGCCCCCCAAAATTATTTTTATGTTCAATAAAAACCACTTTAATTCAAAGCCATCCAGCCTTGTTAATGCTGCATGTTTTATGACATTTCTAGAATTTGAAACATGTAGGATCCACATATGTAAAACCTGTCAAGAAGGAGAGATTCCTGTAAGAATGTGTGAAAAGCCAGGCATGGTGGCACACGCCTTTAATCCCAGCACTTGGGAGGCAGAGGTAGGAGGATCACCATGAGTTCGAGGCCACCCTGAGACTACATAGTGAATTCCAGGTCAGCCTGGGCTTGAGTGAGACCCTACCTCAAAAACCAAAAAAAAAGAATGTGTGAAAAGTAGGCTGCTTCTAGTCAGTGGTGCATTCTGATTCTGCACTGGACCCCTGCTTCTAGTCAGTGGTGCATTCTGATTCTGCACTGGGCCCCTGCTTCTAGTCAGTGGTGCATTCTGATTCTGCACTGGGCCCCTGCTTCTAGTCAGTGGTGCATTCTGATTCTGCACTGGGCCCCTGCTTCTAGTCAGTGGTGCATTCTGATTCTGCACTGGGCCCCTGCTTCTAGTCAGTGGTGCATTCTGATTCTGCACTGGGCCCCTGCTTCTAGTCAGTGGTGCATTCTGATTCTGCACTGGGCCCCTGCTTCTAGTCAGTGGTGCATTCTGATTCTGCACTGGGCCCTGCTTCTAGTCAGTGGTGCACTCTGATTCTGCACTGGACCCCTGCTTCTAGTCAGTGGTGCATTCTGATTCTGCACTGGACCCCTGCTTCTAGTCAGTGGTGCATTCTGATTCTGCACTGGACCCCTGCTTCTAGTCAGTGGTACATTCTGATTCTGCACTGGACCCCTGCTTCTAGTCAGTGGTGCATTCTGATTCTGCACTGTGCCCCTGCTTCTAGTCAGTGGTACATTCTGATTCTGCACTGGGCCCCTGCTTCTAGTCAGTGGTGCATTCTGTTTCTGCACTGGGCCCTGCTTCTAGTCAGTGGTGTATTCTGATTCTGCACTGGACCCCTGCTTCTAGTCAGTGGTGCATTCTGATTCTGCACTGGACCCCTGCTTCTAGTCAGTGGTGCATTCTGTTTCTGCACTGGACCCCTGCTTCTAGTCAGTGGTGCATTCTGATTCTGCACTGGACCCCTGCTTCTAGTCAGTGGTGCATTCTGATTCTGCACTGGGCCCCTGCTTCTAGTCAGTGGTGCATTCTGATTCTGCACTGGGCCCCTGCTTCTAGTCAGTGGTGCATTCTGATTCTGCACTGGGCCCTTTCTAGTCAGTGGTACATTCTGATTCTGCACTGGGCCCTGCTTCTAGTCAATGGTGCACTCTGATTCTTCACTGGGCCCCTGCTTCCAGTCAGTGGTGCATTCTGATTCTGCACTGGGCCCCTGCTTCTAGTCAGTGGTGCATTCTGATTCTGCACTGGGCCCCTGCTTCTAGTCAGTGGTGCATTCTGATTCTGCACTGGGCCCTGCTTCTAGTCAGTGGTGCATTCTGATTCTGCACTGGGCCACTGCTTCTAGTCAATGGTGCACTCTGATTCTTCACTGGGCCCCTGCTTCCAGTCAGTGGTGCATTCTGATTCTGCACTGGGCCCCTGCTTCTAGTCAGTGGTGCATTCTGATTCTGCACTGGACCCCTGCTTCCAGTCAGTGGTGCATTCTGATTCTGCACTGGACCTCTGCTTCTAGTCAGTGGTGCATTCTGATTCTGCACTGGACCCCGGGCTCCTCACAGTCAATAGTCCAAAGAACAGTCGTGTGGTGTTTATTTAGGGTTACGTGTTGGCCCGAGGACCGAGGGCCTGTATTTCTCTAACACCCTGTGTCAGTCAGTCTATATTCCCTCTCTAATGCCATCACAGACTGTTGTAAGGAAAAGAGATTTGTGGCTTGCAGCTCTGGTCTAGAGCTGAAGGGCCACATCTGGGGATGGCATTCTTGCTGGCAGAGTCCTGAGGTCGCCCAGGGCGTGACGTGGTGAAAGATGGGAGAGGGCACACTTGTGTGTCCTGGTTCCTCCCTCCTTTCTCTGGTTGGGGCTTGGGAGTGGAACGGGTCTTGGTATGTAGCCCTGGCTACATACCAATCTTCCATCAAACTTTATGCAGTCTTCCTGCCTCAGCCTGCCAAATACTGAGGTTATAGGCATGTGCCACCATGCTTCTCTCCCTCTTCATTAAAACAGTATCTGTTTGAGAGAGGAAGAGAGTATAAGCACACCAGGGCCTCTTGCTACTGCGAATGAATTCCAGACACAAGTCCCTCCTGGTGCATCTGGCTTTTTACATGGGTAAGGGGAATGGAACCAGGGCTGGCAGGCTTTGCAAGTGTTTAGCTACTGGGCCATTGCTCCAGCCATTCCCTCTTCTAATAAAGCCAGCAGTATGCAACTACAAGGTCTCCTCCTTAATGGCTTAATGGCCTCCTAAAGTCCTCACCTTAATATTAATAATTAATACCCTTAATAATATTAACTTCCACTCTTTTAAAACCTCAGTGGTGAAAACTAAACATGAGTTTCAGAGGAAATAACCATATGCAAACCATAGAGGCTCTCGCTGGGGCTTCCATAAACTTGCTCAGTAGCTTTACTATGTGTATTGTACCCTCCCTTTAGGGACAGCCATTTAGGTTTTGAAGTTTCCCTCCCCAAACTTGTCAGGCAAGGAAGACTAGAAGCTTACCTGTCATGTGCGAATTTAAGAGAATATTTTTACTGTTAAAGATGTCTTGGGCTGGGTGTGGTGACGCATACCCTTAATCCTAGCTCTCGGGAAGCAGAGGTAGGTGGTGGCTGTGAGTGCAAGGCCACCCTGAGATTACAGAGTGAATTCCAGGTCAGCCTGGGCTAGAGCGAGACCCTACCTCAAAATAAAAAAATAAATTCCAAACAGATGTATTGTGTCTGTTGACATTTTGAAGAATAAAGGCTGAAGCGTGCAGGCTTGTCCTGGCCGTTGTTGAGCGATACACTTACTGGACGTTGCCTGTGTGTTCAGGAGTCGATCCGCTGGCTAGAAGATGAAAAGGCCCTGCTCGAGATGACTGAAGAGGTGGACTACGACGTGGACTCCTATGCTACACAACTTGAAGCTATCCTGGAGCAAAAAATAGACATTTTAACGGAGCTACGAGGTAAATCCCTTCTCACCTTAGTGCATGATCTGAAATCTGCACAGTATTGGGATATACATACTACTGCAGGAACACAGCGGAAGGAAAAGTAAGAGCGCTGTCCATCACCTTCTCTGCAGATACCTAAGAACTAGCCAGCCACTGTTTTCTCTCAGGAGAGCGCCATCCCCTCCAGTCCTCTGTGCTCATCTGTCTTCTTAGTATCTTGAGAACATAAAGGATCTTATCCATAAAGCAGGAAAAGGCCTTTGAACACCTGGACGTTTTGTAGTCAATCTAGTTACTTAGTTCACTAAGCCACTCCTTGTCAGAATTTTGCCCAGATCAGAACCATTCAGAGCCATCTTTTCTTTCTGTGTCATCTAGGTCACTTGTCTTAAAATGTTTTATTTCGTACATTTTGTGTTACTCATTCATAAGAAGTGTGTGGCTTCTGGCTTCACAGGCTCTCTGCCATGAGTTCAAGGCCACCCTGAGACTACATAGTGAATTCCAGGTCGGCCTGAGCTAGAGTGACACCCTACCTCGAAAACAGAAGAGAGAGGGAGGAAGAAAGGAAGGAAGGAAGAAAGGAAGAGGGGGAGGGAGGAAGGAAGGTAGATAGGTAGGTCTTTTCACAGTGCCCTTTGTAACTTGCCTCTGGCAGCATACTTCCCCATTTTGAGCAGAGAGAAAATGGGTGCACCAGCACCTTTCAGCTGCCGTGAACAAACTCCAGATGCACGTGCCCCCTTTTGACGCATGTGCAACATTGCACGCTTGCATCACTGTGTGTCTGCCTATGTAGGACTTGGAGATTCGAACATACTTTTTGATTTTTCGAGGTAGGGTTTCACTCTGATCCAGGCTGACGTGGAATTAACTATGTAGTCTCAGGGTGGCCTCGAACTCATGTCAATCCTCCCAAGTACTGGGATTAAAGGCATGCACCACCACGCCCAGCTCGAACATACATTCTTAGGCTTCACAGGCGAACACCTCAACCGCTAAGTCATCTCTCCAGCTCCCCATTGATAATTCTTACATGACTCTAGATGAGTGCCTGAGGATAGAATGTGTAAGGCCAACAAAGTCTTGTCCTGCCATCCCCTTTTCACAGTTCCCTGGTGCTGAAACAAATGTTTAAATTTTGAAAAATTCAACTATTTTTATTTTTTATTTGAAGGAGAGAAAGAATGGACATGTATGCCTAGGGCATCTGGCTACTTCAAACAAACCTCAAATGCATGCTCCACTTTGTACGCCTGTCTTTACATGGGTACTTGGAAAATGAGCCCAGTCCATCAGGCTTTATAACCGCTGAGCCATCTCTCCAGCTCAAATTCAATTTTTTCTTTAATTTTCTTAGCTTATTAAAAAGGGAAGCAAAGCCGGGCGTGGTGGCGCACGCCTTTAATCCCAGCACTCGGGAGGCAGAGGTAGGAGGATCGCTGAGAGTTCAAGGCCACCCTGAGACTACATAGTGAATTCCAGGTCAGCCTGGGCCAGAGTGAGACCCTACCTCAAAAAAAAAAAAAAAAAAAAAAAAAAAAAAAAAAAAAAAAGGGAAGCAGAGTGAGACCCTGCCTCAAAAAAAAAAAAAACAACAAAAAAGTGAGGCAAAACAGGTGTAATGTCACATACCTTTAATCCCAGAACCCAGGAGGCAGAGGTAGCAGATTGCTATGAGTTCAAGGCCAGCCTGGGCCTACAGAGTGAGTGCCAGGTTAGCCTGGGCTAGAGTGAGACCGTACCTAAAAAAAAACAGAAGTGAGTAGAAATTTGCTAATTCTAGGAGGGTCTCTTTTACAGCTAAGACACAACATTATCCTTTTAGATATGACTACGTATTTTATAAAACCCGTCTACACTCCCCCAGGAATTCAAGTACACTAAAATGGAACGCTATAAAATGTGAGCAATAGAAGAGAAACTGATTGAAAGAGAAACATTGTTTTAAATGATAACGTACAACTAACTACTTGTGGTTAACATTGTAGTTCTGAGATCCGAGATGACATAGAAAAGTTTTGTTAATAAAAGCAAAGTTGGGTTGGAGAGATGGCTTAGTGGTTAAGGCATTTGCCTGCAAAGCCAAAGGATCCCAGTTCGATTCTCCAGTACCCACGTAAGCCAGAGGCACAAGGTGGCACATGCATCTGGAGTTCATTTGCAGTAGCTGAAGGCCCTGGCCCACCACTCTCTCTCCCTCTGTCTCTCTCAAATAAATAAATAAATGTTTTTTAAGAAAGCAAACTTGATAAGTTCTATAGAGTATATCGCGTCAGTGAAATGCCTGTTCATTTCTTTGTTATTCTTTTTCCAAGATAAAGTGAAGTCTTTCCGCGCAGCTCTACAAGAAGAAGAACAAGCCAGCAAGCAAATTAACCCGAAGAGACCCCGCGCCCTTTGAGTCGGTGCTTGCTGCCAACCATCCCCAGAACCCTCACTCCCGCAACATGCGGTGGTTCCGTTGGAAGCGGCCCTTTGGAAGTTTGAAACCTAAGTGTGTGGAATATACCTTGTCCTGTACCAGAATGACATTTCAATTCTGTGAACCACTCCTTCATCTACAAAATGCTCCTAGTTCAGGAGGCACAACTAGCAGTTGGGATTAGGGAAGTGTATTGTTTCATTTACCAAATAGTGATTACCTTTTGGAGATCCTTGTCAATTTTATTTTTCCTACATGAAGTAAGATTGTGGACTGAACCCAGAGGCGGGGAGTAGGAAGAAGCCCCAGTACTTCCTTTGAACTCTACGTGTAGTTCAGTTTTTGCAGTGAGGCCGAGCATTTCCAGCCCCTGGCGTGCATGCGCACCTCCTCCTGACCGACCACGGCCTTGCCTCCAAGAGACAGATGGCTGTGCTCACGCTGCCTTCACCAAGGCTCTCGACCCTACAGTTCTGAGGCACAGCCAAAAGAAAGTACATTCCTTCTTTGTAACTGTAAATTACCTTGTGTGTACATTTTTACTGTATTTGAGGGGTTTTGTTTTTTGGTTTGTGTTTCGTTGTTTTTTTTTTTTTTTTTTTTTTTTTTGTGCGTAACTAGTTAATTTCGCAGGATGTGCCATATCACTGAAGGGACGTAAGCCTGTGACACTGGACATAGCTGCTGGACCATTCCATCTCCTGTGGAAAGAAACCTGGAATTACGATTTCAAACCCATATAACATGCAATTATCATTTCCTTAGCATTTTATTTGTAAAAAAAAAAAAAAAAAAAATATAAACTAGTTGGTGTATAATAAAAAGTAATAAAATTGTGAGAAGAGTTTTCTCTTAGGATAATACATATGTATGCAGTGTGTGTGCCAGTGTGGTGTTAACAAGACTTATAGTGCAATTTGCCCTTTACCAGTACTGTTACCTAAGTTGAAGTGTTCATTGATTTAGCACCCCAAGGTTTAATGTACTGTTAAAGGAAATTGGCTTCTGATGCATGAGCACTTATATGTAATTGGAAGTAGTCCATAATACAAGTGAAAACCAGCATAGACAACCCGGAACACCCCCCACAGAAAGAGCTGATGCCTTAAAAGGCAAATGTCACCCCAGCTCTAGCCAGTGCCCAAGCCGCCAGGGTTAGCCACTCATTGAGAAACTGCCGTCCTCACCAACAGGCTGCTGGTGGGGAAGACTGCTCTAAATGGCAGCATCGGTTTCTATAGCCTGCTACTCTGAAGGAAGAAAACTGGCCATTCTTGTGTAAATATTGTGTTGAAAGATTTATATACCTCTCTAGGAGTTTTCCCTTGGTTTCCAGTATCAAGTCCAGGAATAGATCAGTAACAAAAGAACCTCCCAAGGGTACCTCGGAGCTACGCAGCTCATTCAAAAACTGAGGGGAAGCTATGAATAGAGTTCACATGAGCCGCATTCTGTACTTCGCTGTTCAGAACACTCAGAAGGGTAGCTGTGAGAAATCCTAATTCTGCGCTGGACATCTCTGTAAACATGAAATCTAAAACAAATGTAGATTTTTCACAGTATGCTTATGAATAAATGAAATCTATGAAAAGAATTTTAGAGATAATGTACTTCAATGGGATCAACTGTTTTGGAAGGAACTCAGTGATTTGGGGGGGCAGTTTTTCAAAGATGAGAGAAAAATGAACTATATCAACTGAGACAAACCCATCTTCAGAGAGCATTAAAAATGTACAAACTTTCTCATTTTAAGGACAGCAGATTAGCGTTCGTGTCCTTTGCACTGGACGGTGCTATCTTTGGGAGTTTAGGCACATACGTTGCCTGAAGGACAACTTGTGATGGCTTTATCCTGCCAGCAGTTGGAGTGTTAGAAAACTTTACCACCAGAAAAGCTCTTGGGAGGTGGTATAATACAGCCATTTGGCTTTACAAAGGGATGCCTGAAGGCCAGAAAGGGACAACGTAGCAGTTTATAGGAGTAGTGGGGGAAATGAAGAAAACTGGATTAATCTTTTCTTCATTGGTTTTTCGAGGTAGGGTCTCACTCTAGCCCAGGCTGACCTGGAATTCACTCTATACTCAGGGTGGCCTTGGACTCATAGTGATCCTCCTACCCCTGCCTGCTGGGATTAAAGGCGTGAGCCACCACACTTTCATTTTTTTTTTCTATAAAGAGAAATGTACAAATAAACTCTGCAAAATCATTTTATAATTACCAGTAACCAACCCTTCAGTATATTTAATGTTCATGTGACAGAGGTGGCTGCCGCAACTAAGCATTTCTGTTCTGGATTAAATATTACTTGATTCTCTCAGACTTGAAAGCAGCTATACATCTGACCATTTGATAGCATTTACTATATGAATTTTAATTAAAGCACATTTTCTTTAAAAAAATCTGTATAGGCAAGTAATTTTTCTTCCCTTTTAAGTGTATTCAAGTGCACCTTTGCTAAATAATTGAATACACTGCTATTAAGCTTTAGGTACTAAAAAACCAAATATCAATGAAGATATTTTATTTAGCTTTCTTATATAAATGAAACAGCTACCAAAAATTTACTAAAATACATTAACAGCATGTCTTCACTCAGCTTTTTTTAAAAATATATTTTATTTGAGAGAGACAGATAAGACAGAAAATGGGCTTACCAGATAGAGCCCTGCCTTGTAAACAAACTCCAGACACACGACATTTTCTGCATCTGGCTTTACATATGTACTGGGGAATCTAACCCAGGCCATCAGGCTTTACAAGCAAGCTCCTTTAGTTGCTAAGCCACCTCTCCAGCCTAAATCTGACAGGTTTTAAAATAGCTTAAATGTAAGAATCAGGTACTAGAATTTTAGTTATCTGGAAGTGGTGGGAAAGTTGTAAAGCAATTTTAAAACCTACTGAAAAGGCACCTCCTTAGCACAGTAGGCAGCGCATCATTTTCATAAAACCTACTGAATGCAGGCATGGTAAGGCGCGCCTGTAACCCTAGTACTTAGGTCAAGGCAGCATGAAGAGTGTGAGGGCACCCTGGGCTACCTACAGAACAACGGGTCGATCAGCACATGGCCCCGTCTCCAAACAAATAATATGAACCTGTTTGGTTTACAAAACACTCTTGACTGTGTTTGTCACCTGCAAGAAAAGGCATTTAATTCTACAGTTCATTTCTTTGTGCTCAAACACACTGCTTTGACAGGTCGGGAGGCACAACAAAAGCATGCCTGGTTCTGCTTGGCGGCAGCACACTCAGGCTGACCCAGAATCCTCGTGTTGTCTTTGCTGTCATAGGGTAGACAAGAACAAGAACAAAAATCTACAGGATAAATGGGGCTAAAGACCAAAAAATAATAACTTAAGTGCTGGCCATGGTGGTGCATGCCTTTAATCATGGAACTCAGGAGGCAGAGGTAGGAGGATCACCATGGGTTCAAGGCCACCTTGAGACTACATAGTAAAATCCAGGTCAGCCTGGGCTAGGGTGAGACCCTCCATCAAAAAATAACTTAAGCCGGGCGTGGTGGCGCACGCCTTTAATCCCAGCACTCGGGAGGCAGAGGTAGGAGGATCGCTGAGAGTTCGAGGCCACCCTGAGACTACATAGTTAATTCCAGGTCAGCCTGGACCAGAGTGAGACCCTACCTCGCAAAACCAAAAAAAAAAAAAAAAAAACTCAAATGACTTTTACTGTACATGTGCATAGAATAAAACGTAGCATGGGGACATGTGACCAGCTGAGCATAGTGAGAGACAAGGATGAAGGCCTAAGCTGGCCTCGCAGCAAACAAATCTTTCTACAACCAACAGTGTGGATGTAAAGCTGTGCGTCCTTGCGGCTCGTGAACTTGAAGACTATTACGTAGAGAGTGGACCTGCCCTGTGTATTATATTCAAAACAAACCCAAACTAAAAAATCTTGGGTACTTAGAAATGACCACCTTAAAAAATACAGGATAATAAGTGGTACAAAAGCAGTACCAAATAAAAGTAACAAAGTTATGTCCCAGTGGAACAAAAGCATGGTTCTTCTCAAACTCTAGAAATATATAATTCATTTTTTTCTTGGTCTTGAAAAATTCCGTTTTCCAAATAGCTAGGAAAAATGGATGCCTTCTGCATTGAATCCATGTAGCAATCTAGGGAAGGAAAAAACAAAAAAGGGTGGTATTGAAAAGCTAATTTTGGGCACAAAATATATAAATCACCAATTCTAATCCATGAACACATCTCATACTTACATAACCACCCACTTCTAATACCCACCTCAAAAAAAAAAAAAGGTGCAATCTTCACATGTCTATTCTGTTCTGTAACTAAGGCTCAGATGAAATATTACCATTGTTTCTCTGTGGACATGTATATATTCATCTGACTTTAGTTAGCAAATGCACCTTGAGGAGATGAATAAGAATGAAGAAAAGTGTCTGAGCCTGACACTTTCCAACGGGCCTGATGAGTCAAAGTCAAGTGTAGGTACAGCTGCTGGGATTAACACCAGCACTGCTAGCAGGTCAGTAAAACTAGCTTCATCTGTCTTAGAACTATTTCCAGGGCTGGAGAGATGGCTTAGTGGTTAAGGCACTTCCCTGTAAAGCCAAAGGACTTAGGCTCGACTCCCCAGGACCCACGTCAGCCAGGTGCACAAGGTAGCCCACGTATCTGGAGTTCACTGGCAGTGGCTGAAGGCCTTAGCATGACCATTCTCTCTCTCTTTCTACCTGTCTCTCCCTCTCTCTCTAATAAATATACACATTAAAAAAAAAAAAAAAAAAAAAGTGTTTCCAGCCTAAAACTAAAGTCACCCTGTGCTCAATGTTGATTCAGCTTCTGGAACACACATGCTTTAAAGGTAAGCTGGGGACACACACAGCCCAGTGGTAAGAGCGCTCACCCAGTATGCACAAGGCCCTGAGCTCTACCCCGGAAACAACAGAAAATATCAAGCTAGTTAAATGGCCAAAAGCTTCTGAAAGGTAATTGTTAAAGAGTTAAAATCAGTATGAGCTAGTACACCTGTTTTTTTCATAATACTTGCAAAGTACAAGGTTAAACCCTTTTACTTAAACTGTCATTTCATGCTTAAGATCTATTTGAAAGCAGCTGTTCCCTGTAAGGAGATAAAGGACCAGCACATCCATTTACATATGGACGATTCTTTTACCTTCTGGGCTACTTTGCAGGGACAAGCTATGAACTAGAATTTGGGGTCAGGGTAGAGCAGGTAGGTGCATGCACATGCCACATGTAACCCAGGCTGTCTTCTGACAGCACTTTTATTTACTGCTGGTCTCGAAGGGTTCACTGTGCTGCAGCTAATGAGCCTCCATCTTGCACACCAAATACTACTCCATGCCACGGAGTACTCTGCAGTAACCACCAGGTAGCACCTCACACACTTCAAAGCCTTGTATCTCTTCTCCAAAGATAGCAGGTAAAGAAATGTAATTACCTGATGAAGTCATCGATGTCCATAGAACGGGCCCGTTTGTCACTAAAACCTGTGCTGGTTAGGATCTGCTGTATTTTATCTGCTATGCTGAAATCTTCCGGTACTGTCTATCAAGATTCAGAATAAATCAACAATATATCTTTAATGAAGTTATACTGGCTCTTTTTATAAGTTTACTAAGTCACATAATAGTCATCTTTAATATACCTAATAATAAGCTGGGAAAACCTGGTAGTTTGAATAAGTAGATTTCTTTTTTCTTTTTTTGGTTTTCCAAGGTAGAGACTCACTCTAGCTCAGGCTGACCTGGAATTCACTCTGTAGTCTCAAGGTGGCCTTGAACTCACGGCGATCCTCCTACCTCTGCCTCCCGAGTGCTGGGATTAAAGATGTGCACCACAAAGCCCAGTGAATTAAGTGAATTTCTAATTAGCTAAGAGGCCAATTTCTTCCTCAAAATATGTTAAAATATAAACTTATTTTGCTCCTTTTTCATCTTCAGAATTGTAAAACAGTAAAATAAAAAACTGTACAATAGTGTAAGTTTCAGGCTTCACAAAACTAAACCAAATTTTTTTAAAAAAAAAAAAACTTTTTAAAAAGTTTATTTATTAGAGACAGAGAGAAAAAAAATGGGCATGCCAGGACCTCCAACCACTGCAAATGAACTCCAGATGCATGTGCTACCTTGTGCACTTGGCTTATGTGGGACCTGGAGAACTGAACGTGGGTCCAATGCCCCCAAATGCTGTGCATGGGAGGAGTTCCTCTAACACTGCTGCCAGGGAGGCCAAGACAGGCGCCATGGCCAATCTAATCCAACTGGTAAGCTGCAGGCCTGTTTCTTTCTTTTTTTCTTTATTAGTTATGTACATGTTCAGTGTATAAACAGCACATGTTGATACCATCTTTACCCTCATCCCTGCCCTCTCCCCTCCTCATTGGAGATGCCAGTTATCCCCATAGGGATGGTGGGTCGTGCACTATGGGGGTAGCCATCAGTTATGCCATCAGTTTCTTAAAAAGAGGTAAACAGTGTTCCTGAGGAACCACAGCTAAGGTTGTCTTCCAACACATACCCTCAAACACTCATGTGCTCGCAAATATATGCACACATACATACAAACAAATGTTCTAGGGCTGGAGTGATGGCTTAGTGGTTAAGGCATTTGCCTGCAAAGCCAAAGGATCCTGGTTTGATTCTCCAGGACCCACGTAAGCCAGATGCACAAAAGGGTGCATGCATCTGGAGTTCGTTTGCAGTGGCTGGAGGCCCTGGTGCACCCATTCTCTCCCTCTCTCTCTCTCTCTCTCAAATAAATAAAATATATTTAAAAAAATATATGTGCCAGGCATGGTGGCGCACGCCTTTAATCCCAGCACTTGAGAGGCAGAGGTAGGAGGATCGCCATGAGTTCGAAGCCACCCTGAGACTACATAGTTAATTCCAGGTCAGCCTGGGATGGAGTGAAGACCCTACCTCGAAAAACCAAAAAAAAAAAAAATTTTATGTGTGCGTGTGTGTGTGTGTGTGTGTGTGTGTGTGTGTGTGTGTGAATCAATCACGTCTGTTATCCAAAGATCTTCCTTAATCCAACTTGTATTTTTTTTTTCAATAGAGGCAGAGAAGATATTTAATGACTTTTGCCCATTATAAAGAATGAGGAAGCAGATGTGGTGCATGCCTTTAATCCCAGCACTTGGGAGGCAGAGGTAGGAGCATCACTGTGAGTTCAAGGCCAGCCTGAGACTACATAGTGTATCCCAGGTCAGCCTGGGCCAGAATGAGACCCTTTCTCAGAAAGCCTCCCCACAACCAAAACAAAAAAAAAGATGGAGGGTGGATTTGAGAGGGGAGAGAATTATCATGGTTTATTGTTTGTCTATTATTATGAAAAATTTCAATAAAGTTAAAAATTTGCTCTATTTACATGCTGTCTCTTAAAGCTCCTATGGGAATGCACAAAAAAATTTTAGATTTCATACTATGTAAACATAATAACTAAAGAACATTTACATGTAAAATGACTGAAAATGACAATTTCTACTTACAGTATTGTTCATTGAACAGTGAATTCTATAATTTTTTTCCAACAGCTGTTGTACTGCACTTGATCTGAAAGAAATTATGGTACAATTCCAAAGTCAGGGATTATGTGAAATTTCATCCACATTTAGGCATGAGTAAGTGGGTAGTCCGTTTGGTGGAATTAAAGGTGTTGGAGAGCTAGAGAGACAGCTCAGCAGTTACGTGTGATTCCAGGCAGAGGTAGGAGGAGTGCTCTAAGTTCAAGACCACCTTGAAAATACTTAGTGACTTTCAGATCATCCTAGGCTAGAGTGAGACCCTACCTCGAAAAACCAAGAGGGAAAAAAAGAGGAAATTCATTCCTGAGAATTATCCTCTGGCCTCTACACTCAAGTTCTTAGATGTGCACCCTCACATACACACGGGGGGGGGGGGCACAAGACATAAAAAAGCTAAACAGAGATAAGGTTACATTATTCCTTTGATTTTTTTTTTCTGTTTTGACAAGAAAACCCTGACTTGATCTCACCTTCAGGGATTTTTATTACATTCTGCTTTCCAAGTACAAAATGAGTTCACAAGGTGAAGTTTAGGGGCTAGGGAAACAGCTCAGTGGGCAATAGTACTCGCTGTGCTTGCATGAGGACCCAAATTAGGGTCCCCAACATCCACCTAAAAAAGCAAGGGTTGGGGAGATGGCTCAGTGGTTAAAGGCACTTGCTTGCAAAACCTGAAGGCCAGCGTTTGATTCCCCAGTACCCCATAAAAGCCAGGTGCACAAAGTGGTGCATGCAGTACATCTGGAGTACATCTGCAGTGGCAAGAAGCCCTGGTGTGCCCATTCATTCTCTTTTTCCCCTCTCTGTCTCTCACTGCAAATAAATGAATGAAAACTAAAAACCGAGCATGATCATGCATGACCGCAACCCAGTGCGAGGAAGGAGACAGCAGGGTCACAGGGGCTCACTCATCAGCCAGTCTCATGAAAAAGGCTGAACTCCAGGTCCAGTGAGACCCTGCCTCAAGATAGAAAGAAGGGAAAACAACAGATCTGTCCTCCTCTGGCCTGTGCGCGCACCTGGGTAAGCACACCAGAAAATATACACACCCAATACACACACACATGTACATCATACACATAACAAACGCTACACACACGCTGCACATAAATAAATAAGTCAGGGTACGGTGGCACATCCTTTTAATCCCAGCACTTGAGAGTCAGAGGTAGGAGGATCAATGTGAGTTCGAGACTAGCCTGAGACTATAGTGTGAGTTCCAGTAAGACCCTACCTCAAAAACCCAGAAAAGGCCGGGCGTGGTGGCACACAGCTTTAATCAGAAGGCAGAGGTAGGAGGATTGCCATGAGTTCGAGGCCACCGAGACTACAGAGTGAATTCCAGGTCAGCCTGAGCTAGAGTGAGACCCTACCTTGAAAAACCAAAACAACAAAAAATAAACAAAACAAAACAAAAAAGGGGGGAAAAAAGTGAAGTCATGTCTAGACATGACTAATGTGCATTTTAAGGTGGCTGTTTGGGAAAAGGACAAAATGCTAAGACAATATCTACAACACTGGGCCTTCACATGTCAGAAATAAGCAGAAGACTTACTTGAACGCAGCAGAAAGCGTCTTGTTCTTCCGAACAAAAGTGATTCTTACTAAACCATCCCATTCCTGAAATGTAAGATGGACACGTTCGTGAAAACAGCAGACTCCTTACCTGTGCATGCTACGTGTTAGCTTTCAATACATAAACTGCACAGACACTTTTGCATGAATAACATAGTATTATGTCTGGATCTGGCTGGCACAGATGAAAAAATAGGACGCATACAATTTTTGTTCTTTTGTGCATCCACTGAATGTATTATTTTTAACTGAAAATCTAAAAAAAACAAGTAAAACTGCCCCCCATGTAAACAAAGAACCACATTCATTCAAGTCTGAATATTACATTCAAATTCAGATTCAAGGGGCTGGAGAAATGGCCCAGTGGTTCAAGGCATTTGCTAGCAAAGCCCGATGGCTCAGGTTCCATTCCTCAGTACCCACATTCCTCAGTACCCACATTCCTCAGTACCCACATTCCTCAGTACCCACATTCCTCAGTACCCACATTCCTCAGTACCCACATTCCTCAGTACCCACATTCCTCAGTACCCACATTCCTCAGTACCCACATTCCTCAGTACCCACATAAAGCCAGATGCACAAAGTGGCCCATGTGTCTGGCGTTTTGTGTCAGGAGGCCTTGGTACAGCCATTCTCTCTCAAACATATACATATACATACATATATATATATATATATATATAATTTTTATTTTTGGGGGGGTTGAGGTAAGGTCTCACTCTAGCCCAGGCTAACCTGGAATTCACTCTGTATTCTCAGGTGGCCTTGAACTCATGGTGATCCTCCCACCTCTGCCTTCCAAGTGCTGGGATTAAAGGTATGCACCATCACGCCCTGCTAAATAAAAACATGTTTTTAAAAATACAACTTTTGGGCTGGAGAGATGGCTTAGCAGTTAAGGCACCTGCCTGAGAAGCCTAAGAACACCCGTTTGATTCTCCAGGTCCCATGTTGAGCCAGACACAAAAGTGATGCAAGCACACAGTGTTGCATAGGTGCACACGCCTAGCATTCATTCACAGCAGCTGAGAGGCCGTTGGTGAGCCCATTCTCTCTCTGTCTCTCATTGCTGGGCATGGTGGTGTATGCCTTTAATCCCAGCACTTGGAAGGCAAAGGAAGGAGGATCACCATGAGTTCAAGGCCAGCCTGAGACTACATAGTGAATTCCAGGTCAGCCTGAGCTAGAGTGAGATCTACCTTGAAAACCAAAACAATAATAATAATAAATAAATAAATAAATAAATAAATAAATAAAAAAATACTTAAATCTCAGCACTCAGGAGGCAGAGGTAGGAGGATCGCCATGAGTTCAAGGCCAGCCTGAAACTACATGGTGAATTCCAAGTCAGCCTGGGCTAGAGTGAGACCCTACCTCGAAAACCCAAAAATAAATAAACAAACAAACAAACTTTTTGGGTGTGGTGGCGCACGCCTTTAATCCCAGCACTCATGAGTTTGAGGCCACCCTGAGACTACATAGTGAATGTCCAGGTCAGCCTGGACCAGAGTGAAACCCTACCTCGAAAAACTAAAAACAAACAAACAAACAAAAAAAAAAAAAAAAAAAAAATAGCACAACTAATTTAATTGTATCTTGTTTTCAGAGTTTTATTCAAATAGACTCGTTTTGCAGCTCTCATCTTAACTGATTGTGTTCTAGTCCTTAAGCAACTGTATTCTAATCATTTTGCTTTTCACAGATATCTTCCAGATTTTTGTATGGTTTTGTAACTATCTTGCACTCAATCAATTCCATTTATTATAACACATTATTCATGTTTTCCTAGGTTTGGGTCTTTTCATAAAGTATTTTTATTTAAGGGTGCAGAGAAAAAGAATGGGTGCACCAGGGCCTCTTGCCACCACAAATGCACGCACCATTTTGTGCATCTAGCAGTACCTGGGTACTGGGGAATAGAACCTGGGTGACAGGCTTTGCAACAAAGCACCTTTAACCACTGAGCTATCTACCTAACCCATATTTTCCTTTGTTTGGACATTTGGGTTGACTGCATATCTTTCTGCTATGATAGACATTTTCCAACCTGGATTTTCCCTTCAATGATCTGGTATTTTACTCTCACCTGAAAATTGATAGGTGGTGGCGGATTCTTTGGTTCTATCCTTACAACACTGGATTCCACCTTGGGTGGTGGTCTGAAATTATTCTTCCCAACCTATTAATCAGAAAAAAAAAAAAGTTAATTCTCTCAAAGGCAACTTTTAAAAAGTTTTATTCATTTATTTCAGAGAGACAGAGAGAGAGAAAGAGAAAGATAGAGATAACAGAATGGGCACTCTAGGGCCTCCAGCCTCTACAATCTCCAGACATATCCTCCACCTGTGCATCTGGCTTACAAGGGTCCTTCGGCTTTGCAGGCAAGCACCCTAAACACTGAGCCATCCCTCCAGCCCACAAACACAACTTTTAATTAGTAAACAAAGATATTCTCTAGCCAGGTGTGGTGGCACATACCTATAATCCTAGCACATGGGAAGCAGAGGCAGGAGGATCAATGTGAGTTCAAGGCCAACCTAAGACTACACAGTGAATTCCAAGTCAGTCTGGGCTACAGCAAGACCCCACCTCAAAAAACAAAACAAGGAAGCCAGGCATGATGGCGCATGCCTTTAATCCCAGCACTCGGGAGGCAGAGGTAGGAGGATTGCCGTGAGTTCGAGACCACCCTGAGACTACACAGTTAATTCCAGGTCAGCCTAGACCAGAGTGAAACCCTACCTCCAAAAACAAAAAAAAAAAAAAAAAAAAAAAAGGTGGGGCATGGTGGCGGATGCCTTTAATCCCAGCACTCAGGAGGCAAAGGTAAGAGGTTGACTGAGAGTTCAAGGCCACCCTGAGACTACATAGTGAATTCCAGGCCAGAGTGAGACCCTACCTTGAAAAAAAAAAAAAAAAAAAAAAAAACAAGGCTGGAGAGATGGCTTACTGTTAAGGCACTTGCCTGCAAAGGCTAAGAACACATGTTTGAATCTCCAGGTCCCAGGTAGTCAGAGGCAGAGATGCAAACATGCAATGTCACACATGTGCATAAGGGGGCACAACCATCTGGAGTTTGTACACAGTGGCTGAAAGACCCTGGCACGCCTATTTTCTTTCTCTCTCTTTCTGTCTTCTCTCTCTCTCAAAAATAAACAAACAAATGCCAAAAGTCAGGCATGGTAGCACACGCTTTAATCCCAGCACTCACTCAGGAGGCAGAAGTAGGAGGATTACTGTTAGTTCAAGGCCACCCTGAGACTACATGGTGAATTCCACGTCAGCGTGGGCTAGAGCAAGACTCTTAACTCAGAAAACCAAAAACAGGGGCTGGAGAAATGGCTTAGAGGTTAAGGCATTTGCCTGTAAAGCCAAAGGACCCAGTTTGATTCCCAAGGACCCACGTAAGCCCCAGATGTACAAGGGGCACATGCATCTGGAATTCGTTTGCAGTGGCTAGAGGTCCTGGCATGCCCATTCTCTCTCTGTGTATGTCTCTTCTATCTGTCTCTCTGCTTGCAAACAAACAAATAAAATTAAATTTAAAAAGAAAACAAAAAACAAAATAGAACAACAACAACAAAAAACCTGGACTGGAGATATCT
Source organism: Orientallactaga sibirica (assembly GCA_036365145.1). Taxonomy (NCBI): domain Eukaryota; kingdom Metazoa; phylum Chordata; class Mammalia; order Rodentia; family Dipodidae; genus Orientallactaga; species Orientallactaga sibirica. The sequence continues at coordinate 6,247,996 of JAEOAD010000054.1, read as the reverse complement.
CAGCGGTTACGGCACTTGCATGTGAAGTCTAAGGACCAAGGTTCAATTCCTCAGTACCTACATAAGCCACATACACAAGGTGGCACATGTGTCTAGAGTTTGTTTGCAGTGACTAGAGGCCCTGGCACAACCATTCTCTCTCTCTCTCAAACATATAAATAATTTTAAAAAATATTCTTGGGCTGGAGAGATGGCTTAGCGGTTAAGCACTTGCCTGTGAAGCCTAAGGACCCCAGTTCGAGGCTCAGTTCTCCAGGTCCCATGTAAGCCAGATGCACAAGGAGGCGCATGCATCTGGAGATCATTTGCAGTGGCTGGAGACCCTGGTGCACCCATTCTCTCTCTCTATATATATATATACCTGCCTGTTTCTGTATCTCTCTCTCATTCTCTCTTTTCTTTTTTTGACATGCTAATACAACTTTAAAATGTTATTTTGGTTAGGAAAAGCCAAGATCTAGTTACATGTTCTATCATTATGTGAGAATGGTTAAACTTACATAAAATTTCAGAGTTCTCAATTAGAAGACTTTTACAGATCAGGTAGCTCCATCCCTCATCTCTATACATTTCATGGTAGGTAATAATTTACCCCCTTTTTTTAAATTTTTAAAAAGCATGTACATACATACATATGTATGTATTTAAAAGAGATAAATAGACAGAGATCTCTCATTCTCTTGCTCGCTGTCAAATAAGTTAATTAAATTAAATTAAATTAAAAATTGTTTTTAAAAAAGGTATTGTCTTGGGCTGGCACGGTGGTGATGTAATCATGCTTGTCATCTCAGCTGAGAATTCAAGGCTAGCCTAAACTAGGAAATGACACCCTGTCTCCAAAACAAAAGAAATTCTCATACAGGACAAAGCCAGTCCCACAAAGATGAGTGAAATAAAATTACTTCAATATTGAAAATCACTTACCTTCATGAGATGATCCACTCGTGCTAACAGCTGTGTGTTAATCGAGAGTCTGCAGTATAATTTGTCTCCAGGTTTTGCAACTAGGCGGAGAGCAAATTCTCTTTGAAACATAAGTATAGCACATCTGAAAAGAAAACAAAGAGCTGAGAAAGAAGAAAGGATCAGTTTAAACTCTACATACATTGAACTATAGTGAGAAGGGAAATTACAAAGACCTATCTGTGGTTCATGACAACTGTATTATCAGAAGGTAGAAGGGCACTGGCAGCCTTGGCTTAACTGTTCAAAATGGGATGGGATGGGCATCTATTCCAGATCTACATTAGTCTATCATACTTAAAAAAAAAAAAAAAAAGACTTGGAACTGGAAGGATGGTTTGGCAGTTAAGGCATTTGCCTGCAAAGCCAAAGGACCCAGGTTCAATTCCCCAGGACCCACATTAGCAAGATGCACAAGGTGGTGCATGCATCTGGAATTCATTTGCAGAGGCTGGAGGCCCTGGAACGCCCATTCTCTCTTTCCCCCTTTCTCTGTCAAATAAATAAATAAATATATTTTTTAAAACCACACAGTTGATTCTGTAGCAGAGTTTATATATATACATATATATGTATGTATGTGTGTGTGTATATATATACATACACACATATAATATGTAAGCTTTTGATTTTGTTTTTGTTTTTGTTTTTTTTTTGGTTTTTTGCAAGGTAGGATGTTCACTCTAGCCCAGGGTGACCTAGAATTCATTATGTAGTCTCAGGATGGCCTCGAACTCACAGTGACCCTCCATCCTCTGCCTCCCAAGTACTGGGATTAAAGGTATACACCACCACGCCTGGCCAGAATTATGTTTATGTCTGTGTAATAGCTGGAATTGTGTCTGAGGTGAGGCTGGAAAGGCAGGTTGTGGTGCTGTACATCCCCTTGGTTTAGCAGCAAGGAATGGGAGCATATGTTCAGAGGTCAATGGACAGGACAAGGGCATTTTCAAAGCTGCACTTTGACTTTGTGTGTGTGGTTCTAGGGATTGAATTTAGGGCATCATATGTGTTAGGCATATGTTCCACAATAACCTATATCCCAAGCTCTTTTTTACCTTTTTATTTTGCAACAGGTTCTCGTCAAGTTGCCCAGGCAAGCCCTGAATTTGCAGTCCTCCCGCCTCAGCCTCCCAAGTGTATCTCTGATGCGATTTTATACTTCAAATAAAACTCTCAAAAAACTGTACACACCCAGACCATATGCAATGACCTCTGATATAAATAATTCCATGTCATAAAAAACCAAAGAAGAAGAAGCCAAGCATTGTGGCACAGGCCTTTAATCCTAGCACTCTGGAAGCAGATGTAGAAGGATTGCTATGAGTTCAAGGCCACCCTGAGACTCCGTAGTGAATTCCAGGTCAGCCTGGGCTAGAGTGAGATCCTAGTTCGAGTGAAAAAAAAATATGGGGGCTGGAAAGATGACTTAGCAGTTAAGGTATTTTCCCACCCTGAGACTAAAAATTCCAAAGGACCCTGGTTCAATTTTTCCCAGGATCCAAAGGACCCTGGTTCAATTCCCCAGGATCCACGTAAGCCAGATGCACAAGGGGGTACATGCATGTGGAGTTCATTTGCAGTGGCTGGAGGCCTGGTGTGCCCATTCTGTCTCTCTCTCTTAAATGAATAAATAAATAAATAAATAAATAAATAAATAAATAGTAAATAAAAAAAAAAAAGAAAGTATAGGAAAAGGCATATAACACATCCATCCTAAGTAATTTCTGTCAATTAAGAGAAAGATCTATGGGCTGAAGAGATGGCTTACAGGTTAAGGCCCTTGCCTGCAAAGCCAAAGCCTAAGGACCCAGGTTCAATTCCCCAGAACCCACATAAGCCAAATGCACAAGGTGGCACATGTGTCTGGAGTTTGTTTTCAGTGGCTAGAGGTCCTGGCATGCCCATTCTCATTCTCTCTCTCTCAAATAAATAAGTGATATATGTGTGTGTGTGTGTGTGTGTGTGTGTGTGTGTGTGTACACAGAGAGAGAGAGAGAGACCTATAGAGGAAGCAGTACATTCTATAAACATTCTATAGTGGTTTTTCAATTCTTTTGTTTTGGGTTATGTCCATGGCCTAAACTGTCAATCTTCCTAAAATTTAGCAGTAATGTTCTTTTTTTTTTTTTTTTTACAAACCTGAAAAAAGGTCGGTGCAGCAACAGCTTGAAGACAAAAGGTGAAGAGATCTGAAAGAGAATTACTAGTTACTTTCAGGACAGACACGCTGAGCAACTTAGTACAGTATTTCTGACTATTTGAGGACATACCTGATAAGGCAAATTTGCCACACAAGCATCAAAGAACGGCAAATCCGATTTCAACACATCTCCCACCATTACTTGAAGTTTGCTTGCCAGAGGCCTGATGATAAGAAAAGAAACTTTAGCCGGGTGTGGTTGTGCACACCTTTAATCCCAGCACTCGGGAGGCAGAGGTAGGAGGATCACCATGAGTTTGAGGCCACCCTGAGACTACATAGTGAATTCCAGGTCAGCCTGAGCTAGAGTGAGACCCTACCTTGAAACAAACAAAAAAAAAAGAAAAAAAAAAAAAACTTTAAAAGAATGTTGCAACATGAAACATGAGACAATACTTTAATTCTATGACATATACTCACGTGCCCTGAACTCTTTTGTGAAGTTCAGCTACTAGCCTTGGATCAAGTTCACAGGCAACTACCTAAATTAACAATAACAAGGAAGGTTAATTATAAAATATAAACCTTTTATCATCCAAATAGTAACACACACATGGCTTATAAGATTTCAACTTTTTCTTACAATCTTATCAACATTCCTTCAATTCTATCTGTGGTAGTTTGAATATATGCACTCTAGAGATTCAGGTGTGTTTTTTTGTTAAATGTATTTATTTGAGAGAGAGAAGGAGAAAGAGGCAGATAGAGAATGGGCACAACAGGGCCTTCAGCCACTCCAAACTCCAGATGCATGTGTCACCTCGTGCATCAGGCATGGGTCCTGGGGAATGGAACCTGGGTCCTTTGGCTTTGCAGAAGAGTTCCTCAACTGCTAAGCCATCTCTCCAGCCCCTCAGGGTTGTTGTTTTTTTTTTTTAATTTATTTATTGTACACACACACAGGAAGAGAGAAAATGGGCATGCCAGGTCCGCTAATAACCGCAAATCAACATGCACCACCACGTGCATCTGGCTTACTTGGGCACTAGGGAATCGAACCTGGGTCCTTGGGCATCGCAAGCAAGAGCCTTAACCGCAAAGACATCTCTCCAGCTCCTTCAGGTGTCTTATGAAAGCTTGTACATTTGGGTCTCCAGCCACCTGGCTGGAAGAGGTTTTACTGGAGGTGGATCCTGGGGCCCAGCCCTAAGGTATGTTTGAGGGCAGATCTGATTTCTAGAAAAAAAAACTATGCAGAGAGGTCTGAGTTCTGGCAGGGTCCCTGCAGTTTGTTGCCAGGTTTGCTGCTTCTGGAGGCAGGGTCTCACTACCTAAAAAAAAAAAAAAAAACCCGGGCGTGGTGGCGCACGCCTTTAATCCCAGGACTTGGGAGGCAGAGGTAGGAGGTTCACCATGAGTTCGAGGCCACCCTGAGACGACACAGTGAATTCCATGTCAGCCTGAACTACAGTGAAACCCTACCTCAAAAAACTATTAAGGAGCCGGGGAAATGACATATCACTTAAAGGCACTTACTTACAAAGACTACAAACCAAGGTTTGATTACCCAGTACCCACGTAAAGCCAGACACACAAAGCGGCACATACATCTGGCGTTGGTTTACAGCAGCAAGAGGCCCTGGTGCACCCATATACTCACTCAGCTTCTCAAGTAAATAAGTAGATTAATAACCATTTAAAAAATAAAAAATATGGGGCTGGAGAGATGGCTTAGCAGTTAAACACTTGCCTATGAAGCGTAAGGACCCCGGTTCAAGGCTCGATTCTCCAGGACCCACGTAAGCCAAATGCACAAGGGGGTGCATGCATCTGGAGTTCGTTTGCAGTGGCTGGAGGCCCTGGTGCACCCATTCTCTCTCTCTCTCTCTCTCTCTCTACCTGCCTATTTCTGTATCTCTCTCTCAAATAAATAAATAAATAAACAAATAAATAATAAAATATTTAAAAAATAATAATAATAAAATAAAAAATAGGACTGGAGAGATGGCTTAGCAGTTAAGGCACTTGCCTACAAAGCCAAAGAACCCAGGTTCAGTTCCCTAGGACCCACATAAGCCAGATGCATAAGGTAGCGCATGCATCTGGAGTTCGTTTGCAGTGGTTGGAGGCTCCGCACGCCCATTCTCTATCAAATAAATGAATAAATAAAACATTTTTTAAAATAGGAGCTGGGCTTAATGGTTAAAGCATTTGCTTATGAAGCCTAAGGACCACAGTTCTATTCCCCAGGACCCACGTAAGCCAGATGCACAAGGGGGCACATGCGTCTAAAGTTTGTTTGCAGTGGCTAGAGGCCCTGGCATGCCCATTCTCTCTTTTTCTCTATCTGCTTCTTTCTCTCTCTCTCTCTCTAATAAATAAATAAATAAATAAATAAAGATACATTTTAAAAATAAGGGCTGGCCAGTGTGGTGGCACACAACTTTAATCCCAGCACTCAGGAGGCAAAGGTAGGCAGATCGCCATGAGTTTGAGGCCACCCTGAAATACAGAGTGAATTCCAGGTCAGCCTGGGATAGACTGAGACCCTACCTCAAAAAGCCAAAAAGAAAAAAAAAAAAGTAGGGGCTGGAGAGATGGCTTAGTGGTTAAGCTGCTTGCCTGCCAAGAATAAGGACTCGGGTTTGATTTCCCAGATCCCATGTAAGCCCGATGCACATGGTGTCCTATGTGTCTGGTGTTTGTATGCAGAGGCTAAAGGCCCTGATGTGCCCAATCTCTCTCTCTCTCTCTCTAATAAATAAATAAACAGGACTAGAGAGATGACTTAGCAGTTAAGGTGCCTGCCTGCCAAGCCTAAGAATGCCCATTGGATCTCCAGGTCCCACATTTAGCCAGATGCAAAAGTGACACAAGCGTGCCATGCCGCACTTGCCCACAAAGGGGTGCACACGTCTGGAGTTCGTTCACAGTGACTAATAAGCCGCTGGTATGCCCATTCTCTCTCTGCCTCTTCCTCTCTCTCTTTCTCCGTGTCTCTCTCAAATAAAAATAAAATAAAAATAGAAAAGAGAGCAAGGCATGGTGGTACACACCTTTAATCCCAGCACTCAGGAGGCAGAGGTAAGAGAATCACCATAAGTTCAAGGCCACCCTGAGACTACATAGTGAATTCCAGGTCAGCTTGTGCTACAGTGAGACCTTACCTCGAAAAAACAAAAACAAAAACAAAAACAAAAAAAGAAAAAGAAAAGAGGATTGGAGAGATGCTTAGCAGTTAAACCACTTCCTGCAAAGCCTAAGGACCCAGGTTTGAGTCCCCAGAACCTGCATAAACACATGGTGACTCATGTGTATGTATTCATTTGCAGTGGCTAGAGGCCCTAGTGGGGCTATTCTCTCTCTCTCTCTCTCTTAAATAAATAAAAAATTTTTTAATCGCCAGGCGTGGTGGTGCACACCTTTAATTCCAGCTCTTGGGAGGCAGAGGTAGGAGGAGCATTGTTGAGTTCGAGGCCACCCTGAGACTACATAGTGAATTCCAGGTCAGCCTGGGCTAGAGTGAGATCCTACTTCAAAAAACCAAAAAAAAAAAAAAAAAAGGAATTAATAACAACAGGTTTGTATTGGTCAAGCAGTTGGGTTTACTCAGTCACTGCTGATATTAAAACATGAAATCCCCCTTTACCTTTTTTGCCTTTTCCAATAATTTTACAGTCATGTTGCCAGTTCCAGGCCCAACTTCCAGCACCACATCCGTTGGTCTTAAAGCAGCCTACAAAGAAGGACAATCACTTTATCTGGAAAATTCCAACAGACGCCACGTCAGACCATCTTAGTACATCAGAACATTCCATTTCTTAATAAGTTATTTTAAAAATACACTGTGGGCTGGAGAGGTTGCTTAGCAGTTAAGGCACATGCCTGTGAAGCCTAAGGACCCAGGTTTGATTCTCCAGGTCCTACTTATTAAGGCAGATGCACATGTGTCTGGAGTTCATTTGCAGTGACTAGAGGCCCTAGTGTGCCCATTCTATTTCTCTCTCTCCCTCTTTATGTGTCTAATAAATAAATAAAACAAAATAAAGCAGGGCGTGGTGGCGCACGCCTTTAATCCCAGCACTCGGGAGGCAGAGGTAGGAGGATCACCGAGAGTTCGAGGCCACCCTGAGACTACATAGTTAATTCCAGGTCAGCCTGGACCAGAGCGAGACCCTACTTCGAAAAACCAAAAAAACAAAAACAAAAACAAAAAAATAAATAAATAAATAAATCTTTAAGGGCTGGAGAGATGATTTAGCAGTTAAGGTCCTTGCCTGCAAAGCCAAAGGATCCAGGTTCAATTCCCCAGGACCCACGTAAGCCAGATGCACATGCGTCTGGAGTTCATTTGTGCACCCATTCTTTTTCCCTTTCTCTTCCTCTCTCTCAAGTAAATTAATAAATAAAATATTTTTTAAAAATAATACACTGGCCGGGTGTGGTGGCGCATGCCTTTAATCCCAGCACTTGAGGAGGCAGAGGTAGGAGAATCACTATGAGTTCGAGGCCACCCTGAGACTACATAGTTAATTCCAGGTCAGCCTGGAACAGAGTGAAACCCTACTTCAAAAAATTAAAAATAATAATAATAATAATAATATAATAATAATAATACACTGCCGGGCATGGTGGCACATGTCTTTAATCCCAGCACTCAGAAGGCAGAGGTAGGAGGATTGCCATGTGTTCAAGGCCACCCTGAGACTACATAGTGAATTCCAGGTCAGCCTGGGGCCAGAGTGAGACCCTACCTCAAAAAAAAAAAAAAGAAAAAAAAAAACAATGGAAGCTGGGTGTGGCTCAGGCCTTTAATCCAGCACTCAGGAGGCTGAGGTAGGAGGATCGCCATGAGTTCAAGGCCATCCTGAAACTACATAGTGAATTCCAGATCTAGATCTAACCTGATCTAGAGTGAGACCCTACCTCACAAAAAAAAAAAAAAAAAGAAAAGAAAACACTGGGGCTGGAGAGATGGCTCAGGAGTTAAGACGCTTTCCTGCAAAGCCAACAAGCCCAGTATTGATTCCCAGTACCCATATAAAGCTAGATGCACAAGATGGCACGTGCATCTGGAGTTTGTTTGCAGTGGCTGGTGGCCCTGGTGCACCCATTCTCTCTCAAATAAGTAAATAAATAAAATATTTAAAAAGCAAAAAATAAAAGAATAAAATTAATACTAGCCGGGCATGGTGGCGCATGCCTTTAATCCCTGAACTCGAGAGGCAGACGTAGGAGAATCACTGTGAGTTCGAGGCCACCCTGAGACTACATAGTGAATTCCAGGTCAGTCTGAGCTAGAGCGAGACCCTACCTCAAAAACAACAACAACAAAATTAACACCGACTCTCTCTTTCCTCGTGGTCACCCACCTTATCGATAATACTGTTGACAATTAGAGGATTTTTCAGAATGTGCTGCCCAATCCCTGTGTTGAACCTGAGTCCTGGGGGGAGAAAAACAAAACAAAACAACACAAAACAGCCTTCATTTCCTTAGAATGGGTGCCAGGCCGTCCCAGAGAAGGCCACGGGCTGGACAGGCGGTCCGGGCACCAGGGCGGCCCGCGGAGGGATGCTGGGCATCGGGGACTGACGTCCAGCTGGAGGTCCGTCCACCCTTCCCCGCAGCCGGCCCGCCGCGCCCCGCCCCGCGCTCCGCACCTCCCGCGCGCTGCGGCTCCGCACGCTGCTCCCGCCGCTCCCGGCGCCGGCCGCTCGCCCCGGACTTGACCTTGGGCATCTCTGCAGAGTGGCCCGTGACAAGCGCCCCGTCGACTGACAGAGCCGGGGACGAGACCACCCCAGCACGTGCAAGCCAGCGAGCGCCGCCGCCGTCCGTCACAGCCTGCGACCGGGGGGCGGAGCCAAGCGCGCCGCTCCACGCCCTCCGGGCTCGAGGCTCCGCCCCTTCCCCACCCCCGCGGCGCGCGGGGGCCGCTGGGAATTGTAGTCTCCAGCGCCGTGGAGCCAACGCTTTCCCCTGCCCTTTGGAGCGGCTGCTCTAGGACGGGTTCCGCAAGGTGGTGCACGCGACTGCAGTTCATTTGCAGTGGCTGGGAACCCTAGTGTGCCTGTTTTGTTGTTGTTTTTTTAACATTTTATTTATGTATTTATTTATTTTTATGTATTTATTAGAGAGAATGAGAATGAGCGTGCCATGGTCTCCAGCCACTGCAAAGGTACTCCAGACGTCTGTGCCACCTTGTGCATCTGCTTTACGTGGGACCTGAAGAATGGAACCTGGGTCCTTAGGCTTCGCAGGCATGTACCTTAATGACTAAACCATCTCTCCAGCCCCGGAACTCACTATGTAGTCTCAGGATGGTCTCGAACTAAACAGCGATCCTCCTATCTCTGCCTCCCAAGTGCTGGGATTAAAGGCGTGGGGCACAAGGTGGCACATGCCTCTGAGTTGGTTTGCAATGGCTGGAGGCCCTGGCACTCCCATTCTCTCTCTCTCTCTCTGTTTGCGTGTCGTTCTCAAATAAATAAATAAAAATAAACAAAAAATTATAATAAATCAGAAAAGAAATTTTAAAAAGAGAGAGAGAGAAATGTTTCAATTGGGAGGAAATTGTTATACAACAACCAAGGTATCCCATCAACAAGCCAGGCGTGGTGGCACACTCCTTTAATCCCAGCACTCGGGAGGCAAAGGTAGGAGGTTCACCATGAATTCGAAGCCACCCTGGGACTACACAGTGAATTCCAGGTCAGCCTGAACTAGAGTGAGACCCTATCTCAAAACAACAACAACAAAAAAATAATAATAATAATAACAACAACAACAAACCATAATAATAATATTGGGAACATAAAATTAGCACTAAATTATTCTTCAACAGAGTTCTTCCAAAATGCCATAAGGAAGGAAGCTTGGTCAACTGTCTGGACAGGAACCCTCGCTGGCTAGAGCACCCAGGTCTGCTTCATAGGTGCAGGGATGTTGGCAGACGCCTGCTCCAGACAGGCCAAGGAGCCTCAAGGGACTTCAGCTGGCTTTTTGTACTGTGCATTGATGTCCTCCAGCACCTGCTGCCAGGCCTCAGCTTTGCCAGGTGCTTCTGGACCAGAGCATCTTTCTGTTGCAATCCACTCCTTAGTTCTGATATATTGTCTTTGATAATCTGCTACCGTTTCTGAACAGACAACTGCAATTTTTTTTTTGAGAGAGAGAGAGAGAGAGAGAGAGAGAGAGCGAGAGGGAGAGGAAGACAGATAGACAGAGATGGGAGGGCCAGCAGTCTCTCAGCTGCTGAGAAGGAAATCCAGATGTGTGCGCCCCCTTGTGGTCAAGTGCGGCATTGTGCCCTTACGTCACTTTGCATCTGGCTAAACGTGGGACCTGGAGATTGGAACCAGCGTTCTTAGGCTTAGGAGGCAGGCACCTTAACCGCTAAGCCATCTCTCCAGCCCTGCATTTTTTTTTTTTTTTTTGTAGGAAAAAGCAGTCTATCTTGCAACATCCAAAAATTTCTGGATACACTGAACGGCACTAGTTCGAATGTCTTCCTAATCAGTGCCATTCACATAATCCTGACTCACAAGAGAAGAGAAGCAAGCTGCAAAGGACGACTGGAGCTGGTCCACCAATGCACTGTTTGATGATCTGGAAGCTCCAGGTGCCGCCTTAAGGAGTGAAGCCTGGCCCCGGAAACCCGGTGAATATGCAGCCCAGGGGAGCCACCATGTCTGCAAGGGCGCTGGAGGCCCCACTCTATTTTATTTTTATTTGAGACAGAGAGGGAGAGAAAGAAAGAGAATGGGTGTGATAGGGCCTCCAGCCACTGCAAAGTAACTCCAGACAAGTGCACCACCTTGTGCATCTGGCTTATGTGGGACGTGAAGAATCAAACCTGGGTCCTTAGGCATTGCAGACAAACACCTGAATCTCTAAACCATCTCTTCAGCCCAAGAGGATTGTTTTGTTTCAATTTTTGTTCTCTTTTGTTTGTACAAAATATCCTGCTACATCTTTTTTTAATTCAATTTTTATTTTTATTTTTCTTCATTTAGTTTACAGAGAAAGAGGGAGAGAGAGAGAAAGAAAGTGAGAGAATGGGTGCACCAGGGCCTCCAGCCACTGCAAACGAATTCCAGATGCATGTGCCCCCTTGTGCATCTGGCTTACATGGGTCCTGGGGAATTGAACCTAAATCCTCTGGTTTTCAGGCAAATACCTTAGCCGCTAAGCCATCTCTCCAGCCCAGCAACATAAATTTATTACCTAGGGATCTGGTGACAGAATGAGAGTAGTACTATTATTGAGCTGATCTTTTTTTTTTTTTTTTTTTTTTTTTTTGGTTTTTCGAGGTAGGGTCTCACTCTAGTTCAGGCTGACCTGGAATTCACTATGTAGTCTCAGGGTGGCCTTGAACTCAAGGCAATCCTCCTACCTCTGCCTCCCGAGTGCTGGGATTAAAGGCGTGAGCCACCACGCCCGGCTCTGATCTTTTTTTTAAAAAAGAAATTATATTTATTTATATGAGAGAGAGACAGAGAGACAGAGAAGTATAACTATGAGGCTCTCTTGCCACTGCAAAGAACTTCAGACATGTGCCTTGAGAGGAGTTAGATGTGCTGAGACAGATAGGAAACTGGTCAGGGGAAAGCAGAAAGTCTATTTGTACAATTAACTGTAGGGGCAGAAAACCATAAAAGCAGAAGGTGGAAAAGAAAAAAAAAGTAAAAAGGCTTGAAGCTTTAGATGTTTTGAAGGGGCTAATGGGTCCCAGTGCCCACTCAGATGGACACTCAGCTCTGGGGCCCCCACTTGTCCTGAAAGGAGCTTTTTGCTTGCAATAAAGTTTGCTTCTTCTGCTGTCACTGTACTTCTGAGTTTGTCTTTATTTCTGGTGCTTCCAAAACTGTATTAGCTTCTGTGTTAGCTGTGATCCCCCTAGACCATCTTAGGGGGGTTTCCTTTTCCTGCAACATGCCCCACTTTGTGTGTCTGGCTTTATACTTTGTGTGTATGGGGATTCAAGCCCAGAAGAGCAGGCTTTGCACCTACATGTCTTTAACTGCTGTCCTCTCTCCCCAACCCTGAGCTCATCTTTTATTTTATAATTATTATTTGGTTTTTCGAGGTAGGGTCTCACTCTAGCTTAGGTTGACCTGCAATTCACTATGTCACATCAGGGTGGCCTCAAACTCATGGTGATCCTTCTACCTCTGCCTCTCAAATGCTAGGTTAATTTTTATTTTTTTTATTTATTAGAGACAGAGGGAGAAAGAGAGAAAGAGAGAATGAGTGTGCCAGGGCCTCTAGCCACTGCAAATGAACTCCAGACGCATGTGCCACCATGTGCATCTGGCTTACGTAGGACCTGGAGAATTCAGCCTGGGTCCTTGGGCTTTGCAGGCATGTACCTTAACTGCTAAGCCATCTCTCCAGCCCATATCTTTTATTTTTGTTTGGTTTTGTTTGGTTTCTGGGACATTAGTCTCATGTAGCCCAGGCTAGCTTAGGACTTGTCATTTAACTGAGAATGGCCTTGAAATCTTGATCCTCCTTCCTCCACCTCTGGAGTGTGGAGATGACAGGAATGCACTACCATTACTGGTTTTATAAGGTACTGGAGTGGGCTGGAGAGATGGCTTAGTGGTTAAGGCGCTTGCCTGCAAAGCCTAAGAACGCATGTTTGAATCTCCAGGTCCCATGTAGCCAGATGTACAGTGATGCAAGTGTGCAATGTTGCACATACACACAAGGGGGTGCACATGTCTGGACTTTGTTCACAGTGGCTGAAAGGCCCTGGTGTGCCCATTCTCTCTTTCTGCCTCTCTCTCTCTCTCTTTCAAAAATAAAATAATAATAATAATAAGATACTGGGGGCTGAACATAGAGCTTCATGCATGTTAGCTGGCACTCCGCTTCCCACTGCCTCTTTTTTTAAAGATAACAAACTTAGGATATGAAATAAGATAACAAAGGGAGACAGAACTGGTCATTTAACGTTTTTTTTTTTTTTTCAGTCTTGTTATTGTGGAGTACAGCACCCAAGAAGTTCAATAAGTGAAAAAAAATGCAGGGGTAGGAGCAGGAGGAGGGGGGGCAGGAATTGATACAGGGTTCTTTGGCACAGTCTAGGTGTTTTAGGTTTGTTTCCTAGTGCAAAGAATTGGACACCCCAGGACAGAGGAAACAAAGGCAGTTTAGTTTGAAGAAAAGTCCCCGTGAGGACTGGAGATGTCCCAGAACTGAGAATCCATCTAAGCTGGACCAGGGATCAGGACTTTATAGAGTCATCCACTTTCCTATTTCCTTCCCATAAGGACATAATGGATCCAGTTCTTCATCTTTTTTAATTAAAATCTTATATTTTTAAATTATTTATTTGCAAATGGAAAGAGATGGAATGAGAACGAGCTATTGCTAAATGCAATGGAATATTTTGCAGATAACAAATTTAAGAATTTCTTTAGGGTTGGTGTGGCAGTTTGAATCGATGGCCCCCAATATATTGTGTTTTATTAGTTTGTAGTTTGCATCTGTAGCCACCTGGCTGGAGGCAGTGTCACTGGGCAGATCTTAAGGTGTGGTGGTGGGTTTGAGATTTCAATCTAAAGATATGCCCAGTGTGTCTAGCTGGAGTTCCTGACATGTGCTGTGCTGTGTGGTTTTTGGCTTTTGCCTTTCTTTCTCTCTGCCTGGTCCTGTAAGAGCAGGACAACCTCTTCTGCCATTATGGAACTTCCCCTGCATCTGTAAGCTTCAATAAATCCCTTCCTGCATAACTGTGCCTGGTCTGGAATTTCATCTCAGTGAACCTGAAGCTGTCACCTACAACAGGGTATGGCACTAATTCAGTGGTGGAGTGGGGAGGGTGCTGACCTGGAATTCACTATGTAGTCTCAGGGTGGCCTCCAACTCATGGCGATCCTCCTACCTCTGCCTCCTGGGTGCTGTGATTAAAGGCATATGCCACCACATCCAGCTGTTTTACTATAAAACAGTCTCATTAAATTGGCATTAAATTCACTCTGTACTCCAGGCAGGCCTGAAGCTTGCAATCCTTCTGCCAAGGTGACAGGCTTTTACTAGCAGACCTGTCTGGAAGATTTTTCTTCCTCCTCTTCTTTTTTAAAGGTTTTATTTAAAAAAATATATTGTATTTATTTATTTGAGAGAAAGAGGGAGAGAGAAGGAGGGAGGGAGGGAGGGAGGGAGGGAGGGAGAGAGAGAGAGAGAGAGAGAGAGGGAGAGGGAGAGAGAATGGTTTGCCAGGGCCTCCAGCCTCTGCAAATGAACTCCAAATGCATGCGCCTCCTTGTGCATCTGGCTTACGTGGGTCCTGCAGAATTAATTTATTTATTTTTATTGACAACTTCTTTAATTGTAGTCAGTATCTCATGGTACTTTCCTCCCTTTCCCCACTTTCCCCTTTGAAACTTCACTCCCCATCATATCCCCTCCCCCTCTCAATCAGTCTCTCTTTTCAGTTCCTCTATAAAAAAAGTCCCTTTCCCCACTGTCTTATAGCTTTGAAAAAGCACTCTAAAATTTCCACTGTAACTGAAAACTTCTTATTTGTTCTGGAAAACTGGGTCAGCCTTGTTTCCAATCTTTTTCCCCTTAAATCTGAGGATGAGAAACAAGGTACAACATTGTCTATAGTCCAGTAGGGAATTCCTTTTCAGGACAAGAACAGCAAGAAGCCAGACAGGATGGTCTCACAAGTTCAGCAAGGTCGAAACAGGAATTTTCAGTGCTTAAAAAAATGTGGGTTAGCTGAGTGTGGTGACACACGTCTTTAATCCCAGCAACCTGGAAGCAGAGGTAGGAAGATCACTGAGAGTTCAAGGCCAGCCTGAGACTACATAGCGAATTCCACGTCAGCCTGGGCTAGAGCAAGACCCTACATCGAAAAATCAAACTAAGTAAATAAAAACAAAACAAAAAAAAATGGATTAAAGGGCTGGAAAGGTGGCTCAAAGGTTAAGGGAAAAAAGTAGGTCGATGGCTTCAGGAGAACCAAAAGTTAACTTTTCAGTTTTGTGAAAGTACCAGGTGATGTCCAGGTTAGCCTGGAGGGAAGGGGAGAAAAGAGAGGAGGGAGAAGAGAAGAGGGGAGGGGAGGGGGGCATGGAAGGAAGGGAAGGGAGGAAGGAAGGAAAGAAGGAAGGAAAAGAAAGAGGGGGAAGTGAGAGAATGAATTGTTCTTCCATTTTTCTTGTTGTTGTATATCGTTGCCTCTGTGCCAGAAAAAAACAGGCACTCAAGCATAATCTGCATTGGCAAATTTGGTTGTATATGACAGAAGGCACTGGGATTTTAAGTTTAAAGACACTGTAGTGGCTTTTGTACATTTCAGTCCACCTTTTCTTCACCGACATGGCAGGATAATACTGGGTTGTAACATAAAAATTCCAAATCACAAGGCCCAGTGCAGGCTAAGGTTACTGTTAGGTCTGGACAGGCTTCCAAGATGGATTGGGAGACAGTGGAAGCAGGATAGGCATGAGTTCGATGCCAGCCTGAGACTACCTAGTGAATTCCAGTTCAAGCTGTGCTAGAGAGAGACCTTACTGTGAAAAGAGTATCTCTCTCTCTGTCTCCAATCTCTAGACCACATTTTCTTTCTTTCCTTCTTTTTTTTTTGTGTTTGATATAGGGTCTCACACTAGCTCACACTAGTAGGAAGGAAAGAAGGAAGATAGGAACAAAGGAAGGAAGGGAGGGAGGGACAGAAGGACAAAAGGAGAGAGACATAAAAAGGAAGGAAGAAAGAAAACAAAAGGGAGGTAGGTGCATGTGGAGGCTAAAGGGCTTCATGCCATTTGGGGTGGGTCTTATCCACAGGAACATTATTCACCGCTTTCAGAAAGGGTCTCTCCCTGGACACCAATCATAATGGAGTGTCCACCTCTTTGAGACAGGGTCTCTCACTGCTAACCAACCATAACGGACTGGCTAGCCATCAAGCCCCAGAGATCTGCCAATCCACGTGTTGCCAAATTAAAAATTATTATTTTAAATACCTTATTTATTAACTTGAGAGAGGTGACAGAGAGAATGGGCGTGCCAGGGCCACCAGCCACTGTAAATGAACTCCAGATACATGTACCACCTTGTACATCTGGCTTACGTGGGTCCTGGGGAATAGAACCTGGATCCCTCGGCTTTGCACACATCTGGATTTCGTTCGCAGCAGCTGAGAGGCTGCTGGCGCACCCATCTCTATCTGTCTCCCTCTCCCTCTCTCTCTCAAAAAAAAAAAAAAAAAAAAAAAAAAAAAAAAAAAAAAAAGCAAGCAGGCTGTACTGTACCCATGGTGGAATGGAGAAACTGAAGCTCACGTGGGAAAAGCTGGCTCTAACTACCCCTGAGAATCTTGTTCTCTATAGCTGCATCATGTGCATTCTCCCAAATGGGTCCTGGGTACAGCTCTACCCCAACCAACTCAACCTGGAAAAATACACTCATTTTCTACACAGAATTGGGGGGCTGTGGTAAGGCTGAATGTCAGGGGTCACTCTAATGGTCCACTGCATCATGGTGGACAAGGACAGTTCAACTGCTGCCCCAACTGTTTCCCTCCAGCCACTGCACACAAACTCCAGATGCATGGGCCACTTTGTGCATCTGACTGTACGTGGGTACATGGAGACTAAAACCTGGGCCATCAAGGGACGCAGGCAAGATCTAAGCCATCTCTCCAGGCCCAAGGTTTTTTTTAAAGTATATCTCTTGTATCTTTTCTCTTAATTTTTGTTTTATTTATTAGCAACAGGCAGACAGAGAAAGAAGCAGAGAGAGACAGTGAGAGAAAATGGGTGCATCAGGGCCTCCAGCCACTGCACGCAAACTCCAGATGCATGTGCCACTTGTGCACCTGGCTTATGTAGGTCCTGGGGAATCGAGCCTCGAACAGGGGTCCTTAGCCTTCACAGGCAAGCGCTAAGCTATTTCTCCAGCCCTCTGGTTGTAGTTTTTACTTTTGTGTATTCCAGCCTTGCTTAAAATTTGTTTTCTCAGATTGAAAGGCAGAGAAAGAAGAAACTTTTGCTGTCACTGTGGCTATCAAGAGAATGTCCTGTGGACTGGAAAACAGGGCCAAAGGGCACTTGTAAATCACTCTTATCTCCCTTAAAAGCAATACTCACTAAATCACATATTTGCATTTGTCAAGCCCTCAACTAATAAAGGAGTGTTTGGTGGGGTCTGAAAGCACAGCCCTTGGGATAAAAATCTCAGATTTTTAAATTCTTTTTTTTTTTCCACTTGAAAGTTGTTTGGCCTTGCCAAATCACTGAAGTTCTCTGCTTATCTATAAAATAAGTAAAAGAAACAGTTACAGAATTATAGTGGATGTAAAGAGAGAGATAAGTAAAATACTTGGCATTCATTGCTACTTGTTAAATTTGAATCTTACTTCATAAATTTTTATTTATTTATGAGAGAGAGAGAGGCAGATACAGAGAATAGGTGTGACAGGGCCACTAGCCTCTGAAAATGAACTCCAGATGCCTTGGTCATCTTGTGCATATGGTTTTATGTAGGTACTGGGGAAGTGAACCCCAGTCCTTAGGCTTTGCTGACAAGCTCCTTAATGGCTGAGCCATCTTTCCAGCCCTAGCCTTTAAAAAAATATTTAATTAAATTAATTTATTTGGAAGAGATATAGAAAGAGGCAAATACAAAGACAAAGAATGGGTGCACTATCCACTGCAAACAAACTCCAGATGCATGCGCCACCTTGTGCATCTGGCTTACGTGGGTCCTGGGGAATCGAACCTGGGTCCTTTGGCTTTGCAGGCAAATGCCTTAACCACTAAACCATCTCTCCAGCCCCCAGAACATTTTTTCCAAAACCTCTGGCTTAGAGAATACCACATGGCTTTTAGGACTTAACCCGGAACTGACATTCCCTAAGAAGTGTACTGTACGTGTATTTGCACTGGTTCTGGGAAGAGTCCTGGGAAGAAGTGTGCTAAAATCCTAAAAGCTCCCTGTGTGTGTGTAAAAACACACACACACACACACACACGGAGAACGAAGGGAAGGGAGCATGGCAAGCTGACAGCCCCTCCACCCCCATCAGCTCCTCCTGGAGCACACGGCATCCGAGCGCGTGACTGCACTAAGTGACACCGTCCACCCAGGAAACCCAGAGAAGAGACGCAGGGCGGGGTCGGCCGCACACGGATTCCTCGCGTGACCTATGAGGCAGTAAAACCTACAAGTTACCGCTTCGCCTTTCTGCAAGACCGCAGCTGCCATGAGCTGACCAGGCCCGCTCTGAGGTTTGCGCAGGGGAGGGCGGGAGTCCGCGGGAGGAGCGCCGTCCTCCGCGGAGCCTTCTGGGAGTTATAGTTCCGGGCGGCTGGGGCGGGACTTGATGGAAACCGTGCGCGCAGCTCGCCCAGGACTCCATCTCCCGCCGGCCCTCGCGGTCTAGGCCCTGGCCTCTTCCTGTTTGCGCCCTGGAGGGCGGGGCTCCGCTGGAGGAGCGTCGTCTTACGCGGAGCCTTCTGGGAGTTGTAGTTCCGGGCGTCTGGGGCGGGGCTTGACGCAAACCTCGCGCGCCGCATGCCCGGGACTCCATCTCCCGCCGGCCCTCGCGGTCTAGGCTATTGCCTCCTGTTTTGAGGGGGCAAACAAGAGTTTGCCCGCGATCGGGATTTGCCAGATCTGGGAAACGCTCTTGGACAGCTCAGGTAAAGCGAGGTTCTTGCAGACCTCACCTTTCCACCTCGTCTACCAGGCAGGGGAGGGAGCCCCGGGAAGGCGATGGGGAGGGGGCAGAGCTGGCAGGCGAGCCGGCTGTCATCGGGGATGGTTCTTGGGGAAGCGGCGAGGTCAACCCTGGGGTCACTGCGGGGGCGATCTGCTGGAGTTCTGGAAAAGGCAGGGTGATCACCGGTGAGCGCCACCTTCCTTGAGCTCAGGCTCAGGGAAGAGGCGGGGGAATTGGCATCCGGAGCTACAGCCCCTGGAGATCCTAGGACACTGATGCCAAGGGCCATCACTTCTGCTTGTGCCCATGTTGGAGACCTGACCCAGGGCATTGTGCATGCAAGACACGCGCGCCCCTAACTCATCCCTAGAGCACTTCCCCAGGCTCGGAGACGGTGTGTTATTAGTGGGTGGCTTCGATGTGTCAGCTGTTCTGATGACAATGAGGGACACTGGCCCAGAAGAATACAGATGCTGACCCACCCTGCAAGACTAAAGTGGACATCACAGAAGCTGCAGTCCCAGAACCAAGCCCCCCCCCCGCCCTCACTTCATCCTGAAGAAGCTAGATTGAGTTGCTGTCCACTTCTTGAATGAGTTTAGCGTCTTAACTCTCAGTGGGGCAATGGTGGACATAGGCAGACTTTAAACTTAAAGACCGTAGGCGTGGTGGTGCATGCCCTTAATCCCAGCACTTGGGAGGTAGAGGTAGGAGGATCGCCGTGAGTTCAAGGCTAGCCTGAGACTACATAGTAATTACAGATCAGCCCGGGCTAGAACTAGACCCTACCTCAAAAAAAAAAAAAAAAAAACCCACGAAAACAAACAACAACCAAAATAAAAGCCTTAAAGATCACTGAAGATCTCTTGTGTCTGAACTTAAGATACTCTTCCTTCTGGACCAAACTTGTCTAGGGTTCCATCTCTTGTGTCCCTGGTAACATTAACATGGGAAGATACTCTTCCTTCTGGACCAAACTTGTCTATCACTCACCTTGTCTAGAAACCATCAGACTTGCTGAAGAGAAGGTTACCCTCTTGATGACATCACGTACTTGAACCTTCAGAAAACCCTCCCTTGGAGCAGTTACTCCAGAGTTCGCCTGCTTTTCTGAGTTCTGATTCAAGAAGCGTAACTTTTTCTTTCCCCTTTCTCTTCTGTGGATGTCAGCAGAAATCTTTCTTTCTTTCTTCTTTCTTTCTTTCTTTCTTTCTTTCTTTCTTTCTTTCTTTCTTTCTCTTTCTTTCTTTTAAAGCGACAGAGAGAGAGAGAGAGAAAGAGGCAGAGAGAGAGAGAATGGGCACACCAGGGCCTCCAGCCACTGCAGACGAACTCCAGATGCATGGGCCACCTTGTGCATCTGGCTTACGTGGGTCCTGGGGAATCGAGCCTCAAACCAGGGTCCTTAGGCTTCCCAGGCAAGCACTTAACCACTAAGCCATCTCTCCAGCCCTGCCAGCAGAAATCTTAAGCATGCTTGCTCTGCCACTTTGGGCTTTTCCCCACCTTCAGTCCCCTGACCCAGTCACCCTCTCTCTTCCTTATGGGACATGCTCCCACACTTGGGAATCTCTTTCTATATTGTCCTTAATAAAGCATACTTTTGCTCTCCTCACCTCCTTCTCTGCATTCTTTTTTTTTCTTTGGTTTTTGAGGTAGGGTCTCACTCTGGCCCAGGGTGACCTGGAATTCACTATGTAGTCTCAGGGTGGCCTTGAACTCAAGGCGATCCTCCTACCTCTGCCTCCCGAGTGCTGGGATTAAAGGAGTGCGTGCGCCACCATGCCTGGCCCATTATAATTTCTTTATAGAGTGTAGAAAGAAGTCATTATTTGGAGATGACAATATTTTGGTTCTACATTTTTTCCTTTTCGTGGTGCTCTTCCCTCAGATTAGTCTCATATAGAAAATACTGCCCAGGCAGCAGCTGTTTTCTTGTGCCATTTGTAGGTTCATTGACTTGGCCCACAAATCACCTGATTTTCCTCACTTTAAAAAATATAGGGCTGGAGGGATGGCTTAACGGTTAAGGCGTTTGCCTGCAAAGCCAAAGGACCCAGGTTCAATTCCCCAGGACCCACATAAGCAGATGCACAAGGGGTGCACACATCTGGAGTTCATTTGCAGTGGCTGGAGGCCCCGGCGCCCCCATTCTCTCTCTCTCTCTCTCTCTCTCTCTCTCTCTCTCTCTCTCTCTCTCCATCTTTCTCTCTGTCAAATAAATAAAATAAATAAAAATAAAATATTAATATATATATATTTAATTTATTTACTTATTTATTTGAGAGAGAGAAAGGAGGCAGAGAGAGAGAGAATGGGTGCACCAGTGCCTCCAGCCACTGCAAATGAACTCCAGATGCATGCACCCCCTTGTGCATCTGGCTTATGTGGGTCCTGGAGAATCGAACTGGGATCCTTTGGCTTTGCAGGCAAATGCCTTAACTGCTAAGCCATCTCTCCAGCCCTTCACTTTAAAAAAAAAAAAAATCCTCTTCAAAAGATTTTTGAAATATTTTTTCATTGTTTGGTCCAAATAATCTTTTGTTCCTGGAAATGGATTATCTCACATTTTTTTTAATTTTAATTTTTAAATTTATTTATTTATTTGAGAGAGGCAGATGGGGGGGAGAGAAAGAGAGAGAGAGAGAGAGAGGGAGGGAGGGAAAGAAAGAAGAGAATGGGCACTCCAGGACCTCCAGCTGCTGCAAACGAATTCCAAATGCATGTGCCCCCTTGTGCATCTGGCTTACGTGGGTCCTGGAGAATTGAATTGAGGTCCTTTGGCTTTGCAGACAAGAGCCTTAACCACTAAGCCATCTCTTCAGCCCTTTTTAATTAAGCTGAAAAAATAAGTAACTATCTCAGGTTAGTGATACTTTCTGATAAATACTGTTGTTATAGGTATAGGCCTCATTGAAGATATCTTTAGAAGCCATGGAAAATGGACTTACCCTTGTAGTCCCAGCTACTAAGGAGATTAAGGTAGAAGGATGCTTAAACTCAGGAATTAGACAGCCATGTCTAAAACAGAAGACATCTTTAGCAAATCCCATACTCTTTTGCATGCACATGTATTATTTAAAAATAGTGAAAAAACTATTTAAACTAAATTACCTTTCTTGATTTAAATAGGACCGACTTCCTCAGTCCTGTGAATCTGAGAGAAATGGCAAATGTGGACAGTGACTGCAGGCATCTCCTCAGCCCTGAGGCAGGCCAGGAAGTAGATCCAGGACCTATGAATATCCAGTTTGATTCTCCAGATCTAAGATCCAAAAGGTAAGGGTTGGAAATGTTTATTTTATAATTATAGCTTTTTTTAAAAAAAATATTTTATTTTTATTTATTTATTAGAGATAGAGAGAGAGAAGGAAAGAGAGAGTGGGAGAGTGAGAATGGGCATGCCAGGGCCTCTAGCCACTGCAAACGAACTCCAGATGCATGCGCCACCTTGTGCATCTGGCTTACATGGGACCTGGAGAATCGAACTGGGATCCTTAGGCTTCACAGGCGAACACCTTAACTGCCAAGTCATCTCTCCAGCCCTAATTATAGCTTTTAATGATTAAAGTTTAATGAATTCCAAACATGAATAGACTTCTGAAATATCTAATTTCTTATAGGATATGTACATAAGTAAGTATGTGGATGTGAATACTGTTTGCTCATTTATATATTTTGTTTTTGAACTAAACACCTCTCAGAAAAAAAGGTTGGGGTAAGTTTTACAAAATGAGATGCATTCAGGGCTGGAGAGATGGCTTAGCCGTTAAGGTGCCTGCCTGCGAAGCCTAAGAATGCCCATTCTTAGGTCCTATGTTTAGCCAGATGCAAAAGTGACACAAGCGCATGATGCCACACATGCATGCAAGGGGGCGCATGTGTCACGTTCATTCACAGTGGCTGAGAGGCCACTGGTGCGCCCATTCTCTGTCTGTCTCTCTCAAATTAAAAACTAAAAATAAAAAATGAGATGCATTCAATATAATGCATTTAATATGCCTTGATTGCTTCATGCAAAATAATATGCCAAATGCAAAGGGTGGAACAGTGAAAGTAGTAGACTTTTACAACAGTTTTTAATAATTTAAGATTACATTTTTCCAGTTTAAAACTAGAAAACCCAAAAAGTGCCCTGGAAAAAAAAAGTAAGCAAATTCAATGATGTTATTAATTACAAAATAGGCCACAGTAAGGCCAGGTGTGGTGGTATGCCCCGTAATCTCATCCCCCAGGAGGCAGAAGCAGGAGGCTCATGGATTTGAGGCCAACCTAGGTTACATAGTCAAACCCTGTCTATCAAAAGCAAACAAATAAGAAAAAAATAAATAGCCTCCCAGTGAAAAAGTGCAGTAGAAAAAAAAGGTCAAATACATTGAAATAGTCTTAGTAGGAATATGCACAATCTAAGAGAACTAAAATAAGATTCATAGTATTGCATGGAATTAGAGATGCTATTCAGTACAAACTGTTTTTAAAAATTTACAGTGAGGGGCTGCAGAGATGTCTTAGTGGTTGAGCGCTTGCCTGTGAAGCCTAAGGACCCTGGTTCAAGGCTTAATTCCCCAGTGTCCACGTAAGCCAGATGCATGAGGGGGCACATGCATCTGGAGTTTGTTTACAGTGGCTGGAGGCCCTGGTGCACCCATTCTCTCTCAGCCTCTTTCCCTCTCTCAAAAAAAAAAAAAAAAATATATATATAGTGAGGGACTGGGGAGATAGATCGGCAGTTAAAAGTGCTTGCTTGTAAAGTCTGTTGGCCTGGGTTCAATTCTCCAGCCACATAAACCCAGACAGTGGAATTCATTTCCAGTGGCAAGAGACCCTGGCTGCCCATACACACACACACACACACACACACACACACACACGTGCAAATAAATAAAAAAATTAAAAATATATACATGGGATTTTCTCACGAAATTAAATTATATATATGAGAAAAACTGCTGTTGGTACTTCTGATGCAATAATCTCTTAGAACTCTGTAGTTTGCTAAAATAACTATTGGCCATATTTGATATCTTACTACTTATCTTTTATGAAATTATAAAAATAAAAATTTGGGCTTGAGGGATGGAGAAATGGCTTAGTGGTTAAGGTGTTTGCCTGCGAAGCCAAAGGACCCAGGTTCGATTCCCCAGGACCCATGTAAGCCAGATGCACAAGAGGGCACATGCATCTGGAATTCATTTGCAGTGGTTAGAAGCCCTGGCGTGCCCATTCTCTATGCCTGTCTCTCTTCTATCTCTCTTTCTGTCTCTGCTTGAAAATAAATAAATAAAATTTTAAAAATTGGGCTTGAGAGATGGCTTAGCAGTTAAGATTTTTGCCTGCTTAGCCTAAGGTCCTAGGTTCGATTTCCCAGAGCCTACATAAGCCAGATGTACATGGTGCCACATGTGTGTGGAGTTTGTTTGCGGTGGCTAGAGGCCCTGGTACACCCATTCTCTCTCTCTCTCCCTCGCAAATAAATAAATAAATAAATAAATAAATAAATAAATAAATAAATAAATTTTTTTAGAGGCTAGGGAGATGACTTCATGGTTAAAGAGCTTGCCTACAAAGCCAAAGGACCCAGGTTCAACTCCCCAGAGTCCACATAAGCCAAATGCACATGGTGGCACATGTGTCTGGAGTTTGTTTGATGGCGACCCTGGCATGCCCATCCTCTCTCTCTTTCTCTCTCTCAATAAATAAGTAAAAATAAAATAAAATAAATTTTAAAATTGATTTGGGCTCAAGACTATATATTATTATTATTATTATTATTATTATTATTATTATTATTTGGTTTTTCGAGGTAGGGTCTCACTCTAGCCCAGGCTGACCTGGAATTCACCATGTAGTCTCAGGATAGCCTTGAACTCATGGCAGTCCTCCTACCTCTGCCTCCCAAATGCTAGGATTAAAGGCGTGCACCATGTCCAGCAAGACTACATTAAAAAAAAAATTATTTATTTATTTATTTTAGAGGGAGAGGGAAAGAGGCAGAGAGAGAGAGAATGGCCTTAAGCCGCTGCAAACGAACTCCAGACATGTGCGTCCTCTGAGTGCATGTGCAACATGGTACCCTTGATCACTGCATCTGGCTTATGTGGGACCTAGAGATTTGACCATGAGTACTTAGGCTTTATAGACAAGCGCCTTAACTGCTAAGCGATCTCTCCAGCCCTAATTTATTTTTATTCATTTATTTGAGAGAGAGAGAGACAGAGAGAACAGGCACACCAGGACCTCCAGCCACTACAAACGAACTCCAGACACATGCGCCACCTTGTGCATCTGGCTTATGTGGGTCCTGGGCAATCAAACCTTGGTCCTTTGGCTTTGCAGGCAAGTGTCTTAATCACTAAGCCATCTCTCCAGCCCAAAATAAAATATTAAAAATATAAAAATATAAACGTAGCCTATCCATGAGGGTATTATTGACACCTCACACTTAGAACCTGATCCTTCTGCATCACATTTTGGCTTAGAGTAACCAAAATGGGTGTATGTTTGTTTGCCTTTAAGAATTGTTCCTTTTTGCCTTAATAAGGAGCATTGGAGATGTAGCATTTCTTTTTATTTTTTCTTTTTCTTTTTTTATTTTATTTTGTTTTTGGGGGGAGAGACATAGAGAGAGACAGAGAGAGAGAGAAGGAGAGGAAGACAGATAGAGATGGGCGCGCCAGCAGCCTCTCAGCTGCTGCGAACGAAATCCAGATGTGTGTGCCCCCTCGTGGTCAAGTGCAGCATTGCGTCCTTGCATCACTTTGCATCTGGCTAAACGTGGGACCTGGAGATTGGAACTGCTGGAGATTGGAACCAGTGTTCTTAGGCTTAGGAGGCAGGTGCCTTAACTGCTAAGCCATCTCTCCAGCCCTTCTTTTTGGTTTTTCAAGGTAGGGTCTCGCTCTAGCCCAAGCTGACCTGGAATTCACTAGATAGTCTAGGCTGGCTTTGAACTCACATTGATCCTCCTACCTCTTTCTCTTGAATGCTGGGATTAAAGGTGTGCACCACCAGCAATATAGCATTTCTTGGTCATCTTCCAGAGCACTAGTGACACTTGTAAATATTCACACTGACACTTTGCTGATTTTACCAGAAGGTATCCCCCCTTTTTTTCAGTTTATGATTCCTATCTTCCTGGAATGTTCCATCAGTGGTTGGATTGAATTGACCAAGGTTAGCATTTCCTGTCATGCCTCCAGGAACCACTATTATCACACTGCCAACTGGCTGACCGTGATGTAAATGTCCAGGTTATGAGGTCTCCCCATGTAGAAGTGTCAAAGTGTATACATAAGAATCAGTAAAATGGGGCTGTGGAGATGGCTACGTGGTTAAGGTTCTTGTTTGCAATGCCTGCTGGCCCTGTTTCTATTCCCCAGTACCCACATAAAGCCAGATGCACCAAGTAGCACATACGTCTTGGTTTATAGTTTGTTCATAGTGGAAAGAGCCCGGGTGCCTATACTTTCTCCCTCCTTGCAAATCCATAAATATAGTTTAAAAAAATTAAAAATCAAAATAATTGAAAAGAAAAATCAGTAAAATATAACAGAGTGAAAATCATATTCTACTTCAGGTAAAAAGAATACAGGTTGTGGTGCTTAAACTTCAGTCCATACATTCACTATAATTCCCTCACCCTAGAATGCTGGCAGCCAAATCAAGAGTTTCTGTGGATCAGTCTGATATGGATTCACAATATCAAACAACATTTGTACTGGGTTGTATAAAAGTAGCTGAAACATCCTTTCTTACAGGACCGGATAAAGAGATCATGGCATATTCATACAGTGGAATGTTTTCATCTAAGAAGAAGGAGGTGGCATTATTACATATCAAAATAGAACATTTATTTTGTTAAGTGAAAAAAGTGGAGTATAGAGGGCTGGAGAGATAGATGGCTTAGCAGTTAAGGCGTTTGCCTGCAAAGGCAAAGGACCCCAGTTTGATTCTCCAGGACCCACACATAAGCCAGATGCACAAGGGGGCGCATATATCTGGAGTTCGTTTGCAGTGGCTGGAGGCCCTGGCATGCCCATTTTCTCTGTCTCTCTCTGCCTCTTTCTCTCTCAAATAAATAAATAAATAAATAAATGTTATAAAAAATGTGGAGCTTGGGGCCTGGAGAGATGGCTTAGCGGTTAAGCACTTGCCTGTGAAGCTTAAGGACCCTGGTTCAAGGCTCGATTCCCCAGAACCCACATAAGCCAGATGCACAAGGTAGTGCATGCATCTGGAGTTCATTTGCATGGCTGGAGGCCCTGGTGCACCCATTCTCTCTCTCTCTCTCTCTATCTATCTATCTATCTGCCTCTTTCTCTCTCTGTCGCTCTCAAATAAAAAATAAACAAAAATTTAAAAAAAAATGTGGAGCAGCCGGGTATGGTGGCGCACGCCTTTAATCCCAGCACTCGGGAGGCAGAGGTAGGAGGATTGCCATGAGTTCGAGGCCACCCTGAGACTACATAGCTAATTCCAGGTCAGCCTGGACCAGAGTGAGACAACAACAAAAAAAAAAACCCTGTGGAGCATAGAGTAGTACCACCATTTAGGTAAAAATGAATCAATACATAAAATATAACATGATAGATAGATAGATAGATAGATAGATAGATAGATAGATAGATAGATAGATAGATGTGTGAGAGAGAAAAAAATCTGGAGAAAAAATTAGAAAACTAAGAGTAATTGCCCCCTTAGCGAGAAACAGTTGTAGAGGTGGGATGGTTTGGCAGAAAGTTCTAGGTGGACACTCAACAATTACTCAGTGACCTCTCCCATTTCCCTGTCCACAGAATCCTAATTTTGTCAAGACTTGTAGAGATTCCCAGCCTAAGAGATGAAGAAGGCCTGGCATAAGCTAATCTGACAATCTTCTTTCATTTGCCAGATATTTAATTTTTGAAGTCTTTCTTGTAGGTAGAGATGCCAGTGTTGAAATTTGTCACACGAGAAACTAGGCCTTCCCAAAAGCAGAGAGAAATGAGTCTCGTGATTCTCCCTTGTATTTTCCAGCATTCGTAAATGTGATCACTAGAAAACGCTGACCAAACGCTTAGGGTTTCCTCAAAACCTCCAAATTCTATGATAATAATGGACCATTGTGACCATAGGACCTAGTTCATTAAAGTACATTCCATTGCAACAAGTTGGCAGGAGGCCAGACAGTTCTCTGCAAATTTAACAAGGTAGATTAAATAGAAATATGTTTTCTCTAATGAAACTTATGAAAGCAAGATGGAATCCACTGTGAACAATCACGGCCTAGCCCCTCAGGTTAGCCTGTTTTAGGGAAGGTACGTACTCGTAAGAACTTAGCAGTTTCTGACCACGAATTTTCCTGGGAAGTAATTTCTGATTTAGAAAGCAGAAACTGATTTGATGAGAACAGGACGTGTGAGTACTACAAACCATTATTTGTGTTGAGATGTGAATCGTTTTATATATGTCAATAAAACCCACGCGCCCTGAGGACAATGTTCTACATGAGGAGAAGAAGCTTGGACAACTGTTTCCAAGGCTTGAGTCATTTTAGAGTCACCCTTACGACTTGGTGATTTCTGAGCCTCACATGTATGCTGCAATTTAATGTTTCTTAAGTGCCTGTTTACTTTTGAAATGAGGATTGATTTAGCCCTGTCTCATGTTTCTGAGATGTTGGACTTGAAGCGTTGTGTATACTCTTTTCTAATACACAGTCACAGACGCTAACTGGTTAACATTCATGCATGTGCTCTCTAAAATTGCCTTACCCATTACCACACTTTGCCAAACCATGCGGCTGTTTAGAGTGTCCTTGTCAATTACTTCTCCTCTTCTTCTTCCACTAGGTGGCAGTCAAGTATAATCAAATTATATTAGTTCAAATGTGAGACTTTTTTTTAAACTGCTGTAGAGAGTTATAAGAGTCTGCAGGATCTGCCATCATTTGGGTGGGGCTAGGATCTAAACTTAGATTGAGGAAGGAGTTTGACTTTATAGGGGAAGGAGACATATCAAACATTTGGATCATTTGGCATACTATTTTTTTTTTTTTAAAAACTATATCCACTTTATATTCACCATGCCTTCCTCCTTCACCGGTTTTTCACCTGCTCGGGATGGAGAGAGAGCATGTGCATGGAAAGGACAGGAAGCGTCCCGTGTTCTTTTTGATAAGTTCCAGTGGTAACTGTCTGCTAAGCATGTTTTCCTGCCTCTCCCAAGACTTCCTGGGAACTGGAGATAGAGCTGGCGTCCCGATTGTTTCTTTTCTTTTCTTTTTTTTTATTTAAATAAATCGTTTTTATTTATTTATTTGAAAGAGAGAGAGAGAATGGGCGCTCCAGGGCTTCCAGCCACTGCAAACAAACTCCAGATGCTTGCGCCTCCTTGTGCATCTGGCTTATGTGGGTCCTGGGGAGTTGAACCTGGATCCTTTGTCTTTGCAGGCAAACACCTTAACCGCTAAGCCATCTGTCCAGCCCCCGATTGTTTCTTGTTTGGCTGCAGCTCTGGGACTGCACCCTGGGGAAGCTGACCATTGCAGACAGCCTACAACCAAGCTGTGAAATGGTTGATTTAGAATCACTACCGCCATGCCAGAGCTCGAGTGCGGGGTCTTGTACGCGCCAGGCAAGGACTGCACAATAGTCGGTTTGGCTTTGAGCCCTCATCTTCTCTTTCATTCTTTCTCTGGTTCCTCTTCTACTTGTTCTCCCACCTAGAGCTTTCATATCCTCCTCTGTAGGCCCAGTTCTACCCTAAGCAGGAGCTTGCTCAGGTTTGAACTTCCTAAGAATGATTCACACACACACTCTCACCTCTTACTTATCAGTGTTCCACCTGTCCTGTTCTTGCCGGGCTGTCGTGTCCATTTGGTAGTAGCATGGAAAATAATGTACGTATCAGAGACCTAGCCTGTTTTCTTCAAGTGGCTGTTTACATTTTCTTAATTTAAATTACTTTATTTTATATATTTGAGAGAGAGAAAGAAGTGGGGGGTGGGGGGGGGAGAGAAAGGATGTACCAGGGTCTTTAGCCACTGTAAGTGAAGTCCAGACTTATGTGCCACCATGTGCATTTTGCTTACGTGGGACCTGGGGAATCAAACCTGGGTCCTTTGGCTTCGCAGGCAAACACCTTACCTGCTAAGCCATCTCTCCAGCCCGCTGTTTACATTTTTAAAAAATATTTTATTATTTATTTATTTGAGAGAGAGAGAGAGAGATACAGAAATAGGCAGGTAGAGAGAGAGAGAGAGAGAGAGAATGGGTGCGCCAGGGCCTCCAGCCACTGCAAACAAACTCCAGATGCATGCACCCCCTTGTGCATCTGGCTTATGTGGGTCCTGAAGAATCAAGCCTCGAACCGGGGTCCTTAGGCTTCATAGGCAAGCGTTTAACCGCTAAGCCATCTCCCAGCCCCCGCTGTTTACATTTTAATGTGGAGAAATAGAAAAGCCTATCTTAAAGGCTCAAGGTTTTATTTATTTATTTTTTCGAGGTAGGGTCTCACTCTAGCTCAGGCTGACCTGGAATTTACCGTGTAGTCTCAGGCTGGCCTCGAACTCATAGTGATCCGAGTGCTGGGATTAAAGGCTTGCACCACCGCGCTCTGCCAAGGCTCAAGGTTTTTGCAATTGGTAACATTTACAGTACTCTGCTAAACCACTAGGGTGGAAGTATGAATTTAGAACGGCATCCCTTGTGCTGCTCAGCTGTACAGTGTGCTGTGATCTTGCTTCCGAGCATGTCTGTAGTAGGCTGTGCATCTGTAAATTAGCCTCTTTTTTGTTTTATTGTTTACTTACCATGAACACTGTCAGTACAGAGTAGCCTGAATTGATCATTGGATGCTTGTGGCCCTCAGAGGGGTGGTGGGGGGGACAAGAGTGGGGAGGACAGAACAGCAGATTGAGAGTCTACAGATGAGGCGCAGCTCAATGGTGGAACGTGTTCTTACCATGCACAAGGGCTTAGTTTGATCACCACAAAAAGAGGAGCAGGGAGGGGGCAGGAAGAAAGAGAGAGTTCAGTTTTGGGGGAGGGCTAGTTTCCAGAGGTGCCATGAAGTCCATCTTGAGAACCTTGTAATTGATGTGAAATTTATGGACAGGAACCTTGATTTTTTTTTAGTGACATTGTCCTGCTGACTAACTTGCTGACTGTGTTACTGCCTCCATTCTCCCCGTCTCTCCTCCTGTTTTCCCAGCTCATTTCTAACTTCTCTCCCTCCTGCACCCACTTTTCTGCTCACCTGTCTTCCACTATCATTTTTTTTTCTGAAAAATTCCTATCTTTTTGCTAAATGCTTTTAAACAAAAGAATGATGTTGACCTTAGAGTCAGTTAATTAAATTACCCTTGACTTTGCTGGATTAGGATCTTACTTGTAGTCCCATTGGAAGACTTTTAGTCTCTCAAATTCATTCTTTGTTCTCAATTCGTTCTCAATGTATTCTTCTCCTTTCAGATCGTTGGCTACATTAATGCCCCCTTCTGAATTTGCTTGCCTGAACTGCATCTCTGTCCTCCTCTGTCAGCCCTGGTTTTACTTTTGGGTCATTTCCCTGGAAGCTGGTTATGCTTTATTATCCTTTCTCCTTCCCTCATTGACACTATTTACGGAAGCCTGTAGGTGGAGGGAGCCCTCTGGTGTTTGATGGGCATTCTTCAGGGCTAAATCAAAAGTGTGTTTAGAGCTGGAGGAGATGGCTTAGTGGTTCAAACGCTTGTCTGCAATGACCCATGTTCTACTGCCCAGATCCCACGTAAGCCAGACATACATGGTGAAACATGCACAAGGCCGCACATGCCCACTAGGTGACACAAGGATCTGGAGTTTGATTGCAGTGGCTGGAGGCCCTGGCACGCCAATTTCCCCTCGTAAAAAAATACAAAATAAAAAAATTATTTTTAAGAAAAGTGTATTTAGTTGGACAGAAAAGGTAAAAAGGGTTTAGATATCATCTTTCTGTCTGCTCAGTATTATAACATAATCAAGTATTTAGTCAAAGAATTGTAGTGCAGTTGTATAACAGCACTGCAAACACAGGCCTACTGGAAATACCTAACAAGAGAGCTGAGGTGTCTTTTAAGAGTTTTAAAGCCAAAGGGTAATGAAGGCACTTAAAATGCAAGAGTTTTGCCAAAGCCTGGTAGCTAGGTACAGCCAAATAAGCGATAAGAAATTGATGTTGTAAGAATCATGTGTTTGGATTACATTTCTTTGGCTTGCCTGTTCATAGTCTTATCCTGAAAATGTGCCTAAAATCTATTACATAACCTTTCTATGGCTTGATGTATTATTTCTTCTTCTAATCTGTTCTCTATTCCCTTGTGATAACATATGATTGTCAGGTCTTACAAGTATTAGAAGATAAGTTCACGTCAAGAAATGGGTTTTCTGTGAAATGACATAGAGGATTATTTGTCACCATGCTTTTAAAAAGGCCTGGCTCCCTGGGATGTAGCTCAGTGATGGAGCGCTTGCCTACACTCTGAGGCCTTGCTTTCAATTCTCATTACTCCCCAGACGCCTGCACGAGCCTGGACCCTTTGTAAGAATGGCATACTACGACTGTAGTCGTTTATCTGTTATTTTGGCACGCTGTCCATGCTTCCATTCATTACTTTTCTCTTTCTCTTTTATCATATACACATCTGAATTATTAATTTAGTGCTAGGGTTTTTCCTCATGCTAGTATTTATTTATCATTACTAATACTTCTGCCTTTTTACTTACTGATACCCTCACATATGGGATGGCTTATAATCTTCACATAAATCTTAGCTTTTTCATGAGAAACCGAAGCAGGCATGGGGCTTCTTCATATTCCTTGAGCACAGCTGTGCCTGGGCATCTGCATATGAAAATGCATGTTTTTAAAATTAATTAATTAATTAATTAATTATTTCTGCAGTTCCAATCTCCAGGTCCCACGTTTAGCCAGATGCAAAGTGATGCAAGGGCGCAATGCTGCACTTGACCACAAGGGGGTGCACGCATCTGGATCTTGTTCACAGCATCTGAGAGGCTGCTTGCGCGCCCATCTTTGTCTCCCTCTCCCTCTCTCTCTGTCTCTCTCTGTGTCTCTCTCCAAAAAAAAAAAAAATTGTATTTTCAGCTGGGCATGGTGGTGCATGCCTTTAATCCCTGCTCTCGAGAGGCAGAGGTAGGAGGATCACCGTGAATTCAAGGCCACCCTCAGACTACAGAGTGAATTCCAGGTCAGCCTTCACTAGAGTGAAGCCCTACCTCAGAAAAGAGAGAGAGAGAAAGAAAAGAAAAGAAGCAGCAGCTTGACAGTGACCCAGGCCTGTAATGTGGCACTCTGGGAGGCAGAGGCCGAGGATTGTGAGTTCAAGGCTAACCCGAGGCTACAGAGTAAGTCCCCAGGCCAGCCTGAGCTATGTGATACCCTGTCTCAAAATCAAGAAGCTATGGGCTGGAAAGGGGCTTGCCTGCAAAGCCAAAAGACCCAGGTTTGATACCCTAGGATCCACATAAGCTAGATGCACAAGGTGGTACATGTGTCTACAGTTCGTTTGCAATGGCTGGAAGACCTGGCGTGCCCATTCTCTCGCTCTTTAGCTCACTTGTGCTCTCTCTCTCTCTCTCTCTCTCTCTCTGTCTCTCTCCCTTTCTGCCTCTTTCTCTCTCAAATAAATCAATAAAAATAAAATACTTTAAAAAGTAAAGAAGCTAAATAGAAAAGTACACATATGATTCTGTTTTGTGTAAACTGCAAAAAGGAAGTAAAACTCAAGCTTGTTATGTGTGTCTTAGCATCTAGGGAGAGTTACCAGTGCTTATTTTCTTTATACAGTTAGTCTTGCAATGGTGGGGATTGAACCTCGAGCCTTGTGCACGCTGGCAAGTGCTCTGCTGCTGAGTTATATCCTCAGCCCATCTATGGTTATCTCTTTTTCACCTTCTATGTTATGTACCTCCAGTATAGGTGGTGATATACTACTTCTTCAATGAGAATAGAATTGTTTTCAAAATAAAGCATTCCTATAATTTAAAGAATATATACAATATGATAAGCTCGTTTTCTTCAAACTTTTATCTGAACCACTTGTGCTCCTATGGGATGGTACAAGACTTTTAAGTTAAGGGTGATTTTGGAGTATTATCTTTTAAAATAAATAAATAAATAAATGTTTATTTATTTATTTATTTATTTATTTATTTATTTATTTATTTATTTTCAAGGAGAGAGAGACACACACAGAATGAATGAGTATACCAGGGCCTGTAGCCACTGCAAAAGAACTCCAGATGCATGGTTCACTTTGTGCACCTGGCTTTATGTGGGTACTGGGAATCTAATGCAGGTCATACGGCTTTGCAGGCAAGTGCCTTGACTGCTGCGCCATCTCGCCAGCCCCAAGGAGTATCTTTCTTTCTTTCTTTCTTTCTTTCTTTCTTTCTTTCTTTCTTTCTTTCTTTCTTTCTTTCTTTCTTTATTTGGTTTTGCAAGGCAGGGTCTCACTCTGGTCCAGGCTGACCTGGAATTAACTATGTAGTCTCAGGGTGGCCTCGAACTCTCGGCGATCCTCCTACCTCTGCCTCCCGAGTGCTGGGATTAAAGGCGTGCGCCACCACACCCGGCTTCCAAGGAGTATCTTTAAAATAAATGTTTCTGGAGAGAAGAAATATATGATCCCATTACACAGAGGAAAGCACTGCTGAAACCGTCCTCCTAGCTGCCTTTTCTGTAGCGTCTTCAGACAAAATCTTAAGCATGTACAGTTGAATGTGTTGCTTGTTGATTTAAATTCACATCACACATTGCTGCTTATAAAAGTTATTCTTTACTTGTCTGTCTGCCTCTTTTATCTCTCCTTCTGGGCTTCCCTTTTCTGTCTTCCGGCCTTTTGTCCTCTTTCTATACTTTTTTCCCCTTCCCCACCTCCCTTTCCTCCGTTACTTTCTTTTGTCAGAAACATTCATTTTGCTGCTACTGCATGCCAGACACTTTGCTCAAACGGGTGTCTTCATTCTGCCAAAATATGAAGAGCACCATGACATGCAATTAATAATTGAAAAAAAAAAAAAAACCCATATATCTGTAGAACCTGCTTTGCGCCCGTGCTGAGCCAGTGTTCCCAAGAAGTCCGTGGAATCAGTACCCCGGATGACTTAGGCTGAGGGCTGGTGCCTTGCGGGGGGAGGGCAGCGTGCTGGATCTGCCCTGGGTAAGGACCTTCACTGCTGGCATTGCCTTGGGGTAGGTCGCTTGCCTTTGTTAGGTGTTTGCTTTGTTCTTTTTTTTCCTTTTTTTTATTATTATTTTTATTGACTTTTAATCTTACATACCAAAAAAACCCCACCTGATATTTCCCTCCCCTCCCCCATTCTACTTTGGAACTCTGGTCTCCATCATATCCCCTCCCTTTCTCCATTAGTCTCTCTCCTAATTTGATGACATCATCTTTCTCTTCTATTTTGAGGGTCTTGCAAAGGTATTGCTAGGCACTGCAAGATCATGGATATCGAGGCCAATTTCTGTCTGGGCAGCTGCATTGTAAGAGGTCATATCCTTCCTTTGGCTCTTCCATTCTATCCGCCCCCTCTTCCGCAATGGTCCCTGAGCCACTGGAGGATGTGACAGAGGTGTTTCAGTGCTAGGCACTCCTCCATCCCTTCTTCTCAGCACTATGTTGCCTTTTGTGTCATCCCAGTGGTCATCACCATCTGAAAAGAGAAGCTTGCTTTTTTTTTTTTTTTTTTTTTTTTTTTTTTTGAGGTAGGGTCTCACTCTGGCTCAGGCTGACCTGGAATTCACTATGTAGTCTCAGGGTGGCCTCGAACTCTCTGCGATCCTCCTACCTCTGCCTCCCCGAGTGCTGGGATTAAAGGCATGCACCACCATGCCCGGCTGCTTGCTTTGTTCTTAATGCAGAGTTTTACAAAGGATTGAGCTGAATGAGGCCCAAAGGAGAAACCTACTTTCATGATCCCTGACTTCAATCTGATAAGGAAGCCTCTGTTACAGCACTCAGTCCCCAGGGGACTTAGAGGCCTGGGACATGAGTTAGGCAGTTTTCTTCTACAAAGGGCTAGATAGTAGATATTTACTTTGTTTTTGTTGTTGCTGTTTGTTTTGTTTTTAAGGTTTAGAGAGACTTGATTAAAGGAAGGAAAGAACAAAGAGAACTCTTGCCCATGAAAAGGCAGAAGGAGGCAGAGCCCCATATTTCAGGCTGTGTGACCATGAGCTAGGAGAGTAAGGAGTGAATTAGAAAAGGGTGATTCCAGAGACGTGAGGTTAACACATGCAAAAACCAGTTGGCAAAGCCGGGCGTGGTGGCGCACGCCTTTAATCCCAGCACTCGGGAGGCAGAGGTAGGAGGATCGCCGAGAGTTCGAGGCCACCCTGAGACTACATAGTTAATTCCAGGTCAGCCTGGACCAGAGTGAGACCCTACCTTGCAAAACCAAAAAAAAAAAAAAAAAAAAAAAAAACAGTTGGCAAAGGATTGGAAATCCTTCATAGCCTGGGCTACTTGTGACCATGAGGGAGAGAGAGGGTGCCATATAAATGACCTACGAGGCATGAGCTCTCACTCACGTGGAGCCGTGGGTACCAGGCTTTCTGGTGAATGTCTTTTCCCAGCCCACTATAGCCTACTTCTACCTTTGGAGTCCTCTTCTCTTCTCTTCTCTTCTCTTCTCTTCTCTTCTCTTCTCTTCTCTTCTCTTCTCTTCTTCTCTTCTTTCCTCCTCCTCTCCTCTCCTCTCCTCTCCTCTCCTCTCCTCTCCCCTCCCCTCCCCTCCCCTCCCTTCCCTTCCCTTCCCTTCCCTTCCTTTCCTTTGCAAGCCCAGCAGACTGGCTTTTTTTTTTTTAATGCAAGAGAGAGAGAGAATTGGCATGCAGGGCATCCAGCCACTGCAATTGAACGTCAGACGCGTGTGCCCCTCTGTGCCCATGTGCAACCTTGCTTGCTTGTGTCACTGTGCGTCTGGCTTATGTGGCATCTGAAGAGTTGCACATGAGTCCTTAGGCTTTACAGGCAAGCGCCTTAACTGCTAAGCCATCTCTCCAGCCTGTCTATCTTTCCTTCCTTCTTTCCTTCCTTCCTTCCTTCCTTCCTTCCTTCCTTCCTTCCTTCCTTCCTTCTTTCTTTCTTTCTTCCTTCCTTTTTTCTGTCTTAAGAAACTGCCTGTATCACTACTCAATTTACTGTTCGAGGTCACAAGATCTCTCAGTGGGTATGTTCTGAACTCTCTTTCACTGCCCCTGTAACTTTGCCATTATGGGGTGGAAGCTGACACACATAAAACATAATTCCATGGGCTTTGCTGTGTTGAAATAAAGTTTTATTTACAGAAATAAGCCAAAAACCCAAATATGTCCCATGGGGCTACAGACTGCCAGTACAATCTGCCAGGAGAGCCCCAGGGCCTCAAGTGTGGCAGCCAAAGGGTCTGTTGCTTTACACTGTCTGACCCTTGGGAAGGCCCACTCACCCTAATTTTCCCACCCATCATTTGCTTCTAAATGTTCTGATCCTATTGCTCTTTGGGCAACAAAAGAGTCTCTAGCTTCTCCCTAAACTTCATGTCCCTGAAGCATCTTTCAGC
Source organism: Orientallactaga sibirica (assembly GCA_036365145.1). Taxonomy (NCBI): domain Eukaryota; kingdom Metazoa; phylum Chordata; class Mammalia; order Rodentia; family Dipodidae; genus Orientallactaga; species Orientallactaga sibirica. The sequence continues at coordinate 6,210,633 of JAEOAD010000054.1, read as the reverse complement.
AAGTGTATGCACAGATTTTAACTGCCATAAACCCTAAAGATAAAAACTGAGGATGGGCTGGAGAGATGACTTTGTGGTTAAGATACTTGCCTGTGAAGCCTAAGGACCCAGGTTCGATTCCCCAGGACCCACATGAGCCACATGTACATGGTGGTGCATCCGTCTGGAGATTGGGTGCACCAGGTCCTCTGGCCACTGCATTTTCTCTTCTCTCTCTCTCCCCCTTTCTCTCTATCATTTATCTCTAATATATATACACACATACTCACACAAACTGAGGCAAGGGCTGGGGAGATGGCTTAGCAGTTAAAGTGTTTGCCTGCAAAGCCAAAGGTCTTCGGTTCAATTCCCCAGGACCCACATAAGCCAGATGCACAAGTTGGCACATGCGACTGGAGTTCGTTTGCAATTGCTAGAGGCCCTGGTGCACCCATTCTCTCTGTCTCTCTCTTTCTCTCTCTATGCCTTTGTCTCTCTTAAATAAATAAATAAAATATAATAAAAATTAAAAAAACTAAAAAAAACCCTGAGGCTAATTAATGTTGATAAAGTGTTGTTTTCAAAAAGCAGTACAATGCATATAATACAAATTGTCCTGAAGAGTCCAAAGGCTGGGAGTGGAGCCTAGTGGTAGAGTACTTGCCTAACATGTATGAGATCCCGAGTTTAACCACAGTGCTAAAAACAAGCAAACAAAAGAAAAACGAAACAACCCCTGAGGTTTGGTTTCTACATAATGCCATGTTTTGATCCGCGAAGAGCATCTCAAAGTGCACTCGCTAGAGTAAAGGTTATGCATTAATTACTTTCTTATTGTTGTGAACAAGTATCTGACCAGAAGCAACTTGAAGAAGGAAAGGAAAGGGTTTAATTCGCCATCCATTTCCAGGGAGGAGCGTTCCATCGCAGGGGGAAGTCACGACAGGCCAGCTCTTCACATTGCAGTCAGGAAGCAGAAGATCTAGAACCGGAAGCTGTAAGACCCCATCCAGTTGCTCACTTCCTCTAAAAAGGCTTCACCTCTTAAAGGTTCCCTAACCTTTCCTAACAGTGTCGTCTGCTGTGGAACAGGTGTTTGAGAGCGTGAGCCAATGGGAGACATTATACATTCAAGTCACAACAGAGCGTAAATCCAATCGAGGCTCTTGGCACCTTAAAGCAAAAAAAAAAAAAATAAATTTTTTTCTAGCCCAGGCTGACCTGGAATTCACTATATAGTCTCAGGTTGGCCTCGAACTCATGGCTAGCCTCCTACCTCTGCCTCCCGAATGCTGGGATTAAAGGTGTGCACCACCACGCCCGGCTTTGTTTTTAGAAAGATTATCCTCCAGCTGGGGAGATTGCCTAGTGGTTAAGGTGCTTGCTTGTGAAACCTAAGGACCCAGGTTCAGTTCCCTCAGTACCCATGTAAGCCAGATGCACAAGGTGGCACTTGCATCTGGAGCGGCTAGAGTCCCTTGGTGCATCCATTCTCTCTATCTGCCTCTTTTTCTCTCTCACTCTCTCAAATAAATAAAATATTTCTTAAAAAAAGATTATACTCACATTCTTTACATGTAGAATATGCCCTTTCTAGCACTGCTTTTTCCCCTAAAATATATCTTGTATTTTGCTTATAAAACTCCTATGCATAAGTTAGTTGTCAGGACAGGTTTTGCCGGCTCTCTGCCCGTCACCATTGAGTCTTCTGGGACTGGTCTGTTGAATAATGTCCCATGCACCTAGCAATGGTTTCTATACATTTGCCATCTGAGTTGACAGCGTGGCCATCATCACCTGAACAGCCACATTGTCAACCATTGTCACTAGTGTCTTTCCAGCAGAAAAGAGGTTCTCTGCATTCACCATTCTTTCTCGAGAACACATGAAGATTTCTAAGCTTGATGTGTAAAATCCTTCTCGTAAGTTATCAGTCCGTTTTGTGCTGCTGTCACACCCGACTGGGTAACTTATGAAGAGCGTAAATTATTTCCCACAGTTCCAGAGGTGGGAAGTTCAGGGTCACACCATCAGCCTTTGTTCTAGGGAGCGTCTTCTCACACCCTCACATGGCACAGGAGGTGAAGCGCAAAGTGACCCAACGCCCCGTGAAGCGTCAAGGCTTTGGGGCCATCATTGACGCCTTGTGGCTTAATGGTCTCGTCAAGCCCCACCTGTTAATACTGTCACCTTGACAGCACTTGGATTTTGAGCAGATGCATTCAAACCACAGCATTAAGATAAAGGATAGTTAAGAGTCTCTTTTGAGGGGCTAGAGAGATGGCTTAGCGGTTAAGGCATTTGCCTGCGAAGCCTAAGGACCCCAGTTCAATTCTCCAGGTCCCATGTAAAAGCTAGATGCACAAGGGGGTGCACACATCTGGAATTCGTTTGCAGTGGCTAGAGGTTCTGGCATGCCCATTCTCACTCTCCCTCTCTCTTTCCCTCGCTCTGTCTCTAATAAATAAATTTTAAAAATTTAAAAATCTTTAAAGAGTCTCTTTTGAGGCTGAAGAGGTAGCTCAGTGGTTAAAGGTGCTTCCTTGTAAAGCCTGCTAGCTGGGGTTCAATTCCACAATGACCACAGGAAGCAAAAAGTGGCCCATGGATCTAGCATTCATTTGTAGCAGCAAGAGACCTTGCACGTGCGCGCACGCGCACACACACACGTGTACAAACAAATAAGTGGAAACAAAGAGGTTCTTTTTCTTTAGACATCTGCGTAAAGAGTAGATGTGCTTTCTTTTGGGGGTTTTCAGTTGCTAGATAATTAAGATAACAAAAGCAGCAAGTGTGACAGCCCATGTTATCTTTAATCCCAATTGCTCAGGAGGCTAAAGCAGGATTAGCTGAGCCTCAGAGTCCAGCACCAGCCTGCCAACGTAGCAACACCCGCACTCAAGATCCTTTGCAGAGGCTAGAGGTCCTGGCATGCTCTTTCTCTCTCTATCTACCTCTCTCTCTAACAAATAACTAAGAAAACAGAATCCCAATATACATAATTGTATATTTGAATTCTTTACGTTCTTTCAATGTCTTCCTAGTTTCTAAGGAAGAAAATTTTAATTGTTCAAATTTGGTTAAGAAGCTAGCCTCCTTTCGATTTTTTTCATTCTCTCTCCCCCATATAGACTAGTTTGGGTTACAACGCTGGAGATTTGTCTTTTTCCATAAACCCTCTTGGTAGATTTGTATAAGATGGAGAGTAACAGTTGCCATGACATTGCTGCCTGAAGCTTACTCTTTGTTTCAAAATACTCAGTGAATACCCTCCTTAATTATTGCACGCACTCTAGTCAATTGAGTCAATTTTGGTTTATTTTGCCACTTGCATAAAGTGGATGAGGAGGAGCTCCATGAAGGACTGGGACCCTCCGGGAATTTCTCCCACATTTGGTGGAATGTTGCTGACCATATTCCACTTGGAGTTGCTCTACCGAATGGGAAGGAGAGGTGGTGGTTGTATCAGCCGAGACCACAGGAAAGCTGTTCTGATGGGGCTGACTTGAGGTGCACCTGCCTTCAGCTTGGTGACAGTGGTCCTGGTGTGGTGCCTCTCATGCTCTTTCCAGTGCTGGTACTGCAAAAAAAAAAAAAAAAAAAAAAAAAAAACCAAAAAACTGAAACCTTGCATTTCTGTTTTGAATCATTTTTGCCCATAAGAGATTATCTGCCATCAGCAAAATGGAATTAAAACAGTAATTTATGGCATTTTTGAAAGCCAAAATTTGAAGCATAAATTGCATTGAAAAGAATTTGAAAGTCATTCTTAGTAGAATCTGTATTTAATTAAGATACATGGGCCTGAGAATTAATTTTCAGGTCAAGTTTTTTTGCCCATATGTTTTTGATGAAAATGTTTACTTGTAGCTAAGTCACAGTTTAGAATTTTAAAATAGGAAATTTCGTAACCTTCAACCAAGTTTTCATCAGCATTTACTTTTTTCCAGACCTTTTTTTTTTTTTTTTTTCTTCGAGGTAGGGTCTCACTCTAGCCCAGGTTGACCTGGAATTCACTATGTACTTTCATGATGATCCTCCTACCTCTGCCTCCCGAGTGCTGGGATTAAAGGCGTGCACCACCACACCCGGCTTCCAGAACTTTTTTATTGCACCTCTTTTATCAGTTAAAAAATAATAACACTCTTAATAAAAGGGGACTGCTCATGTGCATACATGCATATATTCGTTTGCAAAATATGTGCACGCTTATTTTTATATTGTGTATCATATAAAGCATACATAATAGAAACTTTTTTTTTTTGGAGAGAGAGAGGGAGAGGAAGACAGATAGAGATGGGTGCGCCAGTAGCTGCTCAGCTGCTGCGATTGAAATCCAGATGCGTGCGCCCCCTTATGGTCAAGTGTGGCATTGCACCCTTGCGTCACTTCGCATCTGGCTAAACGTGGGACCTGGAGATTGGAACCAGCGTTCTTAGGCTTAGGAGGCAGGCACCTTAACCGCTAAGCCATCCTTCAGCCCGATAGAAACTTTTTTGTGATAGGGTCTTATAAAGCCCAGGCTGGCCTCAACCTGGATTTCTTTTTTTTTTTTTTTAATTAATTAGTTAATTAGAAAGAGAGAAAAGGGCAGAGAGAGAGAGAGAGAGAGGGAGAGAGAGAGGGTGAGAACAACGGGCATGCAAGAGCATCCAGCCACTGCAAACGAACTCCAGATGCATGCGCCCCCTTGTGCATCTGGCTAATGTGGGTCCTGGAGAATCCAACCAGGATCCTTTGGCTTTGCAGACAAACACCTTAACTGCTAAGCCATCTCTCCAGCCTCTCCACCTGGAATTCTTATGTAGTCAAAGATGACTTGGATCTGATCCTCCCTCTTCCACCTCCCAAGTGCTGCTGTTCCAGGCATGCACCCCTACACCCGGTTTATGCAGTGCAGACCTTAAAACCCAAGGCCTTGTGCATGTGAGGCAAGCATCTACCAATGGAGCTACATTCCTAGCCTAGAAAATTTCAATTATAACAAAGAATCAATCTTGATAAAACACAGCTGTATCTATTAGCAATAATATTAGCAATATTAGCTTTAACTTATTTTTTTAATTTTTAAAATTATTTTTTATATATTTTTGGAGAGAGAGACAGAGAGAGAGGGAGAGGAAGACAGATAGAGATGGGCACGCCAGCAGTCTCTCAGCTGCTGTGAACGAAATCCAGATGTGTGCGCCCCCTTGTGTCCAAGTGCGGCATTGCACCCTTGCGTCACTTTGCATCTGGCTAAACGTGGGACCTGGAGATTGGAACCGCTGCACTTTGGAACCAGCGTTCTTAGGCTTAGCAGGCAGGAGCCTTAGCCGCTAAGCCATCTCCCCAGCCCAGCTTTAACTTTTTGATAATGAGAAATCAATATGCTTTTTTAAAAAAATATGGCACTGTAACACGGACATTTGGACCTACTTGAAGTTTATTTTAGTCTCATCCAATAGTTTGTGGTTGTGTTGAAATTTGTTGGTAAATTTTTTTAGACTCAGTGATTGCAATGCTATTGTATATTCTGGCACTTCATACAATTTTTTCTGTTTTCTTTTTGTTTGTTTTAGTTTATTTATTTATTTTTAAATATTTTATTTATTTATTTTTTAAAAAAAGGCAGAGAGAGAGAGAATTGGTGTGCCAGGGCCTGTAGCCACTGCAAACAAACTCCAGACGCATGTGCCACCTAGTGCACCTGGCTTATGTGGGTCCTTTGGTTTTGCAGGCAAGCACCTTAATTGCTAAGCCATCTCTCCAGCCCTGTTTATTTAATTTTTTTGAAACAGGGTCTCACTTTAGCCCAAGCTGACCTGGAACCCATTATAGGTTGCTTCTTTTCATTTTCTGTAACATTTGAAGTTTGATTACTTCCTCCATCATTTCTCCCCTAAGTTTTAAAATTTATTTTAGAGAAATAGAGAAGGAGAGGGAGGGAGGGCCCCCTGCCACTTCAGCCAAACTCCAGACGCATGCACCTTGTCCATTTGGCTTATGTGGGTTCTGTGGAGTCAAACCCGGATCTTTTTTTTTTTTTTTCTTCTTTTTTTCTTTTTCGAGGTAGGGTTTCACTCTGGTCCAGGCTGACCTGGAATTAACTATGTAGTCCCAGGGTGGCCTCGAACTCATGGCAATCCTCCTACCTCTGCCTCCCGAGTGCTGGGATTAAAGGCGTGCGCCACCACGCCCGGCGTCAAACCCGGATCTTTAAGTTTCACAGGCATGCATCTTAACCACTGCCTATAAGGAAGTTGTAAGATGTATCCCATAGTATTTCATAAGCTTTTTTCCTGGTTATTTAGGACGTCACCATTGGGGAAACCTAAGTGTATGGGAACTCTCAACTGTACTGCTTTTCTGGCTTCTGTATGGCAGTCTAAAGTTATTTCAAAACTACAAGGTTAAGGGCTGGAGAGATGGCAGAGCAGTTAAGGCGCTTGCCTGCAAAGCCTAAGGACCTAGGTTCGGTTCCCCAGGACCCATGTAAGCCAGATGCACATGGTGGCACATGCGTCTGGAGTTTATTTGCAGAAGCTAGAGGCCCTTGTGTGCCCAGTCTCTCTGTCTCTCTCTCTCCCTCTCTCTCTCTCTCTGTGTATCTGTCTGTCTCCTCTTTTTCTGCTCACAAATAAATACTAAATAAATAAAACTACAGATTTGAACTTTGTTTATGCACTACATTTTACTGAGCCTCCAGTGGCATGTTAAGTACTGTTCCAGACCCTGGGAATAGGCTAAGAACCAAGTTGACAAAGGTCTCTGTCCTTGTGGAGCTTATATTTCACCAGAGGTGGCCAAAACTAATGAATGTATGTATGTATTGTGCTAGGTAGTACAGCTTGCTCCTCATTGAGAAAGGGGCAATTGAAGAATGAGTAGAAAGAAATAAAGAAGCAAGCAAAACCGGGCGTGGTGGCACACACCTTTAATCCCAGCACTCGGGAGGCAGAGGTAGGAGGATTGCCGTGAGTTCAAGGCCACCCTAAGACTACATAGTGAATTCCAGGTCAGCCTGAGCTAGATTGAGACCATACCTAAAAAAAAAAAAAAGAAGAAGCAAGCAGTGTGAATGTCTATATGAAAACCAGTCATAGACTTTTTATTTATGGTGGGCCAGGGGGAGAGGGTCCCATGGCATGTGTGGGTTGGTCAAAGGTCAAATTTCAGCATGGTTCCCACCTTCTACCTTATCTTTTTTTCTCTTTTTGGTTTTTCGAGGTAGGGTCTCGCTCTAGCCCAGGTTGACCTGGAATTCACTATGTAGTCTCAGGCTGGCCTTGAACTCATGGCGATCCTCCTACCTCTGCCTCCCGAGTGCTGGGATTAAAAGCATGCGCCACCACACCCACATTTGACCCCCCCATCCCTTCAGTCTGCCAAGAACCCCACACCCCTCCCTGTGTTCCTGCTTTGATTGTTACACGCGAGCACTCGCTTTTTCCCTTTCTTGTTTGTTTTCTTGAAATTGCTTATTTACCTATCTTTTCATCAGATTACTGTGCAATCTTCGAGGGTCTGGGCCTTATGCATTGTTTAATGATTCACATAATGCTTAATATTTTGTTGGAACTTAAATAGTATATAATAAATTTGATAACTAGGACCAGTTGACTAGCCAAAATAAAGAAGGACCTTGTATAGCCTCAGCCTTTGGCAACAGTGATTAAAGATGGAGTGTACAGTAGGGTTTTTGTGAAAGAGGATGTTGTTTAGGCATCAGAGGAAGTGAGAAACATGTCAACAAGCCAGAGATTACCAATAATTTCCTAGTAGCTGAAGGAATTTCTAGGTGCAATGGCTTGATTAACTTCTTTTCCTGTCCTCTTTATTGAAAAGCTGTCTGGCAGACATAAAATGTTTCAACAAGCAGGTAGAAGCAAGTACAGTGGGTTCATTATTTAAATGTTTATTTGTATGACATTTTTTTGGAATACCTGATTGCCTTTTCATTTTTAAAAAATTACCCCAATCTGTCAGGTGTTGGGAGTGCTTTGGCTTTCAGAGGCATGTGAATAAGTGAGCAGCTTCAAGTCAAGGTCTCCATGCTGGCTACTGGCCTTCCTACGAGTCATGGAATTGTCATGAAACCTCAGAGAAGCAGAACTGGCCAGCAGAAGGGTGGAGACAGATTTAAAAAGCCAAAATATTTTTAAGGAATTTAAGGAGTGCAACCTAGAAAAGGTGTTAGTAGGAATAAGGTTTCTCTGTTTAGGAGTGTCTTAAATGAACACACAAGGTTTGAGTCACATTTTAAAATATTTTGTAAATTGTGCTTAACATTAAAACATTTTTCCTGTGGCATGACCATAAATATTTACAAGGTGAGACAGATATAACTTCTCTCTTTTCAGTGAGCACAGCTGAACAGCATGTCAGATGGGAAGTACCACTGATGGGGAACAGTCATGCACTACTAACCAGGAAAAAAAAAAAAGAAAAAAAGCTTAGAGGCCTTTAATTCTGAATATTATCCTCGGTTCAGCATCCTTCACTTAATATTTTAAGTTCCAACGACAGTTCACTTTAGAAGTGTATTTTCACTGTCTCAGATGAAGGTTTAAGCATGTGTTTCTAATAATTCAGTGAAAATATGCTGAGCTGTGTGCTTTTAAAGAGAATCCTTTTTGAAAAGATTCCACAATATTTGTTTGAACAGGCACTGAACATCTCAATGACAACAGTTGGAAAAGAAAAGCTATCAGAGTCACCCTGCTCGCAGAGCACCCCGGGCAGCTAAACTGGCACAGTGAACGCACGCTGCTGTCAGAGGCCAAGAAAGCTAGTACTTCCCGCGCTGTTTTCCAGCAGGCCTTCCGACCAGCCTAGTGCTTGAGAGTGACAGACAGCACGCAGACATCTGCAGGCCTTTCCAGCACTATTAGTCTGTTAGAAACCCACGGTTAACTTCAGCGTCCGCCTGCTTTATGCCGGCCTTCCTGAGTCGTCTCAGACACTGTTTCTGCAAAGAAGGCCATGCATGTGCAGAGCGTGAGCTCGGCTATGAGTAAGCTGCCTTCCACACAGCAGTATGTTTAACAGCTTTTTAGTGACACCACCGAGTGTCACATGTAAATAATGTGGCACATTGCTTAGTGCTTTGGGAGGACTGACAGTTACATTAGACTCCCAAACGTATAAGCAATTGCTTATTCAGCCACTGACACGTTTATTTTCGCTATACCCCCTTAAAACTTATTGATAGCGGGCTGGAGAGATGGCTTAGTGGTTAAGGAGCTTGCCTGCAAAGCCTAAGGACCCAGGTTCTATTCTCCAGGTCCCATGTAAGTCAGATGCACATGGCACATGCATCTGGAGTTTGTTTGCAGTGGCTAGAGGCCCTGGTGCATCCATTCTGTCTCTCTCTCTCCCCCTCTTTCTCTGTCTGTAATAAATAAATAATAAAACTAAAAAAAAAACTTATTGATAGCACTTAATGCATTTAGCAATTTGATATATATATATATATATATATATATATATATGATATCATAGTGATCTCTCTATCCATATATTAGCTTTATTAAGTGCTCCATTTACATATTCATTAAATTGAATTACGTGGCAACCACCAGCTTTATATGCTGGTAGGGGAATAAATGATTTTAAAATTCTGTATACTAATTACAGAGAAGACTAAAATCAACATCTATCCTCCATTTTAAAAATACCACAGATTTAGTTGGAAAAAATAGCAAAAATTAAAAAGTCAATCACTTGGGTTTTTTTTTGTTGTTGTTGTTGTTTCCTACAAGAGTAGACTAACAATGATTCTAGAATTGACTGTCATACCTTAAAATATTGAAAGCTTCTTTCAGAGTCGTAAGTGTAGAGGAGTTACATGAAGCCAGGGATGAATCTCCTGGGTTGTTTGCCATGATTTTGGCCTGGATAGCATATGAAAAGGTAAATTACCACTGGGGACACAGTGTTACTTACCTGTGCCTTCAGAGGGTCTGAGTCTTGGCAGCAGAATGCACTGCTCCGTGCACTTCTACCTCGTCTTCCCATTGTGGACAAATGAGGGAATTTTGGGAGGCACTGAAGGGCTTGACAATGGAATGATGATTGAAAACCAGACTCTTTAGTTCATCAGGATAGTTGCAGGAAGGAAGCAAAATATATAAATAACAGGATAACAGAGTATGTTGGCAAAATAAAAAAAGTAGAATAAGGCAAAAAAAAAAAAAAAAAAGTGTGTCTAGTCCCCTGATGTTCCATTTGACCCCTTTGGATAGTCTCACCCAGGAAATGGTTGAGACCGCTAGTCATTCCCTCATGAGCTGAGAAACAACATTGCTGTTTATCATAGAAAGTAACTTTGACCTATGAAGGAAGCAGTTAGAGTCTCTTCAGTAAAGGGACATTTTTTGGTCTGTAATTTCTCTGGTTTCGTGCCGAGAGTTTTTGAGAGAATAGTCAAAGCTGGTTCTATCTTAAGTTTCATTGTTGGAAATTGACAGCTGTCAACTTTCTTTTTTGTTTTCTTCTTTGCTGTATTTATATTTTAATAACTGATTTAAACTTTCCCTGTTATCTCTCCTCTATTGCTAAATTCATTTAATATTTACATGTGTTGTGAGACAAAAGCTGCATTCTGTGCATCGGGATAATGCTTCTTTTGTAACGTTTTCTTCTCCCACCAAAAGTGAGACGTGAACGCCGTTGTGCTTCCCATTTCAAATGGAGGACAAGAAGTTATTTTCTTCCATGGCTGACTTCCAGAATTTTTGCCAGAATGTTTTCTGTCAAGTCTATATTCCCTTCTTTAGGCCTTTCTATATAGAGCCCACAAACATCGTCGGTGTGAATGATGTCGTTCAGAGGGTCAGTGACCACGCCTCTGCCTTGAACAAGAGGATTCATTACTACAGCCGGCTCGCCACTCCTGCAGACAAGGCACTGGTAAGAGGCGAAGCGTTGCTGAATTCTCTAAAGCGGAGTCAAAATGAACAGTGAACTGCATAAGCCAAGGCAACTCCCAGGGATGAACTTTTTGCTGGCTGCCTTTCTAAGGGCAGCGTCATGCAAGTCAAAGCAGCAAACACACGTCTCAGGCTAGTTCGCTCTCGTCCAGCCTGGCTCATAGAGAGCGCGTAGAAATATTGGAAACTTTCTCTCTGTTAACAATAGCCTGCGTTTTTTTTTTTAATTAAATTCTGCTGATCCCTAGTCCCAACAGCTTTGAGGAAGGTGAATTACTGTTTAAAGTAGCAGCTTAGATCACATATTACAAACGGAAGATTCTGCTCAGCCCGTTCCAATTTCTGAGTTTGAAGCTACAAAGGAAAAAAAAAATGTTTTCATAAATTTTCTACAAATTCTTTGTTTTGTCTCATAACGTTAAAAGCATAAAAAGGGCTGGAGAGATGGCTTAGCGGTTAAGGCGCATGCCTGCGAAGCCTAAGGACCCAGGTTCGATTCTCCAGGTCTCACATAAACCAGATGCACATGGTGACACATGCATCTGGAGTTCGTTTGCAGAGGCTAGAGGCCCTGGCACACCCATTCTCCCACCCTCCCTCCCTTTCTGTCTCTTTCCCTTTCTCTGTCTCTAATACATACATACATACATACATACATACATACATACATACATACATAAAAATAAAAATCTTGGACTGGAGAGATGGCTTAGTGGTTAAGGGACTTCCTTGCAAAGCCAAAGGACCCAGGTTCAGTTCCCCCAAACCCACTAAGCTAGACGCACAAGGGGGCGCATGCATTTGGAGTTTGTTTGCAGTGGCTGGAGGCCCTGGCACACCCATTTTCTCTCTCTTTCTCTTGCCTATTCTACTTGCCTGTTTCTCTCCCCCTCTCTCTCAAATTAATAAATAAAATAAAATTTTAAAAAATGAAAATAAATAAAAATCTTAAATGTATTCTTAAAAAAAAAGCATAAACAAGTTCTTAGGGAAAGGGCTGTAAATATATTTAAGGCAAAATTGGTTCATGGCCCCTGGTTGACTAAAGTCTATAGTATCATTTTAGAATAGAATATGTAAGTACATAATAAAATAATAAAAGTATATAATAAAAGGGAATAAAATATTTATAAGAGTGATTACATATGAGGTACTCGGACTTTTTTTTTTTTTTTTTTTTTTTTTTTTTTTTTTTTTCGAGGTAGGGTCTCACTCTGGCCCAGGCTGACCTGGAATTCACTATGTAGTCTCAGGATGGCCTTGAACTCACAGCAGTCCTCCTACCTCTGCCTCCCGAGTGCTGGGATTAAAGATGTGCGCCACCACACCCGGCGGTACTCAGACTTTTGAAAGCTTAAAGAAAAATAGGAGCATTCCAGGATAAAAACATATGCTGGAGAGATGGCTTAGTTAAGGTCAAGGAGCTCGCCTGCAAAGCCAAAGGCCCTCAGGTGAAGTAAGCAGTAAGATTTCTGTGACTTGTTTGTTTGTTAGTTACTGCTTCTCTGTTTTTCAGACAGTGTCTCACATAACCCAGGCTGGCCACAAACTCACTGCAAGGATAACTATTAAACTCCTTATCTTCCTACTTCCACCACCCAAGTGCTGGGATTATAGCTGTACACTTTTTTTTTTTTGCAGACACCACTGTAAAATCTCCTTTTCTATAGCCAAAGTTAGAACTTTCTTTCCTTTCCTTTTCTTTTCTTTTCTTTTCTTTTTTTTTGGGGGGGGGTTTGGTTTTTTGAGGTAAGGTCTCACTCTAGCCCAGCCTGACCTGGAATTCACTCTATATTTTCTGGGTGGCCTCGAACTCACGAGCGATCCTCTAACTTCTGTCTCCCAAGTCCTGGGATTAAAGGCATGCACCACCACACCCGGCTTTTTTGTTTTGTTTTATTTTATTGTTTTTATTTTTGTTGTTTTGTTTTTGGTTTTGGCTTCCCGAGGTAGGTTCTCACTCTAGCCCAGGCTGACTTGGAATTCACTCTGTAGTCTCAGGGTGGCCTTGAACTCACAGCCATCCTCCAACCTCTGCCTCCTGAGTGCTGGGATTAAAGGCGTGTGCCGCCACACCCGGCTTCAAAGTATCCCAGTCCTTTGGGGAGTGGAGAAAATCTCGTCTCTCACAGAGACTCTTAGAAGCATACTTCAGAGATACCAGCTAGTCTAGTCTAGGCCTGAGCAAATACTGCTTGCTTGGAAATCAAGTCAGCATCCTGTGTGGAGTTGAAGCTCTTTACTGTCTGACCTGAGCTGAGTCTTGTCTCCAACCTCTATCCTGCTTTTACTTTCCGCATTTTCTCGTGCACAGTACAAAGCCGGAGACCAGGCACAGGCTCAGGAATGAGGTGTTCTCTGTATAATTGAAGTGAGAATACTTCTCTTTTTATGTGTATATATATATATATATATATATATATATATATATATATATATATTGATTTATTTTATTATTATTTTTTTTTTGGAGAGAGACAGAGAGAGAGGGAGAGGAAGACAGATAGAGATGGGCACGCCAGCAGCCTCTCAGCTGCTGTGAATGAAATCCAGATGCGTGTGCCCCCTTGTGGTCAAGTGTGGCATTGCGCCCTTGTGTCACTTTGCATCTGGCTAAATGTGGGACCTGGAGATTGGAACCGCTGGAGACTGGAACCAGCATTCTTAGGCTTAGGAGGCAGGCACCTTAACTGCTAAGCCATCTCTCCAGCCCTATTTTTTATTTTTATTTATTTGCAAACAGAGAGAGAGAGGAAAAAAAACAGATGGAGAGAGAATGGGCATGCCAGGGCCCAACAGCCACTGCAAATGAACTCCAGACGCATGTTCCCCCTTGTGTATCTGGCTTACATGGTCTCCTGGGGAATCAAACCTGGGTTCTTTGGTTTTGCAGGCAAGCACCTTAATCGCTAAGCTATCTCTCCAGCCCCCAGAATTTTCTACTTCTAGTTAATCCTGTCCCCTGTAATTTTTTTTTTTTTCAAGGTAAGGTCTCACTCTAGCCCCGGCTGACCTGGAATTCACTATGTAGTCTCGGTTGCCTCAAACTCATGGCAATCCTCCTACCTCTGCCTCCCGGGTGCTGGGATTAAAGGCGTGCACCACCATGCCCGGCCTACTTTTCTTCTAAATTTGCTTTACTAGCTGTAGCAGTTTTTCTCTAACTTGATATAACATAGTCCTGTTTTTTTTTTTTTTTTTTCTTTTCACTTATGGCAGAAGACAAGAGACCCCAGGTCTAAGAGGAATGTAGGTAAAGAAGTGAAGGTGGGAAGAAGCATCAGGGCCCAGATGTCCACTAGCCAAGCACCTTTCTCACCTGGAAACTTTCCTAGCTGGGATCTGTGTGGCAGAGCCTCACAACTGTTCCACTTAAACATAAAATCTGGAACTGTGCCTAGTCAGGTAGGGCGATACATAGGAAATACCCTGTTGTGTACATTTACTGGTTCTGATATTTCTGTGTTTCTTTTTTACCAGATTGCCCCAGACCATGTAGTTCCGGCCCCCGAGGAGTGCTATGTGTACAGCCCCCTGGGCTCTGCTTATAAATTAAAGAGTCACACTGAAGGACACGGGAAAAACACCAGTTTAGTAACTGTGTGAGTACAAGTGCTTTTTGGAGCGTAACAAATTATATATGAGCAAAATCACGGATTATTTTGATGATGATGATGATTATTTTTTTAGGTAGGCTCTTTCTCTACAGTCCAGGCTGACCTGGAATTCACTCTGTAGTCTCAGAGTGGCCTCGAACTCATGGCGATCCTCCTACCTCTGCCTCCCGAGTGCTGGGATTAAAGGCGTGCACCACCACGGCCAGCTCTATTTTGATTTTTGACCTAATTAAAATGTTTGGGGCTGGAGAGATGGCTAATCGGTTAAGGCACTTGTCTGCAAAACCTAAGGACCCATGTCCACTTACCCAGTACTCACATAAAGTCAGATGCACAAGGTGGCACATGCTTCCAGAGCTTGTTTGCAGTGGCGGGAAGCCCTTGTGCACCTGTTCTCCCTCCCTCTATCTGCTCCTCTCTCTGTCTCAAGTAATTAAATAAATAAATATTTTTAAAAGTTTGAATAGGCCTGGAGAGATAGCTTAGTGGTTAAGGCACTTGCCTGCAAAGCCAAAGGACCTTGGTTTGGTTCCCCAGGACCCACGTAAGCCAGATGCACAAGGTGGCACATGCATCTAGAATTTGTTTGCAGTGGCGGGAAGCCCTGGCGTGCCCATTCTCTCTCAAATAAATAAACAAAAATAAAATAAACACATAAAAAGTTTGAAGAGTCTAAACTCATATTTTATGCATTTCTCTTTTAGTTTTATGATTTGGAATACCATGATGGGAACATCTATACTGAGTATTCCTTGGGGCATAAAACAGGTAATGTGATCCTTGAGCAGGCTTTCCTGTGAATTGTTTTCTAAACCTGTAACCCCAGCACTCAGGAGGCTAAAGCAAAAGGACCATGAATTCAAGGCCAGTTTGGGCTACATAGTGAGTTTTAAGTCAGCTTGGACTTTAAAAATATTGATAATAAATAAATAAATAAATATAGTAACAATAATAGCTTTGATTTTTTTCTTTTTATATTTTAAGTTAAGTTTAAGACTAGGTATATAGTGTTTTTCAGCATGCATGAGACCTTGGGTTCAATTCCCAACACTATAAACTGGGGGGGTGGGGGGAATTACCACTATATTTTTAACTTTTCGTTAACCATGAAATTTTTCAAAGAAAACAGATAGCTCTATTTGGCTTTCCATTAATTATCAGGTTTTTCTCATGATTTAAAAAATATATTTTGTTTATGTATTTGAAAGAGAATATGGGCATACAAGGGCCTCCCGCCACTGCAAACAAATTCGAGACTCATGCTTCTGGCTTTTTTTGGTCCTGGGGTACCAAACCTGGTCTGTCAGCTTTGCAAGCAAGCACCTGTAACCACTGAGCCATCTCTCCAGCCCTTTTCTTATGATTTTTTTAGGGTAACAATATGATTGCATATGGATTTACTCTTGCATGATGATCATATCTTGTACTTTGATTTTTCAACAGGCTGGATTTACTACTGGAATGTGTGTCATCATATTGATGGGTTTCTTAACACTTTATTGCTGCTACAGAGTGGTGAAGTCAAGGAGTATGATATGTAAGACTTCAGATTATTGATACGGGAATTGATACATTAGCTCCTGATGAGCTGCTGTATACTACTATATATTCCATGTGTGTGTCAGCTGTCCACTTTGTTCTTTTAATTTATAGCTTTTAAGCAACTGATCTATTAAGGCATTGGTGGCTCCCTTTGAAATTCAGAAAGACTGGGACTTCTTTGCAGAATATAGTTACACTAGTGTTGGTTTCTTATAAGAATACTAACCATCATACTTCTAAAATAAAAACATAGCCTTTGTCAAAACTAAATTGAAATTATGATTCTTATCAATTTTTTTTTTTTTTTTTGGTTTTGCGAGGTAGGGTCTCACTCTGGTCCAGGCTGACCTGGAATTAACTATGTAGTCTCAGGGTGGCCTCGAACTCTCGGCGATCCTCCTACCTCTGCCTCCCGAGTGCTGGGATTAAAGGCGTGCGCCACCACGCCCGGCTCTCTTATCAATTTTTAATGACCTGTTTTGACCTACCCATCCTAGATCTCCATGTTAGAATCTCCTAAAAGTAACAATTCTAAGTAGAGAAATGTGAAAATACAAATAATTCTGAAAGTTATCTCTATATCAATTCTACATCAGGGTATCAGGAAGACAATGCTTTTGTTTGTTTGTTGTTGTTTCTTTTTTTTGTTTTGTTTTGTTTTGTTTTTTGTTTTTTCGAGGTAGGGTCTCACTCTGGCCCAGGCTAAGCTGGAATTCACTATGTAATCTCAGGGTGGCCTTGAACTCATGCGATCCTCCTACCTCTGCCTCTCGAGTGCTGGGATTAAAGGTGTGCGCCACCACGTGTTTTTTGTTTCTTTAGATGGGGGTCTTACTATATTGCCCAAGATGATCTTAAATTCATGAACACAAGTAACCCTCCCCACTCAGTCTCCCGAGAGCTAGAACTATTAGTGTTTGCCACCACATCTGCCCACTGGGTCACAGAAACATGTTATTTTAAAGTATTTTAAGCTGAGTGTTGTGGGACATACCTATATTCCAGTACTTTGGAGGTATAAGCAGGAGAATCAGGAATTCAAGGTCATACTCAGGTACCTACAAAGTTTAAGGCCAGCCTGGGCTATATATGATACCTGTCCCCAAAAAATATAATATTGAGCCAGGTGTAGTGGTACACACCTTTAATCCCATCACTCAGGAGGCAGAGGCAGGAGGATATTTGTGAGTTCAAGGCCACCCTGAGACTCCAGAGTGAATTCCAGGATCTAAGTTGGCATGCATTTCTTTTTCACTCAGTCTTAGTGGGTACAAACTCAGAGACTAGGATTGTGCTCTGGTATTTTCTGTCTCAACTAAGCAGCTTCTTTCTTTAACTAAACGTGCTTGTATTCCCTCGGGGAGAACTGTTTAAAAGTCTTGAGAGAAGTCTTGCTTCAGTCACTTAAGTTCCCGGTGGAGTTTACTTAGCCTTTGGCTTCTGTGGTTTAATCTTGCTGAAGTCGGAAGAGCTCTGTGCACAAATGCAGTGCGTGCCTATCTCAGTTGTTTCTTAAAATGAGCACAGGGCCTCCACGCAGTTTTCTCTATGACCATTCAAGAGCACACACACAGGGCTGGAGAGATGGCTTAGCGGTTAAGGCGCCTGCCTGCTAAGCCTAAGAACCCGGTTCCAATCTCCAGGTCCCACGTTTAGCCAGATGCAAAAATGAGGCAAGGGCTCAATGCTGCACTTGACCACAAGGGGGGCGCATGCATCTGGATTTCGTTCACAGCGGCTGAGAGACTGCTGGCGGGCCCATTCTCTGTCTCCTTCTCCCTCTCTGTCTATCTCTCCAAAAATAAATTAAATTTAATTTAATTTAATTTAATTTAAAAAAAGAGCACACACACAGTGCTTGTGTTTCTTACACTATTTGCGCACAATTTACAAGAATGAACTTGGATCAACTCATTTGACAAGGTAACCCTAATGCAAAGACTGAAAACACCAAAAAGAACCAAAAATACATTGTCATAAACTTCTTCATAAAATATGACCATATAGAATCACACATGCATCAAAAAATAATAATAGCCTGTGTTTAACCCAATAAGGCAAGAAAGATATTTTGTTGTTAAGAAATCCAACGTAGGACTGGAGAGATGGCTTAGCTGTTAAAGTGCAAAGCCTAAGGACCCAGGTTTCATTCCCCAGTATCCATGTAAGCCAGATGCACATGGTGGCGCATGCATCTAGAGTCCGATTGCAGTGGCTGGAGACCTTGGTGCACCCATTCTCTTTCTTTCTATCTGCTTCTCTGTCTCTCTAATAAGTGAAAATAAATAACATATTAAAAAAAGAAATCCAACACAATTAACTATATTAACAAAATAAAGGTAAAACCCACAATTATATCAATGGATAACAAAAAAAAAAAAAGCATCTTGTAGAGTTTAGCATCTGTCTTTGATTAAACTCGTACGTGAAAGACAGTGCTCAAACATATTAAAGTCAGGGTAGGAGAGATGGTTGAACAATTAGGGCACTTGCCTTCAAAACCTAACAACTGGGGTTCAGTTCCCCAGTATCCATGTAAAGCCAGATGCACAAAGTGGCACATACATCTGGAGTTCACTTGTAGTAGCTGGAGGCCCTGGCACACCTGTTCTCTCTTTATCGCTCTCTCCCTCTGCTTGCAAACAAACACATAAATAATAAATAAGCACATATTAAAGTCCGTTTTCCCCCTGTGATGGCCAACCTGTGGTTGTTAACTTGACAGGATTTAGAATCACCATGTGAATAAATCAGTGGGAAGGTCTATGAGGGATTTTCTTTTTTAAAAAAATATTTATTTATTTATTTATTTGAGAGAGAGAGTGAGAGAATGGGTGTACAAGGGCCTCCAGCCACTGCAAATGAACTCCAGACACATGCATCTGTGCTTACATGGGTACTGGGGAATCAAACCTGGGCCCTTAGACTTCACAGGCAAGTCCCTTGACTACTAAGCCATCTCTCCAGCGCTCCTATGAGGGATTTTCTAGATTAGATTAATTGAAGTGGGTGGGCCCACTCTAACAGGGAACAGTACCATTCCATGGCTGGGGGTCCAAGACTAAATAAAAAGGACAAAGCGGGCTGAACAGCGGCGTTCATGGCTCTGCTTCCACACGTGACCGACCGCTTTGACTCCTGCTGCCCCCTGGAACTGTAAGCTAAAATAAAGCCCTTCCTCCTCTAAACTGGTTTTTTTTGTCAGATGTTTTGTCCCAGCGAGGAGAAAGGTAAGTAATTTATCCCGGAAGTAGGCTAGCATCATGCTGAAGCGATAAGGTGCTAAAGCCATTTCCGTTAAAGTCAAGAAAACAGGTGCTGGGAAGATGGTTGGGTGCTTAAAGGTGCTTGCTTGCAACACCCGTTGGCCTGGGTGCGACTTCCCCAGTACCCCTGTAAAGCCTGGCACATGAAGTAGCACATGCATCTAAAGTTCATTTGCAGTGGCAAAAGGCCTTGGCGTGCCCATACACTCTCTCTCCAGAGATAATCAGCAGGGTACTTAGAAGAGCCACAAGCCCTAAAGTGAAGCCCATGTTCACACTGGCTTGTGTAAAACACAACTCTATAATGACCCTGGTTAAAAGCTGTAGTGAAACTTTGATAAAAAATATTAATTATATAATTCCTAGTTTTTCTGTGAATATTCTTATTCCTCACTTAATGCTGAAACATAAAACAAAAGTTTTATGACACTGACTCACTATCTACTGCACTGAGGCACCTTAAAGTGGAACTTTTAAATTACAATAACCTCACTATAGAAAAGCAAGCAATTTTATTTCTTTGTATCTTTTTATTTATTTTTTATTTTTCAAGGTAGGGTCTCACTCTAGCTCAAGCTGACCTGGAATTCACTATGTAGTCTCAGGGTGGCCTCAAACTCTAGGTAATCCTCCTATCTCTGCCTCCCAAATGCTGGGATTAAAAGCATGCGCCACCACACCTGGCTTTTTGTATCTTTTTTATATAAATTGCTATTGTTTAGAAAGTTTTAAAGAATTATGTTGTATTACAATTCTGTCTTCTATTTTATCACTGATTTTAGTGATTTTGTATTGCCACAGTCACCACTTTTGCCTTTTTTTGTTTTTGTTTTTGTTTTTTTGTTTTTCAAGGTAGGGTCTCACTCTAGCTCAGGCTGACCTGGAATTCACTATGTAGTCTCAGGGTGGCCTCGAACTCATGGCGATGCTCCTACCTCTGCCTCCTGAGTGCTGGGATTAAAAGCATGCACTACCATGCCCGGCTTACTTTTACCTTTTTAAAAATTGATCAGTTTTGTTTTATTATTGTTGCTGTTGTTTGGAATTTGTTTGTTTGTTTGTTTGAGACCCAGTCTGTGTAGGCCGGCCTCATCTTGCCCGAGCCTGGGCCTGGTCCACACACCTAGCTCTTTTTTATGTTGTAATAGCTATGTAATTGCACGTTGCGGCTGTATTGTATTTGCTTAATAATTGTGTGCTGTTGAATGTTTAGGTCGCTCTCTGGTTTTTTTGCTACTTTAAGTAATATTCTTCTAAAATATCTTACACATACTTTGTGCCTTCTTTTGAATTACTTTCTCTGAAATTTGACATAAGAAAAGTGGCGTTACTGGAGTTATATATACCTCAATGGTAAAGCACATGCTTAGCATGGGCAAGGCTATAATCACAATACCTGGTACACAGGAAAGAGGCCATTGTTAAGCTCTAAATTTATTTCTGAAAACTGTATTGGTTTCCATTGGTGCAGGCGCTGCTGCTGCTGCCGCTTGGCAGCTTGATGTGATTTTGTGTTTTCATCTTCCCTGTGCTTTGTTCTTGTGCTTGAAAATGACTAAATTTTCTTTAGTCGTATTATTTGTTTAACCCCTTACCATTTACCCACAGGTCCCTTAATGCACTTGCAGTTCTTCTAAACTATGTATATGATATTGACAATGGTTTTTTATATCTGTAATTTCTGGTTAATTTCTTTTTTATTCAGTATTTGACTTTTGTATTATAAGCATTTCTATCTGTGTATCCTGTTGTAGAAAAGAGTAAGCCCCTTTAAAAAATATTAATTTATTTTATTTATTAGAGAGAGAGAGAGGGCCTTCAGCCACTGGAAACGAACCCCAGACGTATGTGCCACCTTGTGCATCTGGCTTATGTGGGTCCTGAGAAATCAAACCTGGGTTCTTTGGCTTTGCAGGCAAATGCTTTAACCACGAAGCCATCCCTCCAGCCACGCATAAATTTTATATTCTATTTCTACCTTGTTTTCTAACTATATTGTTACTTAATTTTTAAAACTTCTTTTTGTTTGTTTGCCTTTTCTCAGAACAGTCTCTCACTGTGTACTCCAGTGTGGTCTCAAACTTACTGTGTAACCCAGGCTGGCCTTGAACTCTCACGGTCTTCCTCCTCAGCATCTCAAGGGCTGGGATCGCAGGCATCCACCACCATGCACTGCTTAACTTTTTAACCCTTGCGAGTACAGTTACTTGTATACCCGTGACCGGAGACCGACCCTCCTCTATTCGGGGAAGGTCGTCCTCTTCAGTCGAGCGCGCAGCTTGGGGAGGGACACACACACGGAGCGGTGAGGGAGGAAGGGGACACCCGCCTAGCCAGCCAGATCAGCCAAATCAACCCCGGCGGTCAATGGGGTGACAGATGTCGCAGCCAGATCGCCCTCACATCCTTAACTTTTTAACTCTTAACTCAGTTATCTCAAATTTAAATGTGTGCCCTACAATATGACTCCAGAGAACTTTTCTCCATGCTATTAAGTAGTGTTTTAAAAAATATTTTATTTTTATTTATTTATTTATTTATTTATTTATTTATTTGACAGAGAGAGAGAGAGAGAGAGAGAGAGAGAGAGGAGAGAATGGGAGCACCAGGGCCTCCAGCCACTGCAAACGAACTCCAGACGCATGCGCCCCCTTGTGCATCTGGCTAACGTGGGTCCTGGGGAATTGAACCCGGGTCTTTTGGCTTCGCAGGCAAATGCCTTAACTGCTAAGCTATCCCTCCAGCCCTCAATAGTGTTTTAAATAAGCAGTGCATAATGGTTCACGTTTGTCATCTTGACCCTGTGGGGGGCTGAGGAAAGAGGATTCCTAAAAGTTTGAGGCCAGTTTGGGCTACATAGCAAAACACTGAATCTATCTGTCTGTCATTATCTGCCTATCATCTATAGTGTTTTACATAGATAATAAATCATGTCTCCTGTTTATAAACCCTTTCCTAGTATTTCTGTCTAGCCTTGGTTACCATATGCTTTTACTAATTATATAAGCTTACAATGTTATAATGTTTCTAACATTTTAATATTTTATTGATTACATATCTTTTTTGTATTTTGTTCTAGTAATATTTTAGCAGTTGCTGTTTTTTTTATAATATGCTCTAGTATTTGGAAATGAAGTGTCTGTAACCTTTTGATAATTTTGAGCTAATTAGAGGGACGCAAATTATAAATTACGATCCGATCAGCATCTGTTTTTATTCTCTCTCTTGTTTTCATCCAGGTTCATCAGATACAGCTACCTGGGAATATCCAGACGTCTGCAGACATTATTTTGGCACCTTTGGGCAGTGGTCAAGTCTCATTTTCTCACTGGTGTCTCTCGTTGGAGCAATGATAGTTTATTGGGTGCTTATGTCTAATTTTCTCTTCAATACTGGAAAGTTTATTTTCAGTAAGTATCAGTGTCATTGTTAAGCACAGTCACTCCCAAATACCATTGTAATATTCCAGGCTTAAACTCTGAGATGTGTAAAGTATGTCATTCCGAAAAACATACTGGATTCAAAATTTATTTCTAAACAGTAATTGGGGCTGGGAAGATGACTCAGTGGTTAAAATCTCTTGCTTGTAAAGATGGTTCCAGTTTGATTCCCCAGTACCCACATAAAGCCAGATGTATCTGGAGTTCATTTGCACTGGGCAGAGGCCCTGGCAAGCCTATACCCTATTCTCTCTCAAACAAATATATTTTCTAAGATTAATTAACATTAACTTTAATGACATTCCTTCAAAATCTCTAAAATATTTCTATAATTCAGGCATTATTTCAGTGTTTACTACAAATTTTAGTACTGTTAATAGAAAAGCTTGTGCAGCTCATTGGTACTAAAGAATCTGATGTGTGGGCACTAGGAGAAACAAGTTTTACTCTAGTTTTTACTTATTTTCAACACACTGGGAGCTAAAACTAGATACAAACAGTAAAACATGGGAATTTTATGGTAGACATATTGTTTACATACCATAGAATTATAACTTGCCCAGATCAGCTACTTGCATTCTGAAGAGAGTATTAGAAATTCAATTCATATGCTTTTTAAAATATATTTATTTATTTATTTGAGAGAGAGAGAGATGATGGGCACGCCAGGACCTCTAGCCACTGCAGAGGAACTCCAGGCATATGCTCCACCTTGTGCATCTGGCTTATGTGGGTATTGGGGAATTGAACCTGTGTCCTTTGGCTTTATAGGCAACTGCTAAGTGATCTCTCCAGTCTCCATATGCTTTTTAATAATATTTCTTGAATAGAGAAGGTCCATTTCATATTATACAAAATTTCAAATCCCCCCCCCCCGATGTTTGATAGACCCAAGGTTTAAGATAAACATGCCTATAACCCCGACACTAAGGAGGCAGAGGCAGGAGAATTAGAAACTCAAGGCCAGCCTGGGCTATATGAGACCCTGTCTCAAAAAAAAAAAAAAAAAAAAAGAAGAAGAAGCAGGGCTGAACGGATGGCTTAGCAGTTAAGGAATTTGCCTGCAAAGCCAAAGGACCCAGGTTCAGTTCCCCAGGACCCATGTAAGCCACATGCACAAGGGGTGACACACATCCAGAATTCGTTTGCAGTGGTTGGAGGCCCTGGTACACCCATATTCTCTCTCTCTGTCTCTCTCTGTCAAATAAATAAATAAGTCGGGCGTGGTGGCGCACGCCTTTAATCCCAGCACTGGGACGCAAAGGTAGGTCAATTGCTTTGAGTTGGAGGCCACCCTGAGACTACATAGTGAATTCCAGGTCTGCCTGGGCTAGAGCGAAACCCTACCTCGAAAGACAAAACAAAACAAAAAAACCAAACAAACAAACAAACAAAAAATTAAAACATAAATTAATTAATTTAAAAAAAAAAAAAAGAAAAGAAGAGAAGCAGGCTGGAGAGAAGGCTTAGCAATTAAGGCACTTTCCTGCAAAGCCAAAGGACCCAGGTTTGATTCTCCAGAACTCATGTAAGTCAGATGCACATACATCTGGAGTTTGTTTGCAGCAGCTGGAGGCCCTGTCTTTCTGTCCATTTTTCTCTTGAATAAATAAAAATAAATTTTTTTAAAAAGAAAAGAAACAGGAAATATTTAAAACTGCACAAATATGCAGATACCATTATGAGTAAATATCAGGGTATTTGCTAATAAGCTTTCATGTTTTAACAATTTACCATATTTATATTAGTTCTTGTTGTTATAAAAATAAAATATTACAGAGCTGGGCGTGGTGGCACACACCTTTAATCCCAGCACTTGAGAGGCTGAGGTTAAGAGGATCACCGTGAGTTCTAGGCCACCCTGAGACTACATAGTGAATTCCAGGTTAGCCTGAGCTAGAGTGAGACCCTACCTCGAAAAACCAAAAAATAAAATAAAATAAAATAAAATAAAATAAAATAAAATAAAACAAAATAAAATGTTACAGAGATATTGAAACTCCATGTGTATTCCTTCTTGATCTCATTTTCCTTTTTCCTAAATTTGGTATTTATCATTTTTATACATGTTTTTATATTTTTACCACATAACTTTTATGTGTAGTATGTAAACATGTACTGTTTTCTTACATGGTTATCATTTTTATGACCTGGATGTTTTTATATTTTTACCACTGGGATAACTTTTGATTTTAATCTATGTAAATGACTTTGCAACTTGCTCTGTGTTGTCATTTAATCGACATAGCTCATTTTAGTGGCTTTATAGTATTAATATAAATGCACTATAGCTTTTTTTTTTAACCTTTCCTCTTATTGGTCAGTTTTATCTCTTTATTTTGTAATTACAGGAAAAATGTTTATGAAATGTCCTCATTTCTGCCTCCTTGTATTCATATGGGATTTTCTGCAGGCTGTGTGTCTAGTAAGAAACATTTCTGGAATTTAGATTATTCACTTTTTGAAAGTTCTTAAAAATTGCCAAATTCCTTATCTTGTTTATACCAGTGTTGCAGACAGCTTCGGGTTCGCTAAGATGAACTTCCAGACCAGGCACAGTTATGGAGGAAGGGATCCTTATTGAAGCTTACAAATCCAGGGAAGTTCCATAAAGGCCTCTGCTCTCCACAGGGCCAAACATAGAGACAAAAAGCCAACCAGCCACCACAGCACACAGAGCAAAAACTTAAGCCAAAGGTCACACAGCAGACTTCAGGAACTCCTGCTAGACACATTTGCATATCTTTACAATGGAATCTCAAACCCATCACCACACCTGGACTGCCCCAGTGACCTTTTAATCTTGCATGTATAAAATAACACTTTATTGGGGACAACAAACTTGCTCTGTGTTGCTCCTGGCATTTTATAACTATCGACATTGCTCATTTTAGTGGCTTTATAGTATTAATATAAATGCAACAATGCAATAGCTTCCTGTCTTGATACTTTTGTTAAATACTTTCAACATGTAAAGGCACAGAGTAAACATTTTAACTGTATAAGGAATAGCAAGGAGAGACTAAAACAATGCAAACTCAATCACCATTTCATTGGTCATGTTTTATCTGGGCAGAGTCTTTATTTTGTAATTTTGCAGGAAAAATCTTCAGGTTCCATGAAATGTCCATCTTTCAAAGCCTTCCTTGTATTCATGATGGGATTTTGCCCTGCAGGCTGTGGAACCGTGTGCAACTCATGACCATTCTTTTTCAGTAAAACTAATACCAAACACATTTCTTAATCCAACAAAATTAGATTATTCACCTTTCCAGTAAACACTCTTTCCAAAGTTTGCTTTCTAACAATCCTCTCCATTGTTTTAATGTAAATCAAGTCAGGCCACCTTCCTTCCATCTTGTTTATACAGCAACCAGTCTCAGTGCCTCTACTTTTAGCTTGCTTCAGGTTTTCCAACTCAAAAATCTTAAAATTTCAGTCCGATATCTTTAGCCAAGCACATCAGTCCATTACAAATTTAACCTTGATCAAACTTTCCGGACCTGGATAGCAGAACGTAGCCATCCCTTATGCCAGTAGCCCAGTTCCAACAAAGTCCTCTGCCATCTTTCCTTCCCCTTAGAAAGCTCATAAGTTTCAATACTGTCTGCACTTAGCAAAACAAAATCTAAAACTTGGCTTACCACTCCAGAAGGCATCTTCAGGATGCCCATTCCTCCAAAACAAAGGGTGGTTCTCACCCCACACTCCTCGGTACCACTTTACTGTTGCAGTGCTTTTCACTAAGATGAACTTCCAGACCAGGCACAGTTATGGAGGAAGGGATATTTATTGAAGCTTACAAATCCAGGGGAAGTTCCATAAAGGCAGGAGAAGCCCTGCTCTCCAGGGCCAAACATCAGAACCAGCCACCACAGCACACAGAGCAAAACTAACTACAGCCAAAAGGTCACACAGCAGACTTCAGGAACTCCTGGCACATTTGCATATCTTTACAATGGAATCTCAAACCCATCCCATTGAGCAGTGACCTTGCCTCTAGCAAGGTGATTGCATGGTCACTGAATATATTGGGGGACATATATTCAAACTACCACAACCAGTTACACTTGTACCACATCCTCTCTGTACATAGTTTAGTCAAACAAATCTTGCCGGTCAGGACAAACCAGCATCAGGGACATTAGATACCTTTCTTTTTCCAGTAATATTTATCTATTTGAGAGAGAGAGAGAGAATGAGTGCACCAAGGCCTCTAGCCACTGCAAACAAACTCCAGACATGTGTCACCTTGTGCCTCTGGCTTTACATAGTGACTCCAAACCCAGGTCCTTAGGCTTTGCAGGCAAGCATCTTAACTGCTGAGCCATATCTCCAGCCTGCCTTTCTTGTCTATTAACTCTTAACTAGCTACTTATATTTTTTGTCAATGTTTCTATTGAGTTGTTAGTAATTTGTTTGTTTCTAGGGATTCTTTGTAAAGGTTACATACATTTATCCATTATTATGTTATAAACATCTTTATAGCATGTCTTCAGTTTGTATATGGTGGCTTTATACAGAAGATTTTTTTACTTTAAAAATACTCAGTCTTGGGCTGGAGAGA
Organism: Orientallactaga sibirica; assembly: GCA_036365145.1. Taxonomy (NCBI): domain Eukaryota; kingdom Metazoa; phylum Chordata; class Mammalia; order Rodentia; family Dipodidae; genus Orientallactaga; species Orientallactaga sibirica. Next base: position 6,183,309 of record JAEOAD010000054.1, on the reverse strand, counting down.
TGGCTTAGCGGTTAAGGTGCCTGCCTCCTAAGCCTAAGAATGTCGGTTCCAATCTCCAGGTCCCACGTTTAGCCAGATGTAAAGTGACACAAGGGCGCAATGCCGCACTTGACCACAAGGGGGGGGGCATGCATCTGGATTTCGTTCACAGCAGCTGAGAGACTGCTGGCGCACCCATTCTCTATCTTTCTCCCTCTCCCTCTCTCTCTGTCTCTCCAAAAATAAATAAAATTTAAAAATTTTAAAAAATAGTCTTTTTATGTTATGGTCTGTAACTCTTTCATATACATTTTAGAATCAGTCGATTTCTAAAGTTCCACAATAGTCCAATTAGAGGTTGATTAAAATTGCCTCAAATTTTTCCGTCAGTATAACAGAAATAATGTCATTAAGATACTGAGTTCAAGATCTGATGAGAATTGCACTGGGTTTATAAGTGTAGATAGAGATTATGTCACTAGGAAACTGAGCTTTCCTATGCATGAGCTTGGCACAGTACAGGTGTCCATTTAATGTCCTTTAATTTTTTCTTTAAAAAAAAAGAACATTTTCCTGGTGTGGTAGTGCATGCCTTTAATCCCAGCACTCAGGAGGTGGATTGCTGTGAGTTCAAGGCCAGCCTGAGACTGCATAGTAAATTCCAGGTCAGCCTAGGCTAGAGCAAGACCCTACCTCAGAAAGCCAAAAAACAGAAAAAAAAAATTGTTGTTGGTAAAAGCCTTGCATATTTTAAAAATACTTTTTCCTTAATATCTTAATGTTTCTGTAAATGTAGTCTCAATACACTTTTGTCATAAAAGAATTTAAAACTTATGTAAGGTAAGCAGCACTGTAAGAACCCACATGGTCTTCTTGTGGGGCTTCTACGGTGGTCAGTCACCATGCTGCTCTTCTAGAAACATCTGTAGTAGAGTTCCCAGCCGTCTTTTCATTACTGTTCCCTTAAGAAGTCTTTTTAGACATTTCTAATTGCCCTTCCATGACATTTTAATGTCATAGATGTACTGTAATGTACTATATCTTGCGAACTGTGTACTATCCATGTTTTATACATAAAAAGAGTGCATTTTTCTCCCCTTGGGCATGAATTTCTTCTTCTTGGGAGCAGTCATCTACAGAGAAATCCTGAGCTGTTATAGCCACTCTCTATGCCCGTTCAGCTACTATGCATATAGTTTTCTTTTATGTACAGAGCAATGCCCTGTCTCAGAAAAGAAGCACACACACTCTTTATCTGTTCTGGTACATTCTGTTATTCACTATAGAATGACATGAATGAACATCAGGTGTCTCTCTCCATGACCTTGTTTCTCTCTCTCTTCCCTTCCTTCCTTCCTTCCTTCCTTCCTTCCTTCCTTCCTTCCTTCCTTCCTTCCTTCCTTCCTTCCTTCTTCCCTCCCTCCCTTCCTCCCTCCCTTCTTCCATCCCTCTCTCCATCTTTCTTTCTTCCTTTCTTTCTTTCTTTCTTTCTTTCTTTCTTTCTTTCTTTCTTTCTTTCTTTCTTTCTTTCTTTTTGGTATGTCCTTCAGACTTAGTGCTTCTTAGGAGCACATAACAACTGAACCACCCTGGGTCTCTACAAGCACATAATGGACTTGAAAAACTTTAAGTGATGTTTGAAGTAGGTCTGGTTGCATATGATGGTCAGTTTTCCCTTTTGGCATACAAAATGCACTATACAAAAATGACTATACAAAATGCAGCTGAACTTATATAAATTAATGTGAGCATAGGAAAGAACTGTACACACGATCTTCCTTCTGGGCCTTTTAACTGCCATTAATTCAGCCTTATGAGTAGGTTTTTTTTTTTTTTTAATCTTGAAATATGGGCTGGAGAGATGGCTTAGTGGTTAAGGCACTTGCCTACAAAGCCTAAAAACCCAGGTTCAATTCCCCAGGACCCACGTAAGCCAGATACACAAGGTAGTGCATGCATCTGCAGATTGTTTATGGTGGATGGAAGCCCTGGTGTGACCATTCTATCTCTCTGCCTCCTTCTCTCTCTGTCTCTCAAATAAATAAATAAAATGTTAAACAAATCTTGAAGTCTGTAAAAAATTTCCACAGTGGGATGTGAAACCAGTAACATTATCATTCCTTCAGGTGAAGAAAACTTCAGAAAGTGAAGCTGTGTTGACAGTGAAATAGTTTGGGTTCTGTGTAGTCAGTTCAGAATTATATTTGGTAGATAATTTTAACAATTTTGTAAACAAAAGACTTTAGAGGGTGATAGGAGTTGGCATCTTTCATCCATAGTTAAATTGCATCTTTGTCCTTCATTTTTAGATTTTATTCATCAAATTAATGACACAGACACAATACTGGGGACCAATAACAGCAACCCAGGTAAGTTGTTAGCACGTCAGTCTGTTCTTTGTTCCATATCCTACTCCAAAAAGGGCTTAATGTGAATGCACGGCCTTAGTTTAGATAAGCAATCATGAAAAATCATTACTGTTAGCTTACTCAGCTGCTCCTGCATTATTGGTGATAAAAAGCGATAAATAAATTCCAAAATGATTGTTTTTTAAAAATAATTTATTTATTTGAGAGAGAGAGAAAAGAAAAGGCAGATAGAAAGAGAGCGAATGGGTGTACCAGGGTCTCTAGCCACTGCAAACAAACTCCAGATGCATGCACTACCTTGTGCATCAGGCTTACGTGGGTCCTGGGGAATTCAGCCTGTGTCCTTAGGCTTTGCAGGCAAGCGCCTTAACCCCTAAGCCATCCCTCCACCACCCCCCAAATGACTTTTTTTGTTTGTTTGTTTGTTTTTTTGAGGTAGGGTCACTCTGGTCCAGGCTGACCTGAAATTCACTATGTAGTCTCAGGGTGGCCTCGAACTCTGGGCGATCCTCCTACCTCTGCCTCCAGAGTGCTGGGATTAAAGGCGTGCACCACCACTCCCGGCCAAATGATTGTTTTAATGTGAGCTAGGCGCAATTAATTTATATAGTTGTATATCCCAAACCAAAAGATCTGAAATCGGAAATGCTCCAAAACTCAAGTTTAATCCCAGTACTTGGTAGGCAGAGGTAGGTGGATTGCTACGAGTTCGAGGCTACCCTGAGACTTCCATAGTGATTTCCAGGTCAGCCTGGGCTAGAGAGTGAGACCCTACCTTGAAAAACAACAACAAAAAACAAAACAAAACAAAAAAGAAAACAAATCAAGTTAGGGTCTCTGGAAATCAAGCTGTGCTACAGCGTTTGTCTGGCATGCATGATGCCCTGAGTTTGATCCCCAGCACCGTACAGCAGAGCAAAGCCAGCCTTGCCTTGGAGAGTCTTAACCAGTAGAGTCGATGCAGCTATTCCCAAATCTGAAACACTTGGAATTCAATCAAGCATTATGGGTGAGGGATGCTCAAACTGTCTCACAACTCATCCATAGTGTCCAGGCTGTTCCGAGTGAGCACAATGCCTGTGAGCTTTCTGTCTGGAAGTGTAGTTCTCTTAGGTTTGCTACAGCTGCTGTGGCAGCTCTGCTGTTTGCAGTGCTGGCGTCAAACCCAGAGCCTTGCACACGCTAGACAAGCCCTCTCCGGCTGAGCTATGTCCCTCATCTTCAGTTAGTTAACTTACTTTTAGACATGTGTTGCTTTAATTTACTAATTATTACTGATTTATGACATATAAGAGAATTTATCTCCTGGTAATGAACAGAGGCCAGTTGTGTATGGAAAAATAAATGGAAGCCTTATTTCCAAAATAACCTGATTTCTCAGTAAGGTTTCCTATATTTATTTAAAAATGAACCCTTGGGTGTGATTCATTGCTAGAGCACGTGGCAAGCATGTGGGAGACCCTGGGTTTGACCCCCCAGCACCACAAAAAAAAAATTTAAATTTAAAAACTAAACCTTTTTGTCCAATGGGTTTAATCCAATGTGGAACTCCTAGGGAGAGTGTACAGACACGAGTGTGACCTAGAAAGCTAGAAAGCGTTACGCCCTTAACCTTGAACACTACATACAGGCCTTATGTTGCATTTATTAAGCTCATCCTGTGTCCGGCACAAGACATGTTTCTCTGCTCATGCTTCGTTCATTCCAGTGTTTGCATCCATGGCTTACCTGAATGAACTGCCATTCGTTAACACTAGAAAATGAGTGAGTAAAAAAAAACACCACCTTTGATTCCTTTGCACATGTGCATACTTTTTAAATGTATTTTATTTATTTATTTGAGAAAGAGAAAGAGGCAGAGAGAGAAAGAGAGAGGGAAAGAATGGGCACACCAGGGCCTCCAGCCACTGTAAATGAACTCTAGATACATGTGCCCCCTTGTACATCTGGCTTACATGGGTTCTGGGGAATTGCACCAGGGTCCTTTGGCTAAGCCATCCCTCCAGCCCTTGTGCATACTTTTGAGTTATTATGCTAAGCTCTTACAGCCTCTCTCTTCCCTCAGATTTTCAAAGGCCCACCTAACCTAACAACCTTTGTCTTAAGAGAAAATGAGCTGGGTGTGTGGTGCACACATGTATCCCAGGGCTTGAGAGACGGTCAGAAACTCAGTATGTTCCAGGCTAGCCAGGACTGTAGAGTGACACCTGCCTCAAAAAGATAGAGAGAGGGCTTAGTGGTTAAGGACATGCCTGTGAAGCCTAAGGACCCAGGTTCGATTCCCCAGGTCCTGCGTAAGCCAGATGCACAAGGTGATGCATGCATCTGGAGTTTGTTTGCAGTGGCTAGAGGCCCTGGTATGCCCATTCTCTCTCTCTCTCCCTCTCTCTGTCTCTAATAAATAAAAATATATATATATTTTAAAAAATAGCCGGGCATGGTGGCACATGCCTTTAATCCCAGCACTCGGGAGGCAGAGGTAGGAGGATCGCCAAGAGTTCGAGGCCACCCTGAGACTACATAGTTAATTCCAGGTCAGCCTAGACCAGAGTGAGACCCTACCTCGCAAAACCAAAAAAAAAAAAAAAAAATAGAAGTGGGTGCATGGAGAGAAGAATGATTTTGTTGTATTCTACTATCAGTTAATAAATTAAAATTTTATTTATTTATTTTATTTATCTGTTTTGGGGGTAGGGTCTCACTCTAGCCAGGCTGACCTGGAATTCACTATGTAGTCTCAGGCTGGCCTCCCTCCTAGCTCTGCCTGCCAAGTGCTGGGATTCAAGCCGTGTGCAACCACGCCCGGCTTGAAATTAGTTTATTAATGGCTTGCAGATTTTTTCCCCAGTATCGCAGTGACTTTAATGGTGATGGTTTGAAAAGTACCATCAGCCAAGCCCATTCACTTTGCGTAGTAGTATTTCATGTTGACGTCACCATTTCATTTTTTTTTTAGTGTTTGTTTTGAACAGCATGACGACAGAGTGGGTATAAAACTGCCTCTCAGGAGGCTGAAAGAGGGCACCCCTCATTTACTGGGTATTTACACGTAGGTACTGTTCGGAATATTATCAGGCAGCACTGTTCACTCCTCTTCACACATGAAGAACCCACAGCACAGAGACGGCACGTTGCCCAAGAGCGCCAGAATGTTAAACGACAGTTTATTGTTCAGCTTACTTCCCATAGCCTCTGCCGCTCACTGCTACAGCCAGTCCAAGAAAACTTCTGACCAGAGCACAGGATAAAAGAGTACACTTTAAAGTGCTAAGACAGGATGAGAAAGAAAGAATGTTTGGCTTTGTGGGACGTCAAATAATAGAGAATAAAATCCACAATAGCACTGCCATCAAGTGTTCTCTGTGGTAGGTGGCCAGTGCAACACTTGCTTAATGGGAGTGTTCTCACTAGCATGGAGTTCTGGGCCGAGCACCATCTTCTAGCAAAAGTTCTGTGGTGAACCCGGAAATTAAAAATGATGTGTGTCCTCTGTTTGATAGCGAAGAAATTGCTGCCTTTTGGTCAGTGTTAAGGAAGATACGTTCTTGCCACACATGATGACACATGTCTATAATACCAGCATTTGAGAAGTAGAGGCAAGAGGATGTTCCAGGTCAAGGTCATCCTCAGTGCCATAGTGAGTCAAGGTCAACATGTGACCCTGCCTTATAAAGCAGGGGGGGGGGGAGCTGGGCGTGGTGGCACACGCCTTTAATCCCAGCATTTGGGAGGCAGAGGTAGGAAGATTGTTATGAGTTAGAGGCCATCCTGAGACCACAGAGTGAGTTTCAGGTCAGCCTGGACTAGAGTGAGACCCTACCTCAAAAAAAAAGAAAGAAGAAAGAAAGAAAGAAAGAAAGAAAGAAAGAAAGAAAGAAAGAAAGAAAGAAAGAAAGAAAGAGGGAGGGAAGGAGGAGGGGAGAAAAGACAGGAAGGAGAGAGGGAAGAAAAAGCAGGGAGACTGGGGAGATTGCTCAGTGGTTAAATGTGCTTGCTTGCAAAGCCTGCTAGCCCAAGTTCTATTCCCCAGTACCCACGTAAAGCTGGACGCAGAAAGTGGCACATGTATGTCTGGAATTTGTTTGCAGTGGCAAGAGGCCCTGACAAACATTTTCATACCCTCTCTCTCTTTCAAATAAATGAATAAAATTGTTTTTAAAGTAAATGTTTTCTAGAATCCCAGTTCTCAGGAAATCATGGAGGCTGTCAGGCTCCTGTCACATGTGGCTGACATCCAGGGTCACTTGGATAGCTGAGTCCACGGCTCTTAGGTTTTCATTAGTGATTAAGTTTGGGTGGTGCCATGGCAACGGTTGCAGCTATTTCCTGCTTTTTATTCCTAACCCACCCATTGTTGTTTGTTATTAAAAAAAGAAAAAGTCTGTCATTTGGCCTTTGTACAAGTTATTAGTGCCATAATGACTCTGGTTGCTTATATTATTGTATAAATTCAACCAAATACCCTCCAGCCCAGTATTTCCTCTCTAGCACACAGAACTAAAGAATGTTGGATGAGATCTCTGTGCTATTTCTAGCGTCCTTTTTTTTTTTTTTTTTTTTTTTTTTTCGAGGTAGGGTTTCACTCTGGTCCAGGCTGGCCTGGAATTAACTACATAGTCTCAGGGTGGCCTGGAACTCATGGTGATCCTCCTACCTCTGCCTCCCGAGTGCTGGGATTAAAGGTGTGTGCCACCATGCCCGGCCTAGCATACTTTTTATTTTATTTTATTTTTTATTGACAGCTTCCATAATTATAGACAATAAACTATGATAATTCCCTCCCCTCCCCCACTTTCCCCTTGACAACTTTCACTCTCCATCATAGCCCCTCCTCCTCTCCATCAGTCTCTTTTTTCAGTTTGATGTCATGATCTTTTTCTCCTATTATGATGGTCTCGTGTAGGTAGTACCAGGCACTGTGAGGTCATGGATATCCAGGCCATTTTGTGTCTGGAGGAGCACGTTGTAAGGAGTCCTACTCTTCCTTTGGTTCTTAAATTCTCTCCGCCACTTCTTCTGCAATGGACCCTGAGCCTTGGAAGGTGGGTTAGAGATGTTTCAGTGCTGAGCACTCCTCTGTCGCTTCTCAGCTGTATAGTGCCTTCTGAGTCATCTTAAGGTCCCTGCCATCTGAAAAGAGAAGCTTCTCTTACCAAAAGTGAGAGTAGCATTAATATTTGGGTGTGAATATTACAAGAAGTGCTTACTGGGCAGTTTGGTGAGCATAGTTTATACATTTAGCCAGGCACCAGCAGACATTACACCCCTAGGGTTCATGACTTCTCCCATCAGGTTTTCAGTATCAGAGATGTATTCCCTCCCACGGAGCAGGCCTCCAGTCCAATTAGAGAGCAGTTGGTTTCTCCATAACAGGCTTGCCACTATTGCACTCAATGGCTCATTTGGCCTGGCGGACCAAATTTAAGTCTTTGTTTCTAGTATACTTTAAGGCTGTCCCTTAGACATTTCTGAGATCTCCTCTCCTTTCATTATTTATTTTTAGGTGAAAGATTTCATATGTACCTACATATGACCCTTGATCCTTTTTTTTCCAGAAAGGAGAGAGAGTTGGTGGTACCAGTCGAGCGACTGTCTATCTCTGGCACAGTGGATTCGGGGTCTTTGTGGTCTTCCCTAACGTGTACCTTCCTTGTTGCAGTCATTTGTCCCAGTGCTGGGCGTGGTGGCCACCCTGACAACAGCTCCATGATCTTCTACGGCAATGACACGGAAGCCCAACAGTTCGACAAGTGGTGGGACAAGTCTAGGACCGTGCCCTTCTACCTCATAGGGCTTCTTCTGCCATTGCTCAATTTCAAATCGCCTTCGTTTTTTTCAAAATTTAATATCCTAGGTAAGACATGTTAGCTGAGTTGTAGAACTTCTATGTAATAGACTACATGGCAAACTCTAGAAAAATATAAACTTTCTGGCCTGTTGATTTATGTTTAATTTGTTCACTCATATGATACCCTGCTTTTCTTTCCTTCTTTCCTTCTTTCTTTCTTTCTTTCTTTCTTTCTTTCTTTCTTTTTTTTTTTTTTTTTTTTTTTGGTTTTTCAAGGTAGGGTTTCATTCTGGTCCAGGCTGATCTGGAATTAACTATGTAGTCTCAGGGTGGCTTCGAACTCACGGCAATCGATCCTCCTACCTCTGCCTCCCAAGTGCTGGGATTAAAGGTGTGCGCCACCAAGCCCGGCCCCTGCTTTTTTATAATATATATATATATATAATTTATTTGCAATCAGAGAGAGAGAGAGAGAGAGAATGGACGTCCCAGGGCCTCTAGCCACTACAAATGAACTCCAGGTGCATACACCCCTTTGTGCATCTGGCTTACATGGGTACTAGTGAGTTGAACCTGGGTCCTTTGGCTTTGCAGGCAAGCACCTTAACCGCTAAGCCATCTCTTAGCCTGATACCGTGTTTTTTATTGCTTCTGTTTTGTGCAGATATGGGCACAGAAATATAGATGATCATTTCAAGTCCCTTTTTTGTTTTTTGTGATTTTTAAAACACGAGTCATTTGGTTTAACCTTCCTAAATAACTCATCTTATTTCTTCCAAGGGGACAGCTAGAGGAGATAGCCTACACTTTCAAGAGGAGAGACCCAAGTGGAAACATCCGAGACTTAGTAAAGGAAGTTACAGAACTATGTTCCACTTAAGAGTACTGCATAGCAGCCATGGCGTCCCACCCTAGTAATCCTAGCACTTGAAATGTAGAGGCGGAAAGATCGGGACTTCAAGACCACCCTCAGTGACAGAGAATTTGAGGCTAGGCGGGGCTACGTGAAACCCTGTCTCAAAAGGGAAAAAAATAAAAAACAGCATGTTGCATAGAATTATTACCTGGCTTTGAACCTAGATCAGTCTTGCTCAGATAGGGGTTGTTGCTTATTGTTGTTTTCTGATCCGAGGGATTGAATCTTTAAAGTGGTGGGGGAGGGGAACACGTATAATCTGGGCTTCCACTCCCAGCCCTAGGTCTCCCTTCTCAGGTTTATCTTGTTTTTTTTTTCCCTCTCTCTCTCCTCTGTCTCTTTTTCTCTCTCTCTCTTAGCACACTGTTGCCTCCTTAAAAGACAAAATTTCTTTTTGTGAGCCCCGCTTTCCAGAAACCAATAAAGAAATATGTTGCCCCTATTCAAGGTGGCATAAGGAGCCCCCAGTGAAATCTTAAATCTGGCTAACTTAAACACATGGATGTCATTTGTCAAGGATTATTAGACCCCATTTGATTGTGGGATTTTCCCATCTCTCTGATCTCCCCGTTGGCAGCCTGTAATATGACAGTCAGATTACCCAACGCATCAAGGAACCAGGGGATACAAACCCAAAATGTATGTGGACCCCCAGAAGATGAACTCAGAGGGTAGACATTCCTCTGAGCCTGTCCCTCTGTGTGCTCTAAGCCAGCAGAAAGGCGGAGAGAAAAGAATAGTCGTGTTACATAAGCTCAGCCTCCTGTTTTCATCCTGTCTGAACCAGCTCATCTCTAAACCCACAGCTTAGATAGCTCATTTGTGGTTTCCTGAATTGCTCACCAACTTTCCAGTGGAACAGATCTTTTAAAAGCGTAGAAACTTATAGAAGGATTTGCTCAGTTGGGCAAAACTATCACCAGACATCCAACCAGAGGGATTATTCTGCATCTCCATGAGAATATTCTGCCTCTGTCCTTTTCTTCTCTATTTCTCTTTCTTTTGTAGCTAGGCCTTCTTGAGAAGATTAGCGTCCAAGGACGTTGGGAAATAGGCTTGCTAGGTCTTCTCCATAATGACTAGATTTCCTTCCTCAAGAGGAAATCCAGTGCAAACAGTACCCCGAGTTTGATTCCCAGCATTGGAAAAACAAGGAAACAGGAAACTGGAGAGGTGGCTCAGCAGTTAAGGTGCTTGCCTGTTTGCAAATAAATAAAATATATTTTAAAATATTTTATTTATTTATTTAAGAAAGAGAGAACGAGGCAGATAGATAGAGAGTAAGAGAAGGGTCATGCCAGGGCATCTAGCCACTGCACATGAACTGTAGACACATGCACCATGTTGTGCATCTGGCTTTACATGAGTCCTGGGGAATCGAACCTGGGTCCTTAGGCTTCACAGGCAAATGCCTTAACCACTAAGCCATTTCTCCAGCCCAAATAATTTTTAAAAAATTTTTATTTATAAGCCGGGCGTGGTGGCGCACACCTTTAATCTCAGCCCTTGGGAGGCAGAGGTAGGATTGCCGTGAGTTCAAGGCCACCCTGAGACTACATAGTTAATTCCAGGTCAGCCTGAGCTAGAGTGAGACCTTACCTCGAACCCCAAAAATTATTTATTACACAGAAAGAGTGAGAGAGAGAGAGAGAAAATGGGCACACCAGGGTCTCTAGCCACTGCAAACAAACTCCAGATGCATGCACCACCATGTGCATCTGGCTAACATGGGTACTGGGGAACCAAACCTGGGTCCTTGAACTTTTGCAGGCAAATGCCTTAGCCACTAATTCATCTTTCCAGCCCTAAAATATTTTTTAATATTTCATTTGCAAGCAGAGAGAGACAGAGAAAAGGGAGACAGAGAATGGTAGCACCAGGGCCTCTAACTACCGCAAATGAACTCCAGACACATGTGCGTCTAGTTTTCTGTGGGCACTGGGGAATCGAACCCAGGTTGTTAATCTTTGAAGGCAAGCACCTTAAATGCTGAGCCATCTCTCCAGCCCCTAAATATATATATATATTTGGTTTTTTGAGGTGGGGTCTTACTCTAGCTCAGGCTGAAATTTGCTATGTAGTCTCAGGGTGGCCTCGAACTCACAGCGATCCTTCTACCTCTGCCTCTGGCTAAGATATTTTTAAAAAAGAACAATAATAGGGCTGGGGAGATGGTTCAATGGGTCAAAGTGCTTTCTGTGCAAGTGTGACAACCTGAGTTCAGCTCCTCAGAACTCATGTAAGAGCTGGATGCAGTAGCAGAGTCTAGAATCCCAGTCCTCCTGCACTGACATGGGGGGTACAGACAGGAGAGTCCAGGCAGATCACGGGTTTGCTGGCCTCACATGCGCGAAGGTGAATGACAGAGAGACCCTGCCTCCGACAAAGTGGAAGGTGGTCCTCTGACCGGCACACTCACTGAGGTGCAGGCACAGCAGCCTTCACCCACACAGACACGCAGCAATCAGAATAAATAAAAGAGCCGGGCGTGGTGGCACACACCTCTAATCCATGCACTCGGGAGGCAGAGGTAGGAGGATCGCCATGAGTTCAAGGTCACCCTGAGACTACATAGTGAATTCCAGGTCAGCCTGGACCAGAGTGAGACCCTATCTCAAAAACAAAACAAAATAAATAAATAAATAAAGCTGGGTGTAGTATTTAATCCCAGCACTCAGGAGGCAGAGGTAAGGAAGATCACTATGAGTTCGAGGCCAACCTCGGAGTGAGTTCCAGCTCATTCTGGGATAGAGTGAGACCCTACCTCAGAAAATAAATAAATTATTAATCCCCTAACCATTACAGTACTAAGAAGCTGTGTGCCCGGAACCTCATGGATACTAGCTCAAATTGTCCATGGATTTTTTTTGTCACTTTTTGTTTTATTTGCTACCAAAGAATCATAAACTACCTCATGGGTACTTCTGTGTTTCCATTTTTTAAATTTTTTAAAATTTATGTTTTGTCTTTATTTATTTATTTTAGAGAGAGAGAGAGGCAGATAGAGAAAGAGAAGAGGCAGACCAGGGCCTCCAGCCACTGCAAACAGACCTCAGACACATGCACCATCTTGTGCATCTGGCTTACGTGGTTTCTGAGGAATTGAACCTGGGTCCTTTGGCTTTGCAGGCAAACGTCTTAACCACTAAGCCATCTCTCTAGTCCTATTGTCTTCTTCTTCTTTTATTTATTTATTTGCAAGCAGAGAGAGAGAAATAGAAGAGAGGCAGACACAGAGAGAATGGGCACACCAGGGCTTCTAGCCACTCCAAACGAACTCCAGATGCACATGCCCCTCGTGCATCTGGCTTACGTGGGTCCTGGAGAATCAAACTGGAATCCTTACGGCTTCGCAGGCAAATGCCTTAACTGCTAAGCCATTTCTGTAGCCCCTGTCTTCTTCTTCTTCTTCTTTTTTTTGAGGTAGGGTCTCACTTTAGCCCAGGCTGACCTAGAATTCACTCTGTAGTCTCAGGGTGGCCTTGAACTCATGGAAATCCTCCTACCTCTGCCTCCTGAGTGCTGGGATTAAAGGCGTGCACCACCACGCCCAGCTCTTTTTTTATATTAACTATTGTGACACTTTTCCACCTTATTACTTGTCTCACACCCAAAAGAGGGTAAAAGCTCGTTTCATGTTGGGCTTTTCTTTTGCATGTCCTGACAGTTTTGTGATGGACTTTGCTTGTGTCACCAAATTCATTAATAAATTAGGTATTTTCAATTCAACACCACGTGAGGTTCACGTCCTAGTCTCTGTTTTGTTTTCTGCTAACACAAAACATATTTGCTCTTTCAAGCCTAGCTGGCTTTCAGCAGGGATTATCAATGGAGATGATAATTTTTCCAATATGGAAACAAAGCTTGATATTAAAACAGTCTGGAAAGCACTCAAAGATGACATGTGGTTTCTGGGTTTTGTTTTTGATTGTGTTTTTGCTTTCTGACAGGCACGGTATCCGTTCTCTATCTGATTTTTCTTGTCACCTTGAAGGCTACTCGCTTAGGATTTCATTTGGAGTTTCACTGGCGGGTGCCCACAGAATTTTTTGTACCAGGTGAGTTGTTTGACAAAACAAAATAGTAAATTACAACACTGTGTTCTTTTACTCTTTTTACATGCTATTCTAAGGCAAGTAATGCAAATTGAGCAGGATAGCTCTTACCCATAATCCTACCACTCGTGAGCTGAGGCAAGAGTACTGCCTTGAGTGGAGGCCACCTGAGCTACGGAGTGAGACCCTGTCTCAAAATAAATAAATAAACAAGTAATACTGTTTTTTATGCTGTACATTAAAAAAATTATTACTATTTATATTATCTATTTATTTATTTATGTGAGAAAGAGAGAGAAAGAGGCAGATAGAGAGAGAATAGGCATGTCAGGGCCTCCAGCCACTGCAAATGAACTGCAGGCACATGAGCCACCTTGTGCATCTGGCTTTACATGGGTACTAGGGAATTGAACCTGGGTCTTTAGGCTTTGCAGGCAAGCACCTTAACTGCTGAGCCATCTCTCTAGTCCTATGCTATACATTTTTATTAATCCAATTAAGATTAAAAAATACCAGAGCTGTAGCTGGGATTTAGGGTAGGGATAGTCAGGAACCTTTCTCTTTTCGATTTAGCACTTGAAGTTCATTTAATTTACAATGCAATTACAAAGTCAAGAACTCACTCTTTAGTCTTTCCTAAGGAACATACTTGACTTGAATCATAGTGATGTATGAGGTTACACTGCTCATTAAAATTATTGCTCCAGCCAGGCGTGGTGGTGCACGTCTTTAATCCTAGCACTCAGGAGGCAGAGGTGAGTTTGAGGCCACCCTGAGACTACATAGTGACTTCTAGGTCAGACTGGACTAGAGCCTGACCCTACCTCGAACAACCAATAAAAAAATTATTACTTTGGACTAGAGAGATGGCTCAGCAGTTAAAGCACTTGCTTACAAAGCGTAATGGCCCTGGTTTGATTCCCCAGTACCCACCAAAAGCCAGATGCACAAAGTGACACATGCATCTGGAGTTTGTTTGTAGTAACTAGAGGCTCTGACATGCCCATTCTCATTCATAGTCTCTCTCTCTCTCTCTCAGCTTGCAAACAAATAAAAATATTAAAAAAAAAATAGCCAGGCATGGTGGCACATGCCTTTAATCCCAACACTCAGGTGGCAGAGATAGGAAGATCGTTGTGAGTTCGAGACCACCTTGAGACTACATAGTGAACTCGAGGTCAGCCTTGGCTAGAGTGAGACTCTACCTCGAAAAACAAAAACAAATACAAAAAAATCATTTTCCTCTTAGGGGTTTTTCTTTTTTTAAAATATGTTTTCAGGTTAAAATTGGGATTACTAAACGTTTTCCTTTAATAATCTTCCCCCCTTTTGTCGTGACTTGGCAATTTCTTGAGTTTCACCCAAACTTAGGATGCGTGTGACGTGATAAAAGCACCAGAAGGCAGTGAGTCAATGAACGGTGCTAGATGAGAGGACGGTAGAAGATGGGGGGACTGCTAAACCAGCTTCCTGGGAACTGACAATGCTCAGTGTCATTTGTTTTAGAAACACTGCTTCATCTCCACCCGCCATCCATTTCACTAGTCAGTATTTAGTGGCACCTTCGAAAATATGTAATTGTAGTTGCCTGTCACCTCATTTCACAACATTTTTGACAACACTTGTGTAGAGTGGTAGTTATCAGAAGTTGTTCATGTTACTATGGCTACTTGTCTTCAGACTATTCGACTGTATTAGCTTTTACTTTTCCATTTATATTAGAAGTCTCAACCAGTCCTAGTGGTGCATGCCTTTAATCCCAGCATTTGGGAGGCAGAGGTAGGAGGATCGCCATGAGTTCAAGGCCAGCCTGAGAATACATAGTGAATTCCAGGTCAGCCTGGGCTAGCGTGAGACCCTACCTGGAAAAACCAAAAAAAAAAAAAAAAAGTCTACTAAGACTCAAAGTCAGTGTTACAGATCTAGGACAAAGGAAATATTACTGAGCCTTGAAAGAGCTCCTTCTAAGATTCCTTTTAAAATTGGACACTGGGCTGGAGAGATGGCTTAGCAGTTAAGGCGCTTGCCTACAGAGCCAAAGGACTCAGGTTGGATTCCCCAGGTCCCACGTAAGCCAAGATGCACAAGGGGGGTGCACGCATCTGGAGTTCTTTACAGTGGCTGGAGGCCCCGGTGCACCCATTCTCTCTATCTGCCTCTTTCGCACTCTCCCTCAAATAAATAAAATAAAATATTAAAATTGGGCACCGATGAAAATGGTCTTTTCATGTTGCTGCTGCTTTTATTTTTATTTTTTATTATTTTTTTCTAACTTTTTTTTTATTGACAACTTCTATACTTACATACAAAAAGTGCATGATTTTTCCCTCCCTCCCCCCATTCGCTGCTGCTTTTAAAAAAGATATTTTATTTCTATTTACTTGAGAGACGCAGAGAGAGAAAATGGGTGTGCCCAGACCTCCAGCTGCCACAGACAAGCTCCAGATGTGTGCGCTATCTTGTGCATCTGGCTTACGTGGGTCCTGCGGAATTGAACCTGGGTCCTTTGGCTTTACAGGCAAGCGCCTTTTCCCCTAAGCCATCTCCCCAGTCCTACTTCTTCTTCTGATTGATAAAAAATGCTTCAATTCTAAAATGAGTCCACTGCGATTTATTAAGCCTTGGTGATGAAGGCTCCTGCAAATGCAGCACGTTTGGAAATAGATGATGGCCAGGGAAAGGGAGGAGGGAACAGTTACCTAAGTAGACAGTACATCTCTTCACACTGTTTCTTATTTATTTGGAAATAGATAGCCAGGGAAAGGGAAGAGGGAAAGTTACCTGGGAAACAAAAGGAAAAATAAGTAGACAGGACATCTCTTCACACTGTTTCTTATTTAAGTAGTTTGAAGGGAAATAATAAGAATTAAACAAGGTTTATTTTCATATGTATGATTGTGAAATGACTATATTGTGACTGACTAAAAATGAGAGGACACTGGAAAGGATGAATCTTTACTGCCCTGCTGAAAATTCACATAAACCTGTAATTCTGACTGAATCCTTGCTTGTGTATTCTTGTTTCTAAAAATTTACATTTCATTTCTGATCATTAACCTTCCTCCCAAGTAAATGGATAAAAAAATTTAATGAAAACAATTTATATATATAATTTATCTATTTGAGAGAAGCAGAAAGAGAGAGAGAGAGAGAGAGAGAGAATGGGCGCACCAGGGCCTCCAGCCACTGCAAATGAACTCCAGATGCATGTGCCCCCTTGTGCAACTGGCTTACATGGGTCCTAGAGAATCAAACCAGGATCCTTTGGCTTTGCAGGCAAACACCTTAACCACTAAGCCATCTCTCCAACCCTGAAAACAACTTTTTTTAAAAACTTCTACTAGCCAGGTGTGGTACACACCTTTAATTCTAGCACCCGGGAGGCAGAAGTAGGAGGATCGCCATGAGTTTGAGGCCACCCTGAGACTACATAGTGAATTTCAGGTCAGCCTGGACTAGAGTTAAACCCTACCTCAAAAAAACCAAAAATAATAAATTTTTTTAAAATGAAAAAAAAAAAAAAAAGACCTCTACTAAAGTATTTTCTCCTATTCTTTCTTGCCA
This sequence comes from Orientallactaga sibirica, assembly GCA_036365145.1. Classification (NCBI taxonomy): domain Eukaryota; kingdom Metazoa; phylum Chordata; class Mammalia; order Rodentia; family Dipodidae; genus Orientallactaga; species Orientallactaga sibirica. Next base: position 6,166,638 of record JAEOAD010000054.1, on the reverse strand, counting down.
GCTCAAGGACTTTTTCTGCTTATTCCCTTTTTTTCCAAATCATGTGCCATCAAAATTTTCCTCTGCTGGGCTGTGCCTATGAGTAGCTCCCAATCTAAGAAAAAAAATTGATGTTGGCTCATATTATGTCCCTAAAGAGAAAGGTTTTGGAAGTTCTTAAGTTTTATCACAAAATAATAATCAAGGGCTGGAGAGATGGCTTAGCGGTTAAGGCCTTTGCCTATGAAGCCTAAGGACCCCAGTTCAATTCCCCAGGACCCACGTAATCCAGATGCACAAGGGGGCGCATGCGCCTGGAGTTTGTTTGCAGTATCTGGGGCCCTGGCATGCTCATTCTGTCTACATATCTGCCTCTTCCTTTCTCTCTCTCTCTCAAAAAATAAATAAAAATAGGAAAAAATAATAATCAAAGATTTAGCATTCAAAATGTTTTTCCTACTCTGTCCTTATTCCCTAGGTAGTGTCATGTAGTCAAGTACCTTTGTTTAGTCTACATGGTAACTAGTCCCGATTTTATGTCTCTAGGCTGGATTCTCCATGGAAATCCATTCCCGTGTGTTCACTTTCCCCTTCTATATCTGTACTTGGATATACGTCTGCAGACGTCTCAAACTTCAGATTAGCACAGACCAAGTACTTGTTCCTTTTAGTGTCCTCCCTGTATCCACCAACCTACTTCAACTTCTCCCAGCCTTCTCTATCTTAAAAATACCTTTAATCCCAGTACTCAGGAGACAGAGGTAGGAGAATCACTGTGAGTTCAAGGCCAGTTTGGGACTATAGAGTGAGTTCCAGGTCATGGTGGGCTAGACTGAGACCCTACCTTGAAACAACAATAAAAAATAGTAACTCCCGTGCTGGGCATGGTGGCACATGCCTTTAATCCCAGTACTTGGGGGGGCAGAGGTAGGAGGATTGCCATGAGTTCAAGGCCACCATGAGACTACATAGTGAATTCCAGGTCAGCCTGGGCCAGAGTGAGGCCTTATCTCAAAAAAAACAAAACAAAACAAAACAAAAACAGTAGCTCGAATTTTCCCATAGCTCAGGTGGAAAACTTCTCAATAGGTAACCATTCTCTACTGTTCACACCCAATCCATCTGCAAAGTGTCTATTTTACTTTTTTAAAAAAAAAAAAAAAAAACTTTTAACCACCTCCACCAGAATGGAGAAGGATGTGACATGATTAATCCTTGACCTGGATTATGATACTGGTATCCTAGTTAATGTTATTGTCTGACTTCCCCACTGTTATCTGTGCTACACCTAGAGTCTTTGTGATAATGAGAGTGACCGCTTTAAAACACAACCCAAGGGGCTTAGTGGTTAAGGTGCTTGCCTGCAAAGCCAAAGGATCCTGGTTCGATTCTCCAGGACCCACATAAGCCAGATGCACAAGAGGGCACATGCATCTGGAGTTCATTTGCAGTGGCTAGAGGCCTGGCACACACATTCTCTCTCTCTCTCTCTAATAAATAAATAAATGAATGAATAATAATAATAAAAAAACACAACCCAAGCCCATATAGTGGCCAGGCCTGTAATGCCAGTCCTCAAAAGATCTAGCATTTAAGGCCAGCCTGAACTACGTAGTGAGACCATCACTCAAAGCAAAAACCAAAAACAGAACCCACACCAATTCTCCAGGGCTTTTTCATCTCATTCAGACTGGCACCCAGTCCATTGGCCAAGCTGACCAGGCCTTTGGAATTCTTTCTGATTTAACCCCCAGTACTTTCCCGTTGACTCACCCTACTCTGACCACACTGGCTTCCCAGCCACTTGCTGAACACACCAAACACACACCTCTTTTAGAATTGGGGCGTTTCTTGTTCCCTGTGTGTACCACGCGCCTCTCTGCTTCCTCTGACGTCCTGATGGTTGGTGTCATTACAGAGGTGTTCGCCGACTGCTTGCCCACCCCCAGCCCTCCTTCTTGAGACTTACTTTTCTTTAAAGCTTGTTCCAGTACCAAGTTTTATATGCAAGTACCTGTGGTTGTCTATTAATAAATTCCTGATTCTGATAAGTTGGAATCTTGAGCGATAACAACTATTCAAATCTCCTTGGTTGCTGAGTTTCACAGAGCAGCAAAAGTTAAGACAAAGGATTTATCTAAAACATTACCAACTCTTTTGGGTTCTTGAATTTAGACAGTGAGAGTTCATATTGGCAAGGAATATATATGCGCTTTCATTATTATTATTTTTTTAATTTATTTTTGGAGAGAAACACAGAGAAAGACAGAGAGGGAGAGGGAGACAGATAGAGATGGGCACGCAGCAGTCTCTCAGCTGCTGTGAATGAAATCCAGATGTGTGCGCCCCCTTGTGGTCAAGTGCGGCATTGAGCCCTTGCGTCACTTTGCATCTGGCTAAACGTGGGACCTGGAGATTGGAACCGGGTTCTTAGGCTTAGCAGGCAGGCGCCTTAACCGCTAAGCCATCTCTCCAGCCCGCGCTTTCATTTTTTTATGTAGGCAACCACCTCCTTTAACTGGAATGCTAACTCTGAGAAAAGAATGTCTTGTTTTTTAAACTTCTGGCTTACTATTGTATTCCCAAGTTCTGTAATATTTCCTGGCACATAGCTCAGTAAGTAATTACTAAATAAATAACTGTGTTTATTTTACTCCCTCCTAAATACCACTAAAGGAGCAGTAAAGAGAGTCTTGAAGGGAAATCCTCGGGAGCTGTTGTGCAACAGGCCCAGGCAGATTGCGGGAGGCAGACAAATACCCAGGAGGGATCATTCTGAGAAAAAATGCAGATGAGTTTGTTGATGGGGTTGCACAGAGGGGTCAGGGCAGATTACAATTCTTCCAGAAAGTATTAACTCGATAATTAGAGCACCAAAAAAAGGAAAAAGTCACTTCCTCCAGAAAAACAGGTCAAGAACAAGTATTTTTATATAAAAGGAAATGACTTATATTTAATGGCTTTACTATGAATGAATACATAACTAATAAAAATTTGGGTGGGAGAGGAGCCCCACCCCTCCCGGAGGAGCCTTTGGCAATTAATGGTTGCTTGAGGAGGAGGAGGAGGAGGAGGCAGTCGTGAGTTACCCTGCTGCAGTAAATAACCCCTCCCATGCTCATGCAAGCAACCCTAATTAAACTCAGTGGGGCACAAGAAAGAAGGAAAGAAAGGGGGGGGAGTAAAAAGAGAGAAAGGGAGGGAGGGAAGAATGAAGGAAGGAAGGAAGGAAGGAAGGAAGGAAGGAAGGAAGGAAGGAAGGAAGGAAGGAAGGAAGGAAGGAAGGAAGGAAGGAAGAGGGAAGGAGGGAGGGCATAAAAGTAGTCTCCCTGCAAGGGTGGCATCAAAGGTAGATTTTGCTTGTTTTTTTTTTTTTTTTTTTGTGGGGGGGGGATTCGAGGTAGGGTCTCACTCTAGTTCAGGCTGACCTGAAATTTACTATGTAGTCTCAGGGTGGCCTTGAACTCATGGCGATCCTCCCATCTCTGCCTCCCGAGTGCTGGGATTAAAGGCATGCACCAGCACGCCCGGCAAGATTTTGTTTGTTTTTTTTAAATAATGTTAAGAATACACACAGAAGGGCTGAAGAGATGGTTTAGTGGTTAAAGCACCTGCCTGCAAAGCCTAAGGACCCAGGTTCCATTCTCCAGTGCCCACATAAACCAGATGCACATGGTGGCGCGTGCGTCTGGACTTCGTTTGCACTGGCTGGAGGCTCTGGTGTGCCCATTCTTACTCTCTATCTCTCTCTCCCTCTCTCTGTCTTGAATAAATAAAATACATAAATAAAATGTTTAAAAATACATACACACACAGAGTGAATACAGTGTATTCTTAAAGGTCCGGCTTCTTTCTTTCACACACATTATACTGTGAGATTGGTCCATATTGGTGCATGTCTTTGTAGTTCACCACTTCACCACTATTTCATTGTATTGCCACAATTTATGTGTCACCTCCTGATTTCCCTCCTGATTTCCCTATTAGGGTCATTGCAGCACTTTTCATTCTAAAACGTTTTTGAATGTGTGCATGTGCACATGTGTATGTGTGCATCTGGAGGCAAGAAGGCATCTTGCTCTGAGACAGGTTCTTTGTCTGGCCTGGTACTTGTTCCATACTCTGGACTGGCTGGCCAGGGTGGTCCTCCTTTCTGTGCCTCCCCAGCACTGGGATTATAAGTGTGCACCACCATTCTAGCTCTCCTAAAAAAAATTGTTTATTTATGCATGTATGTATGTGAGAAAGAGGCAGAGAGAGAGACAGAATGAATGGACATACCAGGGACTCTAGCCACCGCAAACAAACTCCAATCGCATGCGCTGCCTTGTGCAGCTGGATTACATCGGTACTGGGAAATCGAACCTGGGTCCTTAGGTTTCACAGGCAAGCGCCTTAACCGCTAAGTCATCTCTCCCCCACCTCTCCCCACTTTTTAAATGTTTTTTCATGCTAGCTCTCTTTTTGCATAAAATCAAATTCTCAGGCTTGTAAGACAAGCACTTTACTGGCTGTGCTGTCCAAACCCCTCCCTCCCCCACAGCCATTCTCCCATGAGTCTTGGTGAACATTACAGGCAGGAACCTGGGCGTGGGATGACGAGATCAGAGCACATGCGCAGCACATTGCCTGCTTCCCAACATGGCTGTACTCGCTCCCAGGCCTGCTGGCAGTACTTGGGAGTTTGCGTTGCTCCACGTCATAACTAACACCTGTTGTTTTGTCATCTGGCTTTTCAGAGGTGTCTACACGTGGTCTCCACTGTCATTTTCATATGCATTGCCCTGATGACTAATTACGTTAGCTTATCTGTCTGCTTGCTTAAGACAGGGTTTTCTGTCACAGACTAGCTTTGAACTCACAGCAATCTTTATCCTTCTACCTCCTCCTGCGTGCTGGAATTATTGGCATCTGTGTGCTGGCATGTCCAGCAAGTTGTAGGTTTTTTTATATGTTCATTGGATATTTGAATTTTCTTTCTTTCTCTCTCTCTTTTTTTTGAAGTGCTACTTTAAGTCATTTCCCATTTTTCTATTTTTTTTTCTTGATTGATAGTTCCTTATACATTGTGGATACTAAGACTTGTCAGATCTAAGTATCTCAGTTCACTTGCCTATCTTCTTTAATTTATTATGTAATAATCATGGCATAAACATCATGTTCTTTAAGAAGGCATCTTTCCTCGTAACAGGCATGTGATTATTTATAGCGTCATTTGTCGTGATGGCTACACATGGAAACAACCCAATGTCTGTTACTCATGAGTATGTTTTACTTATTTATTGATTGATATTTTATTTATTTTTATTTGTTTATTTAGTTGGTTTTTCAAGGTAGGGTCTTGTGCTAGCCCAGGCTGACCTGGAATTCATTCTGTAGTCTCAGGGTGGCCTCGTACTCACGGCGATCCTCCTACCTCTGCCTCCCGAGAGCTGGGATTAAAGGTGTGCATCACCACGCCCGGCTTATGATGAGTATATTTTAAAGTGTGATATATCCATACATTATTCAGCAATAGAAAGTAGTGAACTGCTGTGGTATGATAACAAAGTCCTGTGAATATACAAAATGCTACTTCATTGTACGCCGTATATGAGTTACATGTGTGAATTACATCTCAATCACACGGAAAGAGTCCTGGGTTTCCAAGAAATTGACTTAAAAATCATGTCATTAGCTGCAGAAAGCTGAATCCTTACTCATTTGACAAGTTAGAAACCTGATGAAAGTGACCTTACATGTCTTAATTAGAAAAGGATCGTGTTCACAAGGTGTCTGAGATAGGCCATGGTGGATGGCTCTAAGAGACAGAAAAGATCAGTCGACTTGAAAACTAATAGATCTCAGCCAAAGAAACAAACCCCTCTGAAAACAGTTCCGAGTAGAACTGTGACCATTTCCACGGCCACGAGTCCTTCCATGGTGAAAATAATGAACATCGCTACTACACCCCACACGTCACAGCCCACTACCCTCCGTGATCAGTTGAGCAGTCAGAACAGTTCCTGAGTTAACAGTCATAACCCCAAGACACACACGAGACAAGAACAAAGAGGACTTGCTTATGACCAAGAAGAGGCAGAGACGGGGTCTCAGAAAGGAAGGTGTTAAGGGCTAGAAGTTCTCGGATCCACTTGAGAGCGGTCCCAAGAATACGTCAGGTCCACAGTTAAAGCCTGAAGTAATGGGACTCATTTAGGAAAAGATGAAAATGGGATTGGCTAGAGTGAAAGAATGCTTGTCAAGTCGATGATAGGAAATAAAGATTGAGGGGCCGGCACTGGATGGTGAAAGGCTTCTCTTTTAAGCTAAAAATAGCTCTGGAGGCCATTCATGAGCCTCCTCCCCCGCTGCCTTCAGTGCACCAGTGGAGGAAAGGAAAAAGAGTGCTACCGTTCCCTGCTTCAAAATAGAACTCGCATAAATTTGCCATGGCCAAATGCTACAACCCACCCACCCCCAAACGATGAAGTCAGGGGTGCTGTTTCCTCTTTTGTCACTCTGAACCAACAGAATTATGTGGCAAAGCAAGAATAGTGAGAATACAGGCTGGAGAGTTGGCCCAGTGGTTAAGGCGCTTGCCTGCAATGCCTAATGACCCAAGTTCGATTCCCCAGTACTCACTTAAAGCCAGATGTACAAAGGGATGCATGCATCTGGAGTTCATTTGCAGTGGCTGAAAGCCCTAGTATATCCATATTCTCTCTTTCTCTCCTCCCTCCCTCCCTCATTGCAAATAAATAAATTTTTTAAAATTATTTATTTATTTATTTATTTATTTATTTATTTATTTATGAGAGATTGTGTGTGTGTGAGAGAGAGAATGGGCACGCCAGGGCCTCCAGCTACTACATACAAACTCCAGATGCATGTGCCACCATGTACATCTGGCTTATGTGGATCCTGGAGAATTGAACCTGGGTCCTTAGGTTTCTCAGGCAAGTGCCTTAACCACTAAGCCGTATCTCCAGTCCCATTTTTTTAAAAGTTAGATATAGACATACTTAGTATGTAAACAACACATGTTGGTAGCATTCTTTCCCTCATCCCTGCTCCCTTTCCAAAGAGGCCTGCCTTGGTGGGGATGCAGGTCAACCCCATGGGGATTGTGGGTCCCATGCATTGTGGGGGTGGTTATGGGGGAGAGGCAATGTCTCTGTGCAAAATGTCCCAACTTGTGGCTCTCACAGTCTTTCCACCCCCTCTTCCGAAAAATTCCCTGAGCCACACTGGGAGCATTTTAAGTCTACTTCAGTGATGGGGCCCTCAGGAGCCTCTGGATCTCTGCTTTGGTAGGTGTTGAGTGTCCTGAGTGTCTGTCTCCTTCACCTTTGTGCTGATATCAGGTTCACTGAGAAAGCAGCACTCTTGCTCATTTCCCCAGTTCCTCTGTGGTTTCAGCTGGAGCCAGGGTGGAGTGCGCTGGGTCATTTATCTCCCCAGGTCCCACTCCCATCTGAAAAAGAGAAGCAGAATCTCCAGCAGAGAGTGAAGTCAGCACCGGTTAAATGGAATAACCATTATTAATCTAGAGAGAAGTTAAAGGGAGTGGACATCCTATCAGAACCTTGGGGATGTGGGAGATACTGCTCAGTTGGCAGAGTGCTTGCCTGGCATGCACAGAGCCCTAGGTTTGAGCCCAGCACCACGTAAATGGCATGGTGGCACACACTTGTAATACAAGCACCCAAGAGACGGAAGCAAGAATCAGGTTCAGGGTCATCCTCAGCTACATATCAAGTTTAAGGCTAGCCTGGGGTATATGAGACTCTATCTCGAAAAAATGAAAAAGAGCCAGGTGTGGTGGTGGCATGCCCATCTGGGTTTGACATCGGGTTGCATTTTGCTCTGATGCAATGTTTGTCGGTTCCCCACACCGAGATGGTTCATAAATGCAAGATCCCAGTCAGACATAGGAGGATCGACGTGAGTTTGAGGCCACTCTGAGATGACACAGTGAATTCCAGGTCAGCCTGGGCTAAAGTGAGACCCTACCTCGAAAAACAAAAACAAAAAAAAAAAAAAATGAAAAAGAAAACAAAAGTGCCTACAAAAAACACACATTCCCATGTCTGTTCTTCCTTCTCTTTCTCTTGTAAATGCTTTGCCCAAGTATAATGTTGGCACTTTATAAGTACTTTAATATTCTTATTCCCTGGACACAACAAAGACATCTGATTTTTTTATTTTAAAATATTTTATTTTTATTTATTTGAGAGAGAGAGAAATGGGTACACCAGGGCCTCCAGCCACTGCAAATGAACTCCAGACACATGTGCCATCTTGTGCATCTGGCTTAAGTGGGTCCTCAGGAATCAAATCAAGGTCCTTTGGCTTTGTAGGCAAGTGCCTTAATGGTTAAGCCATCTCTCCAGCCCAAGACATCTGATTTTTTTTTCCTGGTATTGTTTCTTTTTCTTTTTCTTTTTTTTTTCAGGTGAACCACCTGAATATTTTTTTTTACATTTTTCCCTTTTTATTGACAGCTTCCATACTTACAGACAATAAACCATGATATTTCCCTCCCCTCCCCCACTTTCCCCTTCACAAATCAACGCTCCATCATATCCCCTCCCTCTCTCCATTAATCTTGCTTTTATTTTGATGTCATCATCTTTTCCTCCTATTGTGAGGGTCTTGTGAAGATAGTGCTGGGCACTTGCGAGGTCATGGATATCAAGGCTAATTTCTGTCTGGACAATTGCATTGTTAGCAGTCCTCCCCTTCCTTCAGCTCTTACATTCTTTCCACCACCTTTTCTGCAATGGACCCTGAACCTTGGAAGGTGTGATAGAGATGTTTCAGTGCTGAGCACTCCTCCATCACATCTTCTCAGCACTATGGTGCCTTTTTGGATCACTACCATCTGAAAAGAGATGCTTCTCTAACCAAAAGTGAGGGTAACATTAATATGTGGGTATGAACATTAAGCAAAGTGCTTACAGTACAGTTTGGTGAGCATAATATATGCATTTAGTTAGATGAGAGCAGGCATTACACTCCTAATGCTCATGACCTCCCCCACCATAGGCTGTTGATTAGGTTGTCAGTATTAGGGATGTGTTCCCTCCCATGGAGCGGGCCTCCAGTCCAATTAGAGAGCGGTTGGTTTCCCCCATAACAGACATGCCACTGTTGCACCCATTGCCTCATTTGGCCTGGCTGGCCATACTTGAGGCTTGCAGTGCCCACTGTTTTCACCACTGATGGCTTCAAGACATCTGACTTTTTTATTGGCTGCTAACACTCATTTCCTACCTGTCGGTATTAATATTTGTGTCTCTTTTTCTCCTAGAGATAAGGTTTGAGTTCCCACAACTGACTGGAGTGCTTACTCTCGCTTTCTTTATTCATAACTGTATTATCACACTCTTGAAGAACAATAAGAACCAAGAAAACAATGTGAGTAACTTTTTTTATAGATTTGTAATTTTCTATTGTATTTGCACGTGTTTCCTTGGAGTTAAAGTCATAAAATGTGAAGGTGGTTCAAGGACTCTGAATTCACAATGTTGACATTGGGGTAGACTTTCCAACATCAGTAAGTAGAAAAGAAGACAAAAGAGCAGAAACATTTCAGTCTTTATCTTCTGTAGAGCTGTAATTGGGCTTGAATCTAATGACGTTTGTGAAAAAAACTAATCAAAGTTCCTAGACATGTATCGTAATTGAGTTTTCCAGGTTTCTCCTGTTTGATTACATTTTTCTAAGCCTGACTTTAAAAAAAATATTTGAGTGCTAAGCATGGTGGCGCACGCCTTTAATCCCAGCACTTGGAAGGCAGAGGTAGGAGGATCACCGTGAGTTCAAGGCTAGCCAGGGACTATAGAGTGAGTTCTAGGTCAACCTGGGCTAGAGTGAGACTCTACCTCAACACCCCCAAAAAAAAATCATTTGAGATAAAGAGAGAGAAAAAGAAACAGAAAGAGAATAAGTACTCCTGCCACTGTAAACAAACTGCAGACCCTGTACAACTTTGTGCATCTGGCTTTATGTATGTCCTGGGGAATCAAACCCAGACCATCAGGCTTTACAAGCAGGCACCTTTAACCGCTGACCGTTTCTTCAGCTCCTGTTTTTAAATTGTAAACTTTTCTGTGGGAACATATTGCATAAACAGTCATATTCCCTCGGGCTGTAGTTTTATGTTCTTCTCCCCTGCCCACCCCAGTCCCCAGAGGGCCCTCCTCAGTGGGGTTGTCAATGGTCATGAATACACCAGTCAGTATTGCGGGGGGGGGGCAGGAACAACGCCTCAGCATACTCCTCTCCACCCTGTGGCTCTTACAATCTTTCTGCCCCGTCTTTCACCACGTTCCCTCTAAGCCTCACAGGGCATACCATAGGGCTCCTCTAGTGTTGAGCTCTCTGCAGCCTCTGATCTTTTGCTTTGAGGAGTTTTGCGTCTCCCTGGAGGAGGTTCTCAGGCTAGCAGTGAGAAGGGCAATTCTATTTAATCGGCGACTTTGGCTGTCATGTCTCCTGGGATCTGGCAGTTGTGGTAGGGATGACTCAACTCATGTTAAGCAGTCAGATTTCTTTTCTTGTCATACTGATGGTTCTTGGATCTCCCCAGTGTCCACTGCCATCTGTAACAAGCAGACTCTCTAGGCGTAAGAAAAGGCATGTTGATGGGCATGCTCTGTCTCAGCCAAAGAACAGTGGGAGCTCCCACTCTGTCTGTCTCTCTCAAATAAAAGAGAAAAAAGAAAAAAATCACCCAACCAAGAGCAGCTTGTGGAAAAAAAGAGGTTTATTTTGGCTTACAGACTCAAGGAAAGCTCCATGATGGAAAGGGCAAACAATGACATGAGCAGAGGGTGGACATCACTCCCTGGCCAACATCAGGTGGACAATAGCAACAGGAGAATGTGCCAGACACTGGCTATAACATCCATAAGCCCTCCCCCAACAATACACTGCCTCCAGGAGGTGTTAATTCAGAACACCTGCGTGTACAGGGGACACCCGAGTCAAACCACCACAGGAATATAAGATGAAAAAGACAGTCCCTGTCCTCAGAATCTCATACTGGAGTAGAATGGACCAATTAGAGAAAGATTAAATACCCACGTGATACAGAAAGTAATAAACTTGGTTGTTTTGCCACATGAGAACTTTTTTCATATACATAGAATATTTTGTTGTTGTTTTGAAGTAGGGTCAGGTTTGAGGTCAGCCTTGAGACTACATAGTGAATTCCAGGTCAGCCTGGGCCAGAGTGAGACCCTACCTTGAAAAACCAAAACAAACAAATAAATAAATAAACAAACAAATATTAATGGCAGTTACAGTGCAGTGAAATAGTTGCCATATTTGAGGTGCGCGCACACAATTCCAGGGAAACAGGGCCCACTGTCTTAGTGGGAGGGACACCTTACCTGCGCATCCTCACCAGACGTCCCCCAGCGTTCTTTGAAGTGCACTGTTTTGTAGGAAGTCAGCCTCAAGTAATGTGGTTAATTGGTATGCAAGTTAAAAATTATCAGTGAAAGCCAGGCATGGTGGCGCACGCCTTTAATCCCAGCACTTGGGAGGCAGAGGTAGGAGGATCGCCATGAGTTCAAGGCCACCCTGAGAATACAGAGTGAATTCCAGGTCAGCCTGAGCTGGAAAACAAACAACAAAAAAAAGTCTATATATTTTTTCCTAACCTGTTTTTCTTAGTTTTCCAAGTAACGTGTGCTTAAAATGGAAAACAAATAGGCCTATCGCCACAAATTTTGTTGTGCGGAATTGTCTGGCTGTAACTTTAGTGAGGATGGAGACAATTTGCAGGCTGTGGAATCTGCTCTGTTTGGATCTGACAGCTGGCGCCTTAAGTGTCTTGAAGCTTTTGGAGTTTGCATGGGACGGAGGATGGGACCAGAAGAGGAAGAAAGCAGTCCACTTCATTTAATGGCCTATGTTTTCATTTAACAGTCCGTGTTTGCTGGTTCCAGTAACAACACACTGCAGATATTTGAACAGCTGCTTTCTAGTTGCCTTTGTTTACTGTTTACGTGTCTTAGCTTGTCCTTAGTGCTTATGCTCTTTAACTAGCATTCCTTCTTTATTAAGTGTATTTTAATATTTCCCCCTCTAGGCACGTTTTCTTCCCTAGGCATGCTTCGATGATATAAGTTAATTTACTTAAAAAGAGTTTTTAAAACGTGCAGGTCATACCGAAGGTGGCTTGTACTTCCTTCTTGTCTCCCACTTCATTGTTGTAGTTAAATATTTTATAGTTTGGAAAATAAATTACCTTTTGAAAGTAAGTCAGAATTTAAATCATATTAAACCAGAGTTTATTTTAACTTCCTAAATCTACTCATAGGTAGCTTAGTCTGCATAATCCAGACAAGTTTGTTTGTTTGTTTTTTTGTTAAATTGGCGGAGTAATTATAAAATATGAACATTTTGTTTTAACTACTTTCCGTGGAGATTGGATAGAAAGTATGTACACAAATACCACCTAAAATAAAGAAGATAATTTCTTTTTTAGTCTTCGTATTTAGTGTAAGTGTACCTGCTATAAATGTCTTCCTATTTATTTATTTGGTTTTACAAGGTAGGGTTTTGCTCTAGCACAGGCTGACCTGGAATTCACTGTGTAGTCTCAGGGTGGCCTCGAACTCACGGCAATCCTCCAACCTCTGCCTCCTAAGTGCTGGGATTAAAGGCGTGCGCCACCACGCCCGGTCTGTCCTTCTATTTAACAGGCATTTTGTTTTGTGTTTATCCCCAGGTGAGAGACCTGTGCATTGCTTACATGCTGGTGACGTTAACTTACCTCTATGTTGGAGTCCTGGTCTTTGCTTCATTTCCTTCACCACCATTATCCAAAGATTGTATTGAGCAGGTAAGGCACTGTGCACCATCCATGTGATTGCTTATGCTTCATATATGAATCGCAGGCAGGAAGATACAATAACGAGAAAGAATATCCATCAGGCCTGGGTTTGAATATCATCTCCACTATCCACTCAAGGCCTGGGAATTTTGACACCTTCCCAATCCTCTCTGAGTCTTTTTTTTTTTTTTTTAATTTGAGAGTGACAGACAAAGAGGCAGATAGAGAGAGAACAGGTGTGCCAGGGCCTCAGCCACTGTAAAAAAACTCCAGATGCATGTGCCACCTTGTGCATGTGGCTTACGTGGGTCCTGGGGAATTGAGCCTCGAACCAGGATCCTTAGGCTTCACAAGCAAGCACTTAACCACCAAGCCGTCTCTCTAGGCCCCTCTCTGAATCTTAATTTTCTTTTTCATTAGATAATATGGAGCATGCTCTATCTTATTTTTAGATGGACTCTTAAAGAATTTACTACCTTCTGGGTGCCCTGAAATGTTCAAATAAGTGATTACAGTCATGTGCACATATGTCTCTTCGTATAGAAAACTGTTACCCAGAATGCTTAGGAATATCTTTGGTTTTTATTTCATTTTATTTTGGGTTTTCAAGGTAGGGTCTCACTCTAGCTCATGGTGACTTGGAATTCACTGTGTAGTCTCAGGCTGGCCTTAAACTCATGGCCATCCTCCTTCCTTAACCTCCTAAGTTCTGGGATTAAAGGCATGCGCCACCACGCCTTATAAATTTCTAAAACCTGCATAGGAAATTGGCTGTCCCTTATTTTCCAAAGCCCAGACCTGAACATGCCCTGGATAAACTGTATTAGTCTTTAACAGTAGCTCTGGCTCTCATTAGAGACTGAGAAGCAAGCAGCGAAACAAAGACAGACACTTTTGAGTATTAGAGAGAGAGAGCCACAAACAATAAAAGAAAAGAAAAAAATAAACCTTCACATGAAAGGTTGCAACAAGGCGGGCGTGGTGGCGCACGCCTTTAATCCCAGCACTCGGGAGGCAGAGGTAGGAGGATCGCCATGAGTTCAAGGCCACCCTGAGACGACACAGTGAATTCCAGGTCAGCCTGGGCTAGAGTAAGACCCTACCTCAAAAATAAAATTGCAACAAATAAAATTTTCTTTGATTTAGTCTTTCAAAAACTCAAGAATAGTATAGCGTCAAGTATAGTCTGACTACAGAATTTGTGTTGAAAAACACCATTTTAGGGGACTAGCGAAATGGTTCAGTCAGTAAAGCATTTGCAAAAGTTCTTTGGCAGCCAAATTTTGCTGCAAATTTCCCTGATTTGAACATTCCCATATAAAGCCTGCTCACTCCCTGGGAGTAGTAGGAATATTTGTGGTATTTGTAGTTGAGGGGAAAAAATTAGCTCTGAGTGATTAATTTGTTTTTCAGATACCATATACTAAATTGAAAAAGGTCATGAGTGTGGAAATAAATCTTTTTCTACTTAGTGATAAACGGTAAACATTGATGATACCAGGTGACAGGTATACTCACCTGATTCTATCGTCTTTTTCTTTGAAAGTATGGCAATGCTCCAAAGGAGGAAAAATCAAGAGAGCAAGTTAAGATAAAATATCATTGAATTTGCTGGGCGTGGTGGCGCATGCCTTTAATACCAGCTCTAGGGAGGCAGAGGTAGGAGGACCACTGTGAGTTCAAGGCCACCCTGAGACTACCGAGTGAATTCCAGGTCAGCCTGGACTAGAGCGACACCCTACCTTGAACAACAACAACAATAACAAAAAATCATTGGATTTTATTTACCATTTAAACCTATTAAAAACAGATTTACGTATTTCGTTTGAACTTCATACAGCAGTGCTTCTTGGTCTATCTGTGGTGTGGAACAAGCTTTTGTTTATTGTTGTTTTAATGTCATATCAGTTGCAGACCAGGACTTCTTTTTAAACTTTTTTAAAAATTTCTTTTTTTTTTTTGAGAGAGACACAGAGAGAGGCAGACAGAGAGAGAGGAAGAGGGAGACAGATAGAGAATGGGCACGCCAGCATTCTCTCAGCTGCTGTGAATGAAATCCAGATGTGTGCGCCCCCTTGTGGGCAAGTGCAGCATTGCGCCCTTGCGTCACTGCATCTGGCTAAATGTGGGACCTGGAGATTGGAACCGCTGGAGATTGGAACCGGGTTCTTCTTAACCGCTAAGCCATCTCTCCAGCCCCAGACCAGGACTTTTATAAAACAGAATAAAATATTCCAGTGTCAAATTTGTACAAAAGTTCGTAAATGCATAACTTCAAGCTGTTGTACGTAGCTCATTGTTAGACAGTTTAACAGTTAGCTTAACTTACTGACAAAGAGTTAAGAAATAGTTAAGCAGTTAAATAGCCAGACACTGATAAACCACTGTTTGAGTAACGCCTGTATTCAAAATAAGCAGAAGGCATCCCTTTGGTAGGAATGTGAATGCACTGCATTTGAGTTTTAACTTGGCCTCATTATCTCTCTTGGATCAGAATTTTTTAGACAACTTCCCCAGCAGTGACACCCTGTCCTTCATTGCAAGGATATTCCTGCTGTTCCAGATGATGACGGTGTACCCGCTCCTAGGCTACCTGGCTCGTGTCCAGCTACTGGGCCATATCTTCGGTGACGTGTACCCTAGGTAAGGGCTCTTCTCTTGAGCAGCAGGATGTGCCAAGCAACAAATGACTGTGCGATCAGGTCAGTTGAAAGTGTGACTGATCCTTCTGCTGTAGAACAAAGTGCTAATGAAAGTCCTTACCAAAGATGGATAGATCGCCAGAGTCCTTTCAAATACCACGCTTAATTGTCCACAATGTATTCCTGTAAGCGTAGTTCTGTGAAAACCTGCTGTTCTTTCTTGCACTTCCATTCTTCACTCATGCGTGCTTTCGTACAATCATGCTTGGTCAATATTGGTTCACACATTTCTGTAGATGGCCCAAATGTTAATGTCCCCCATTCTATATCTTCAAAACCCACATTCATTCATTAATATGACCACCAGTCAAGCTCAGGGTGGAAAAGTGAAGTTCTCCAAAATTCCAGCTTTTATCTGAAAGCTCAGTTATCATCGTCAACAAATAATGCTGGTGGTTTTCCTCGAAGGGAAAAGCTCATGATTGTTCATTTTAAACAACATGCTCGTCCAGCACCCAGGCTGGCATGGCTCTGGTCTGCATTTCAAGTAAAGAGTGTTACTTGTTAGGAGAGAGAGACGGTCAGCGAGGTCAGCCTCTGGCTTCTCTGCTTAGCGTCCCTTCCTCAGGACAGCCCTTGTGCATCTGTGCGTGCGACATGTGTTCCACGTATGAAATTCAAAGAAGCGAAGTTTTACTCCTTCATCAAGGTCTTTCTCTCCCACACCACCGCCTACCACCAAGGCTGAGATCAAATCCAGGGCCTCGAGCTTACCGGGCAAGTGTTCCTCCTCTGAATTACATCCTCACCCTTCTTGGGGACGTGTCTAATAAATAAAACTTCTATTCTATTATTTTGAAAATGCTTGGCAGTAAAATAAGTGTGCTGAATACAGACAGGTATAGCTCTTCTCACCCTTTGCTTTTGCAAAGCAAATAATGTCTCATGCTGCTATGGAAACCATTTCTGCATCCGCGGCTTCCTGAAAGCGCATGGGAAGGCCTCTGGGCTTCACGATTAGACTTTGAGAAATGCTGCTTTGGAAAATACATAGTTGATTTTTTTTTTTCTTGTACAGAACAAAAATAACAAAGGTCCAGTACTTTTAAGGTCAATTTCTTGGATAAGTAAGATCATGAAGCCTAATACCTTTGTAATTTATCAGAAGTGTGACTGACTACTTATTAGCATAAATAATTAAATTCTCTCTTTAATATTCATATAGGATTAATTGACCTCTGATTGGTTGGGCCAAAAGGCTGCTTTGTTATGTAGATTTGTTGGTTAAGGAATTCATTTTCTCAAAAATGAAAATTCTTTTGGGGGAAATAGAATTACTTCTTGAACATCCAGGTTTATCTACATTTATCTTTATGTCAAAAATTAATTTTAGCCTGGCGTGGTGGCGCACGTCTTTAATCCCAGCACTTTTGGTTTTTTGAGATAGGGTTTCACTCTAGGCCAGGCTTATCTGAAACTCACCTGTGCATTGCTTACATGCTGGTGACGTTAACTTACCTCTATGTTGGAGTCCTGGTCTTTGCTTCATTTCCTTCACCACCATTATCCAAAGATTGTATTGAGCAGGTAAGGCACTGTGCACCATCCATGTGATTGCTTATGCTTCATATATGAATCGCAGGCAGGAAGATACAATAACGAGATAGAATATCCATCAGGCCTGGGTTTGAATATCATCTCCACTATCCACTCAAGGCCTGGGAATTTTGACACCTTCCCAATCCTCTCGGAGTCTTTTTTTTTTTTTTTTTTAATTTGAGAGTGACAGACAAAGAGGCAGATAGAGAGAGAACAGGTGTGCCAGGGCCTCAGCCACTGTAAAAACTCCAGATGCATGTGCCACCTTGTGCATGTGGCTTACGTGGGTCCTGGGAATTGAGCCTCGAACCAGGATCCTTAGGCTTCACAAGCAAGCACTTAACCACCAAGCCGTCTCTCTAGGCCCCTCTCTGAATCTTAATTTTCTTTTTCATTAGATAATATGGAGCATGCTCTATCTTATTTTTAGATGGACTCTTAAAGAATTTACTACCTTCTGGGTGCCCTGAAATGTTCAAATAAGTGATTACAGTCATGTGCACATATGTCTCTTCATATAGAAAACTGTTACCCAGAATGCTTAGGAATGTCTTTGGTTTTTATTTCATTTTATTTTGGGTTTTCAAGGTGGGGTCTCACTAGCTCATGGTGACTTGGAATTCACTGTGTCGTCTCAGGCTGGCCTTAAACTCATGGCCATCCTCCTTCCTTAACCTCCTAAGTTCTGGGATTAAAGGCATGCGCCACCACGCCTTATAAATTTCTAAAACCTGCATAGGAAATTGGCTGTCCCTTATTTTCCAAAGCCCGGACCTGAACATGCCCTGGATAAACTGTATTAGTCTTTAACAGTAGCTCTGGCTCTCATTAGAGACTGAGAAGCAAGCAGCGAAACAAAGACAGACACTTTTGAGTATTAGAGAGAGAGAGCCACAAACAATAAAAGAAAAGAAAAAAAATAAACCTTCACATGAAAGGTTGCAACAAGGCGGGCGTGGTGGCGCACGCCTTTAATCCCAGCACTCGGGAGGCAGAGGTAGGAGGATCGCCAAGAGTTCAAGACCACCCTGAGACGACACAGTGAATTCCAGGTCAGCCTGGGCTAGAGTAAGACCCTACCTCAAAAATAAAATTGCAACAAATAAAATTTTCTTTGATTTAGTCTTTCAAAAACTCAAGAATAGTATAGCGTCAAGTATAGTCTGACTACAGAATTTGTGTTGAAAAACACCATTTTAGGGGACTAGCGAAATGGTTCAGTCAGTAAAGCATTTGCAAAAGTTCTTTGGCAGCCAAATTTTGCTGCAAATTTCCCTGATTTGAACATTCCCATATAAAGCCTGCTCACTCCCCTGGGAGTAGTAGGAATATTTGTGGTATTTGTAGTTGAGGGGGAAAAAATTAGCTCTGAGTGATTAATTTGTTTTTCAGATACCATATACTAACTTGAAAAAGGTCATGAGTGTGGAAATAAATCTTTTTCTACTTAGTGATAAACGGTAAACATTGATGACACCAGGTGACAGGTATACTCACCTGATTCTATCGTCTTTTTCTTTGAAAGTATGGCAATGCTCCAAAGGAGGAAAAATCAAGAGAGCAAGTTAAGATAAAATATCATTGAATTTGCTGGGCGTGGTGGCGCATGCCTTTAATACCAGCTCTAGGGAGGCAGAGGTAGGAGGACCACTGTGAGTTCAAGGCCACCCTGAGACTACCGAGTGAATTCCAGGTCAGCCTGGACTAGAGCAACACCCTACCTTGAACAACAACAACAATAACAAAAAATCATTGGATTTTATTTACCATTTAAACCTATTAAAAACAGATTTACGTATTTCGTTTGAACTTCATACAGCAGTGCTTCTTGGTCTATCTGTGGTGTGGAACAAGCTTTTGTTTATTGTTGTTTTAATGTCATATCAGTTGCAGACCAGGACTTCTTTTTAAACTTTTTTAAAATTTCTTTTTTTTTTTTGGAGAGAGACACAGAGAGAGACAGACAGAGAGAGAGGAAGAGGGAGACAGATAGAGAATGGGCACGCCAGCATTCTCTCAGCTGCTGTGAATGAAATCCAGATGTGTGCGCCCCCTTGTGGGCAAGTGCAGCATTGCGCCCTTGCGTCACTGCATCTGGCTAAATGTGGGACCTGGAGATTGGAACCGCTGGAGATTGGAACCGGGTTCTTCTTAACCGCTAAGCCATCTCTCCAGCCCCAGACCAGGACTTTTATAAAACAGAATAAAATATTCCAGTGTCAAATTTGTACAAAAGTTAAGTAAATGCATAACTTCAAGCTGTTGTGTCGTAGCTCATTGTTAGACAGTTTAACAGTTAGCTTAACTTACTGACAAAGAGTTAAGAAATAGTTAAGCAGTTAAATAGCCAGACACTGATAAACCACTGTTTGAGTAACGCCTGTATTCAAAATAAGCAGAAGGCATCCCTTTGGTAGGAATGTGAATGCACTGCATTTGAGTTTTAACTTGGCCTCATTATCTCTCTTGGATCAGAATTTTTTAGACAACTTCCCCAGCAGTGACACCCTGTCCTTCATTGCAAGGATATTCCTGCTGTTCCAGATGATGACGGTGTACCCGCTCCTAGGCTACCTGGCTCGTGTCCAGCTACTGGGCCATATCTTCGGTGACGTGTACCCTAGGTAAGGGCTCTTCTCTTGAGCAGCAGGATGTGCCAAGCAACAAATGACTGTGCGATCAGGTCAGTTGAAAGTGTGACTGATCCTTCTGCTGTAGAACAAAGTGCTAATGAAAGTCCTTACCAAAGATGGATAGATCGCCAGAGTCCTTTCAAATACCACGCTTAATTGTCCACAATGTATACCTGTAAGCGTAGTTCTGTGAAAACCTGCTGTTCTTTCTTGCACTTCCATTCTTCACTCATGCGTGCTTTCGTACAATCATGCTTGGTCAATATTAGTTCACACATTTCTGTAGATGGCCCAAATGTTAACGTCCCCCATTCTATATCTTCAAAACCCACATTCATTCATTAATATGACCACCAGTCAAGCTCAGGGTGGAAAAGTGAAGTTCTCCAAAATTCCAGCTTTTATCTGAAAGCTCAGTTATCATCGTCAACAAATAATGCTGGTGGTTTTCCTCGAAGGGAAAAGCTCATGATTGTTCATTTTAAACAACATGCTCGTCCAGCACCCAGGCTGGCATGGCTCTGGTCTGCATTTCAAGTAAAGAGTGTTACTTGTTAGGAGAGAGAGACGGTCAGCGAGGTCAGCCTCTGGCTTCTCTGTTTAGCGTCCCTTCCTCAGGACAGCCCTTGTGCATCTGTGCGTGCGACATGTGTTCCACGTATGAAATTCAAAGAAGCGAAGTTTTACTCCTTCATCAAGGTCTTTCTCTCCCACACCACCGCCTACCACCAAGGCTGAGATCAAATCCAGGGCCTCGAGCTTACCGGGCAAGTGTTCCTCCTCTGAATTACATCCTCACCCTTCTTGGGGACGTGTCTAATAAATAAAACTTCTATTCTATTATTTTGAAAATGCTTGGCAGTAAAATAAGTGTGCTGAATACAGACAGGTATAGCTCTTCTCACCCTTTGCTTTTGCAAAGCAAATAATGTCTCATGTTGCTATGGAAACCATTTCTGCATCCGCGGCTTCCTGAAAGCGCATGGGAAGGCCTCTGGGCTTCACGATTAGACTTTGAGAAATGCTGCTTTGGAAAATACATAGTTGATTTTTTTTTTTCTTGTACAGAACAAAAATAACAAAGGTCCAGTACTTTTAAGGTCAATTTCTTGGATAAGTAAGATCATGAAGCCTAATACCTTTGTAATTTATCAGAAGTGTGACTGACTACTTATTAGCATAAATAATTAAATTCTCTCTTTAATATTCATATAGGATTAATTGACCTCTGATTGGTTGGGCCAAAAGGCTGCTTTGTTATGTAGATTTGTTGGTTAAGGAATTCATTTTCTCAAAAATGAAAATTATTTTGGGGGAAATGGAATTACTTCTTGAACATCCAGGTTTATCTACATTTATCTTTATGTCAAAAATTAATTTTAGCCTGGCGTGGTGGCGCACGTCTTTAATCCCAGCACTTTTGGTTTTTTGAGATAGGGTTTCACTCTAGGCCAGGCTTATCTGAAACTCACCATATAGTCTCAGGGTGGCCTCGAACCCACAGCAATCCTCCTACCTCTGCCTCCCAGTGCTGGGATTAAAGGCGTGCGCCACCATGCCCGGCTTAATTTTCCATAAATATCTTTATGCTAATAGCTGTTTTCATGGCTTTATTTTCTCAGGTATTCAAGATGGAGTTATAGATAGAAGAATGTGAAATTGCTGATTTTAGATAATTGCATAAAAGAGCCAGTGTCACTGTCTCACAGCCAGCACTGAGTAATATTGCTGCCTTTAGTTTTTGCCGGAAAGTTTAAGACTGATTTTAAAGATGTTAAGAGTGAATTTAATGTACCTATTTTTTTTCTTTCTTTTCAACTCTTTTCCCCTTCTAGCATTTTCCACGTGCTGATTCTTAATTTAATTATTGTGGGAGCTGGAGTGATTATGGCCTGTTTCTACCCAAACATAGGCGGGATCATAAGGTATTGCCTATCAGGAATTCTGCTCTTGGCATTATTGCTTTTTATTTTTAGTCCTTTCTGTTGTTTTGTGTGTTTGCCGTGTGTGCATGTGTGTTACGTGTGTTGATATATGGGTACGGGCATGCATGTATGCAGGTATATGCATGTACAAGCCAGAGATCAACACCAGATGTCTTCCTCAGTCATTTTCTATCTTGTTTTTTTATTTGCAAGCAGAGAGAGAGAGAGAGAGAGAGAGAGTAGAGAGAGCCTCCAGCAACTGCACATGAACTCCAGATGCATGTGCCCCTTGTGCATCTGCCTTACGTGGGTCCTGGGGAATTGAACCTGGGTCCTTTGGCTTCACAGGCAAATGCCTTCAGCGCTAAGCCATCTCTCCAGCCCTACCTTATTTTTTGAGACAAAGTCTCTCACTGAAGCTGGAGCTCCCTGATTCAGCTGAATCCTTCAGTGTATGCCTCCCAGTGCTGGGCTTACAGGTGTGTACTGCCATGCCCAGTTCTTATGCGGGTGCCGGGAACCTAAGCTCAGGTCCTCAGGCTGCACATCAAGCATTTCACTGACTAAGCCATCTCCCCGGCCCTTTTTGTTTTTTGTTGTTGTTTTGGTTTTTTGTTGTTGTTGTTGTTGAGATAGGGTCTTGCTGTGTGGACCAGGCTGGCCTTGAACTTGCAGTGATCTTCCTGCCTCTGCCTGCCAAGTGCTGGGCACACAGGCCTGAGCCACCATGCCCTGCCATCTGAGTTTAACCATAACATTTAAGTGCTCTTTCCTGGTACCACTTAAGGCGCGAAGGCACGAAGTTCTGATCCTGTTCATTCTCTCCACAGAAGTGGCTCTAGAAGCCCCATTACCTCAGATGTCTTTCTCTTTCTTTTTTCCGTTATATTCCATGGTAGTTGTTTTCAACTAAAAGAAAAAGTTGTTCCCAATATGTAACATATTTTGGGGCACACGTTAGAGGTCCTTTATATGTCTTCCTAATTGCCTCAATCCATCTCTACTTAAAAAAAAAAAAAAAAAAAAAAAAAGCCAATTGTAGTCAGAAAGCAAAGATTTTAAGTCCAACATGGCTCTTTCCTTAATATACTTTCCCTAAAAGGCAGTGACATGTTGAGGATGGTGGTTGTGACATCACATGCGTGAAAAGCTGGTGTTCAGGTGTTTGGGATGATCTGATTTCCTCAATTTTTGACCTCAGAAAGTAACAAGAAATTAGAGGGGATTGTTAGCCTGACGCAGATTGAATATAATAGTCTCACAAGTTCCCATTAAATGGTTCCTCAAGAAAGTGGGGGAAGAAGCAAGTACCTGTTTGTCACAGTCTCATTGAAGTATTTTCATGATCTTTGATAATTACACCAAAAGCCACTGAGGATTCTAGTCTGCTCACCTTCTTAAAGAGATATGCTAATAGTCCCTCACAAACTCAGACTGTGTAATTAATTTATAAAGATCAAAGTGGGAGCTGGGGATGCAACTCACGGGTAGAGTGCTTGCCTAGCATGCCCAAAGCCCTTGATTCTGTCCCCAGCACTTCGTGAGCTGGGCATGGTGGTGCAGGTCTGAAATCCCAACACTGGGAAGGTGGAAACTGGAGGATCAGAGGTTCATGGTTACTCTCTTCTATCGAGAGTTCAAGGCCAATCTGGGCTACATGAGACCCTGTCTCAAAAGAGAAAAAGATCAAACAAAGATAGAAAGCTTGTGTGTAGATGTTTCTAAAGAAGCCACGGACACTGAAATCCAGAGGAACTCCAGAGATCTAAGGAATGAATACAAAGTCTTAGTTAAGCAAATGTTTCAAAGATGAGCAGGAAATACTTAATTAACAAGTAAAGTGAGCTTTGACTCCAAGTTCAGCACCAAGTGAATCAAAAATAATTCTGTTGCAACATGAACGTGAAATGTAAGTTGTGTTATATTTTCTTTTTTAATTTGAGAGAGACAGAGAGAGGGAAAGAGACAGAGAGAATGGGCAGGCCAGTGGACTCTCAGCCCCTGTGAACCAACTCCAGACGTGTGCACCCTTGTGTCACTTTATGTCTGGCTAAATGTGGGACCTGGAGAATCGAATGGGTGTTCTTAGGCTTCGCAGGCAGGCACCTCAACCGCTAAGCCATCTCTCCAGCCCTGTGTTACATTTTCTTAAGAAAAACGCAAGGTGAATAGAAGAGAAAGATGATGTCATCAAATTAGGAGAGAGACTAATGGAGAAAGGGAGGGGATATGATGGAGACTGGAGTTCCAAAGTGGAATGGGGAGGAGGAGGGAAATATCAGGTGGGGTTTTTTTGGTATGTAAGATTAAAAATCAATAAAAATTAAAAATTAAAAAAAAAAAAAAAGAATGTAAGAGCCATTTACAAAGCGCGGGGTACCACTCCTTACAATGCAACTGTCCAGACAGAAATTGGCCTGGACTTGCCTAGATACACCTTCATAAGACCCTCATAATAGGAGAAAAAAGATGTCAAAATAAAAGAAATACTAATGGAGAGAGAGGAGGGCATATATGGAGAGTGGAGTTGTGAAGGAGATACTGGGGGAGGGGAGGGAAATATCATGGTTTATTGTCTGTAAGTATAGAAGTTGTCAATAAAAAAATTATACATTAAAAAAAAAAAAGAAAGAAAAACGCAAGGTGAATATTGACCCGAAAAGCTTTTATTTTGCAGGTATTCCGAAGCGTTATCTATCCGTCTCTGATTCCACACATTTAGTCTTCCACATTTTCATCATCATTTTGGGCCTGGCTAACCTGGTTGCTCAGTTTTTTATGTGAAAACTGTTTTCCGAAGATATCTCACGGCATTTGAGCCTTGACAACAGTCCCGCATAAAAGTCACTGGAAATGCAGTTCTTGCTGAAATTCTACGTGTCCCACTAGGATGATTTGTTTCTGGGAAAGTCTTTTTGTTTTTGTTTTTGGTTTTTCAAGGTAGGGTCTCACTCTAGCCCAGGCTGACCTGGAAGTCACTATGTAATCTCAGGGTGGCCTCGAACTCACAGCGGCGATCTTCCTACCTCTACCTCCCGAGGGCTGGGATTAAAGGCGTGCGCCACCACGCCCAGGTTTGGAAAAGTATTTTCCTATCAGGGCGGGCACAGGGGCAGCCTCTTTCCTGTCCTGACTCACCTCTTTGTTCCCCCTTGTCTTGTCTGAGTAGAGATATGTAGCAAATGCCATACTGGATCTCACTTTGTTACACGAGGCAGAGCTACTTTGCCTACAGGAAGGATTCCCAGGGCGTCAGGGTAGCGTGTTGCTAGATCCTGTTTCCATTTTGTTTCAGTGTACTCACTTTCATTTTCTTACTTGCCAGACCCTTTGTCCAGTTTGCCTAAGCCTCTACTGTTTGAAACAGTAAACCAAATACCTCATTTTTTAGAGAGAAGTTTCCATGGCATCATTGCTAATGGAATGGATTCTTAAACTGAATTTTTAATCTACTTGAAGAACAAACATTTTTAACTAGGGTCAGTGTAGGCTTCATGATCAGAAAACGTATGTACAGTAAAACATATATAAGGTATGTGCCATAATTCTACCACTTGGAAGTAGAGGAAGGAGGATCAGGAGTTCAAGGTCATCCTTAGCATCATAGTAAGTTTGGGGCCAACCTGGGCTCTATGAAGCTCTGTCTTAAAGTACAGAAAGTAAAAAAAAAGAGAGAGAGAAAAAGAGAGAGAATGATATTTAAGATAAAGTGGGAGAGTTGGTTACTATCTGAATGTTCTATTTCTAATCCATTTTGAACGACTTGGGTTGAAATTACAATTCCCCACGTCCGATTTTTAGACATAAAACAAGATTGCTTATCTTCATAGACCAAGGGGACTCTTGCTTCTTGGATCCTTGAGAATTGCACAGGCTATCGTGCTAAGCCCGTTGGAGGAGAAAGCACGTGAGGCACGCCCCGGAAGGGAAAGGGAATAGGCCAGGCTGGGTAAGACCTTCTTCCCAGTGCACCCTGAGGAGTCCTCAGCGGTGAAAGTGGGAAGATTCCTTCCGCTTCTGGCGCACTCTCCCCTTGTGGACGTCTCCCGCTTGCTCCGACCACGGCCACTGGCAGGTCCGAGTTCACGTCCCTCCCTCCGTAAGAAAAGTTGCCATCTGGGGCCTGGAGAGATGGCTTAGTGGTTAAGCACTTGCCTATGAAGCCTAAGGACCCCTGTTCAAGGCTCGATTCCCCAGGACCCACATAAGCCAGATGCACAAGGCGGCGCATGCATCTGGAGTTCATTTGCAGTTGCTGGAGGCCTGGCTTGCCCATTCTCTTTCTCTCTATCTGCCTCTCTCTCCCGGTCTGTTGCTCTCAAATAAATAAATAAATAAATAATAAACAAAAAAATTTAAAAAAAAGCAAAGTTGCCATCTGAGTGAAGCATTGAGAAATCTAGTTAGCTGGAGTCGACACTCCCAAACTGAAAGCTAACTCCAAATCCTAATCCAGGTCTTCCATGGAACACGGCTTCTGTGTTCAGCCCAGGACCCCCAACATTTAGATATTCTTAATTTCAGGCTAAAAAATGTACTGTGTTGGTGATTTCTCCACCCCAGGACAGCATGTCAGTTTGTGTAATGTCCTTCCTTTGAGAAACACAGGTGAAGTCATCTTTGTAACCCTAGCAAGGAAAGGAGCTTCCGGCTTGAAACTGCTTTAATCGCTCATCCCCTTTCCATCCTGTTTGCACACCCATCGGTCAATATGAACAAGGAGCTCCAATTCTGAAGTTCTTCCTTTCTTTTAAGTGTCATAAAAATTTTCAAGCACACACAAAAGGCATAAGAATAATGTGGTGGACTCTCCCTTACGCTCGCCCCCAGCTTTAGTGATGACAGGATTGCTGCATTTGCCTCACCTGTTACCCTCTCTTTCTTTTCCTATGAAATATGTTGGAGCCAATCTCAGACATGCTGTCATCTCATTTCTGCACACCTCAGTATTCAGCCAGCGGCGCAAGGTTTGAACTTCGTTGCGTTTATTACGGAAATGGTCTCAGAAAGTTTTTGGCTAAGAGAAGCCACCGGCAGAAGTGGGGTTAACTGGAACATTCTGCACTGGCTGCATTGGTCTCGTGTTTACCAAGAGTGTAGTGGACAGGGCCCTGCCTGTGTTCCAGAGTCTTGGGAGCGTCATGGCTTGAGCGTCGTGTTCAGGCAAGAGATTCCAAGCGGGATACTTTGAGATTTTTCTAAGCTTCATCCCTGTGTGGCCTTCATCGCCTCTTTTCAGAAATGTGCTTGAATGCTTCCACATGCAAAGGGACCTGATGTGCTCTTTCTATGTAATGGATGCATACAGAGAGTATGACAATACATGCTATCTTCTGAACAAGAAATAATGCGAGTCTTTGTTTTCATTTTCTTTAAAAGACTTGATCATCCCGATTCCCTAATGTCCTCTGTCAGCTCATGCTGGCTGGCTTTGTCGTCTTGTTTCTTTCTTTTTTGGCTTGATCAGAGAACTCTGTGTGAGTACCTGTCCTGCCTTACACATGACGGTGATGAGATACACGCTCAGTGTCATCTCTGAATTTTCTAATGAAGTTGCTTTCACTTTTTACTGTGATGTGGTTATCCTAAGTTGTTCTGCACTTAATTTGACCCTCAACTGTGGGCATTACAAAATTTGAAAGGGGTGGTGTTGAGAGGTCATAGAAATCCTGTGGGTAAATATGGAAGAGAAAAGGTGGTAGGTTTGATACCTATGGGGTGGGGGGGGGTTGTGCAGCATCAATGTCAGCACACTCCAGAAATGCTTTGGAATAGGAAATAGATACATCCACTTAGGAGGGACTGTCGTAAAGGGAGAGCGTTTTCAAGTATATTTACCAACGCTGTGCAGCGTTAGCTGCAGTGGTATAGTTGTCTTCTGGTTCCATTTGGAGTTTACCAAGAAAAGTTTTTATTTGTGTCTTTAATTATCCATCCCCAGAGCCATTCTATTGAAGTAATCGAAAAGATTGTAATAGTCATCATTTTGGAAGAGATAAAGCTGTGTAAGACATCACGCATATCTTGCCGGGCGTGTGGTGGCGCACGCCTTTAATCCCAGCACTCGGGAGGCAGAAGTAGGAGGATCGCCAAGAGTTCGAGGCCACCCTGAGACTACAGAGTGAATTCCAGGTCAGCCTGGACCAGAGTGAGACCCTACCTCGCAAAACCAAAAAAAAAAAAAAAAAAAAAGACATCACGCATATCTTAAAGGAAGTCTTAGTCTAATTAAAAAGAAAAATATACTGAAATATGAGTATGCAGAGTGTGAAATGTTTGAGTTTATTAATTATGGTAGGAAATATTAATGCTGCATTTTTTCTTAACACAGAACCTGGGGATTTGGTTTTTGTTCTTAACTCAATTTTACCCCAACTTGAATGCCCCAAACCAAACCCAAATCTAGTTGACACCCAAACAATAGTGTGTCGCATCAGTGTGGGCTCCGTGGTGAAATTCATCCACCGCGTGCGCACAGGCTGTCCTGGCTGGCCCTGGTTTCACAGTCCGTCGCCAGCTTCACTTCAGATTATATAAACACACATCACAAAGCAGCGCTGACGGGAGCCTCATAACCTAAACAGTAGTCGTCCCTGAAATGTAATTTGTTTTTTCATATGGAAAAGAAGAAATTAAATCAGATTTAAAAAAAAAAAAAAAAAGAAAGAAAAGAAAACATCTCTTGGATTTTGTTTAAGAGAATTTGGCTGGGAAATAACATCGCCTCCTGGCACTGGCCCTGGGCAGAGTCAAATTTCTCGAGTGACAGCGCCTGTGCCCCATCAGGACCCCTCCCTAGTGTTCTGGTCTTCTAGAAAGGCATTCACAATACAGAATGTTAACTGAAAACTAAAGTGGCGGTCCCTGCAAGACAGTGAACCAGTGTGTTGTCTCCCTCTAGTACTTGAAGTGAGTGTGACGCTTGAGATAAGTATGGCCCCATTTCTGGTAAAAGCTCATGAATTCCCAGAACCACGTAAGCTAATAAAGAGCCATAATTTCCTGGCCTCCTTAAGTAAAATTCCTCCTCCCTGCAATGTCATATTTCTTGATTTCCCAATTTTTATATTAAAAAGAAAAGCTAAAGTAAGGCTGTCTCTTTTTTTTTTTTTTCCAATATTTTATTTATTTATTTGAAGGAGAGAGAGAAAGAGGCAGACAGAGAATGTGTACATCAGGGCCATCAGCCACTGCAAACTCCAGATGCATGCACCACCTTGTGCATCTGGTTTATGTGGGGAATTGAACCTGGGTCCTTAGGCTTTGCAGGCAAGTACCTTAACTGCTGAGCCATCTCTCCAACCTGCTGTTCTCTTTATCTTGGACCATGTAGACAGGCCTGGAGTAGCAATGAGGAGGAGTTCACTGGCTTTCTTCCTCCTCTGGTGCTCTCAATCCCAAATGATCCAGTACTCTGTAGTCACAGCAGACCTGCTTGGGAGGCCAGGTAGGAGGATTGCTGTGAGTTTGAGGCCAGACTGGGCCAGACAGAGTGAGTTTCCAGGTCAGCCCGGGCTAGAGCAAGACACTGCCTCAAAGCAAAACAAAAACTGGGGCTGGAGAGATGGCTTAGTGGTTAAATGCTTACCTGTGAAGCCTAAGGACCTTCATTCGAGGCTCAGCTCTCCAGGACCCACGTAAGCCAGATGCACAAGGTGGCACCTGCATCTGGAGTTCGTTTGCAGTGGCTGGAGGCCTGGTGGGCCCATTCTCTCCCTCTCTCTACCTGCCTATTTCTGTATATCTCTCTCTCAAATAAGTAAAAAAAATAAATTTAAAAACAACTGAAGGAGGAATAACAGGCACCCCACCCTGTTTGATTTGTTTAGGCTTCGAGTTTTTCTGTAGCCTTTAAAACAGTTTTTGCCAAACCTGAGCTTTAATCATTTCTGGGTTTTAGTGATAGAACCTTGTGTGCTAATTCAGTCATGGTCGATTTGGAACCCAGATAGGACATTTTCCTTTTTCAGATCAGAGCGTGTTTTTCCTGAGGATGCGTCTGCCAACCTATTTGGAGACAGGGTCTTCCTGTGTAGCCTTGGCTGGCCTTAAACTCAGTACGTAGACCAGGCCGGCCTCAAGTTTGCGGCAATTCTGTCTCTGTCCACAGGGTGCTCGGCTTCCAGTTGTGTGCCACCACATCCAGCTTTTTCTTACTCTTTACAGAGAGAGTGGTCAAAGAATTTGACCTAATTTCCAAATGGTGTCTGGCCTTAGTCTGTTTTGGGAACAGGGACTTGTCAGCACTCTTGACAAAGAATGCAGGCTACCAAAGTGTGGTAGTGACTTTTCTCATTGTGGTGACAAAAGCAACTTGAAAGAAGGGTTGATTTTGGCTCACAGGTGACAGTCCCCCACGGCAGGCAAGACATGGCAGTGGGAGTAGGAAGTGTCTGCAGTCAGGAAGCAGAGAGTCACAAATGTTGCTCCCTGACTTACTTTCTCTCTCCTTTGAGAGGGGGTGAGGGCAGTTTCGAGGTGGGTAGGGTCTCACTCTAGCCCAGGCTGACCTGGAACTCACTCTGTAGTCCCAGGCTGGCCTCGAACTCACAGTGATCCTCCTCCTACCACTGCCTCCTGAGTACTGGAATTCAGAGTGCGTGGCCACGTGCTCTCTTTTTGCTTTTTGTTTGTTTGTTTTTTTGTTGTTGTTGTTTGTTTTTCGAGGTAGGGTCTCACTCTAGCTCAGGCTGACCCGGAATTCACTCTGTAGTCCCAGGCTGGCCTCCAACTCGTGGCGATCCTCCTACCTCTGCCTCCCAAGTGCTGGGATTAAAGGCGTGCGCCACCATACCTGGCTCTGAAGGGTTTTTTTTTTGTTGTTTTTTTTTTTTAAAATAAATTGGAAATATGTTACAGTCCTTGAAAAAAGAGAAACCTAAAACTTGAATCTAATAAATAATCTTGGTTCCTCTTCAATGTTACACTGCAGCCTATACATAGGCAGACAAAGCCCATGCCAGTCAGAAAACTTGTCCGGATTGCCCTAGGCTCGGAAAAACAGAGTCATCCTTCCCAGTGTTGCCAGAATTCCCTTGATTTAATATGAAACTGTGTAAAATCCTCAGCCACCTTAATAGGAAAATGGGCAAGGACTTTGTAACAGAGAAAACTGAAATTTAACACAAAGAAAGTTCAAGAAGAAACAACTGGACATGCAACCCAGATAAAGCTCAGAAGTGTACCAAATGAAAGCAGATATCTTTTTTATTTTTCCAGTCTACTATATGGCTGTATCTGTATGAAATCCCTAGTAAGGGCAAGTATGTAAAAACAAAATAAGGCAAAGCAGTGGATATCTGGGGATGGGAATATAGATGGTCTATCAATGGGCAACTTTTTTTTTTTATTTTAGAGAGAGAGAGAGAGAATTGGTGTTGCCAGGGCCTCAACCACTGCAGTTGAATTCCAAACACTTGCATCACCTAGCATGTGCAACCTTGTGCTTGCCTCACCTTTGTGTGTCTAGCTAATGTAGAATCTGGAGAGTCAAACATGGGTCCTTAGGTCCCAACCTCTAAGCCATCTCTCCAGCCCAACTTTTTAAATATCTTATTAATTTGAGAGAGAAGAGTAAGAGGCAGAAAGAGAAAGGAGAGAATAGGTGCACTAGGGTCTCCAGCCACTGCAAACGAACTCCAGACACATGCGCCACTTTGTGCATCTGGTTTACATGAGTACTGGACAGTTGAACCTGGGTCCTTAAGGCTTCGCAGGCAAGCGCCTTAACCGCTGAGCCATGTCTCCAGCCCGGCATGGAGAACTTCCCGCTTGTCCAACAGAAATGTCCTGAAAGCAGACTGTAGTGGTGAGTACCCAGTACCCGTTCCCTAAAGACATCGGATTATACACCTGCATTGCAGGATTTTTATGGCATGCAAATTATCCCTCAAATCTGCTTTTCACAAATGTCAACCTCAATGGTTCATAATGCTAATCCTTGGCCAGTATGTGGAAGTGAACGCTGATGCTCCACTGACAGGTGGGAATGCACGCACCAGCACCAGCTTTCTGACAGCCATCTGGAACTAAGCGTCAAAGACTCAGATTACTCAAAAACTCTGATGCACTTCCAGAGGTGATAATGAGAACTCGCCAAGAGATGTTCATTTCTTTATTATTATTATTATTATTATTATTATTATTATTTTTATTATTTTTTTGGTTTTTTGAGGTAGGGTTTCACTCTGGTCCAGGCTGACCTGGAATTAACTATGTAGTCTCAGGGTGGCCTCGAACTCACGGCAATCCTCCTACCTCTGCCTCCCAAGTGCTGGAATTAAAGGCGTGCACCACCACGCCCGGCTATTATTATTTTTTTAAAGTTTTATTCATATGTCTTTATTATTTTAATGGAAAAAGTTAAAGTAACCTAAATTTCCAGTAATTAGAGATAGAATTTGAAGTACCCATCTCATGGAATACCGTGTAGCTGCTTTAAATAATGGCACAAA
This sequence comes from Orientallactaga sibirica, assembly GCA_036365145.1. Classification (NCBI taxonomy): domain Eukaryota; kingdom Metazoa; phylum Chordata; class Mammalia; order Rodentia; family Dipodidae; genus Orientallactaga; species Orientallactaga sibirica. Next base: position 6,134,574 of record JAEOAD010000054.1, on the reverse strand, counting down.
TTATATCAGAAAAGATGTTTGTAAGTAAAGAGATTATAATTAAATATGCATAGAATTTAAAATATTGGTTTATACATGCATGGGGAAAGAGCTGGAAGTTTAACAAATATGAACACTGGTCACCTCTGGGTGTATCTTTTTATTATCTTGTGTTTATCCATATTTTCTAAACTTTTAAATGAAAGTGTCATGTTTTGTAGCCAAAAGGTAATAAAAGATTCTTCTTTAAAAATGTACTTCATTAGTTTATCACTTAAAACGATAAATACCTTTTTTGCTATTTACAAAAAAAATTGTACTCATACAATAGAAACTACTTTTAGCAATTAAAAAAATTTAAATTTATTTACTTATTAGAGAAAGGGAAAGAGAGAGAGAGAAAGAGAATGGGCCCACCAGGGCCTCCAGCCACTGCAAACGAACTCCAGATGCATGCACCACCATGTGTATCTGGCTTACGTGGGTCCTGGGGAACTGAGCCTTGAACCAGGGTCCTTAGGCTTCACAGGCAAGCGCTTAACCACTAAGCCATCTCTCCAGCCCTACTTTTAGCAATTTTTTTATGTATTTGAGAGAAAGAAGCAGAGAGAGGTGGGGGAGAGAAGAGAGAATGGGGGAGGCAGGGCATCTAGCCACTGCAAATGAACTCCAGTCATTTACACTGGTCCCTTGGGGAATCAAACCTAGGTCCTTCAGCATTGCAGCCAGCACCCTCACTGCTAAGCCAACTCTGCAGCCCACTTTGAGCAATTTTTTGTTGCTTTGTCTTTGTTTTCAGACAGTCCTGTGAAGTCCATATGTCCTTGCATGTGGGGAAGTGTTCACTGGCTTTATTTCTCGACAATTAAAAAAATAATTTAATTTAATTTAATTTATTTACTTGAGAGAGAGAGAGAATGGGCATGCCAGGGCCTCCAGCCACTGCAAACAAACTCCAGAAGCATGCGCCACCTTGTGCATCTGGCTTACATGGGTCCTGGGTAATCAAACCGGGATTCTTTGGCTTTGCAGGATAATGCCTTAACCGCTAAGCTATCTCTCCAGCCCTTAGCAACAATTTTTAGACATGTATATAATGTACTTTGATCATAATCACTTCCCGTTACTTTCTCTCTTTCCCTCCCTTTTCCTTCCCACTGAACCCTTTCTTCCCAGCTAGTCACTGTTCTACTTGGGGCTTGTGTGTGTACGTGTGTGTTTCCTTGCATGAGCATGGGACTGGGTGGGAGTTATTTACAAGAACATGACACCATTGAAGAAAATATCTCCCCTCCCCTAGCAACCGTAAACTGTTGGTGACTTCTCAGGGAGGGATGAGGGCCCATGCCTTCTTCTAGCTTCCATGATGAAATGTTGATGGGAAGTGTGCAGGTCATGTGCTGGTAGCAACAGCTGCTGTGAGGTCATGAATACAACAGCCACATCGTGTCCAGAAGACGGTGTTGCTCTGCACTCCCAGCTGTGACGTGAAATGTTTTCCACCTCCTCTACCGCAGTGTCCTGTGAGCCTTGCAAGGGCGTGTAGAGATGTCTCATTTAGTGCAGAGCATTCAGTAGTTCTTATTCTCAGCACTCTGATGAGTTGCTTTTAAAAAATATTTATTTGGCTGGGCGTGGTGGCGCACGCCTTTAATCCCAGCACAAGGGAAGCAGAGGTAGGAGGATCGCCATGAGTTCGAGGCCACCCTGAGACTACAGAGTGAATTCCAGGTCAGCCTGAGCTAGAGTGAGACCCTACCTCGACAAACAAACAAACAAAAAAAATTATTTGGCCTGGAGAGATGGCTTAGTGGTTAAGTACTTCCTGTGAAGCCTAAGGACCGCGGTTCAAGGCTTGATTCCCCAGGACCCACGTAAGCCAGATACACAAGGTGGCGCAGGCATCTGGAGTTCGTTTGCAGTGGCTGGAAGCCCTGGTGTGCCTACTCTGTCTCTATCTATCTGCCTCTTTCTCTCTCTGTCTCAAATATTTATTTTTATTTAGTTATATTTTTATTTATATATTTTATATTTACATTTTTATATTTATTTATTTTATATTCATTTATACTTATATTTTTATATTTATTTATACTTATATTTATTATATTTTTATATTTATTTATATTTACTTATATTTATATATATATATTTATTTATATATATTTATTTATTTATTTGTAAATAGAGAAAGAGAAGAGAGAATGGGTGCACCAGGGCCTCTAACCACTACAAACGCACTTCAGATGCATGTGCCATCTTGTGTATCTGGCTTACGTGGGTCTTGGGGTATTGAACTGGGGTCATTTGGCTTTGCGGGCAAGTACCTTAATTACTGAGTCATCTCTCCAGCCCCTCTGATGAGTTTTGAGTCTCCCCAGGAGTCACCACCAACTGCAAAAAGAAGCTTCTCTTTATCTTTTTTTAAAGATTTTTATTTATTTATGTATTTCTTAGAGAGAGAGAGAATGGGCACACTAGTGCCCCTAGCCACTGCAAACAAACTCCAGATGCGTGTGCCACCTTGTGCATGTGGCTTATGTGGCTGAGTTCAATTCCCCAATACCCACGTAAAGCCAGATGCACAAAGTGGCACTTGCACCTGGAGTTCATTTGCAGTGCTGGAGGCCCTGGCACACCTATTGTCTCCCTCCCTCTCCTTGTAAATAAATAAAAATACTTTTTAAAACTTATATGTCTTTCAATATGTTATTATAGACATTTAAACATGTTTCTGCTTTATCCGGTCTACGTTAGAAAACACTTTTTCAAATAACTGTGTGGTCTGAAGACTGGAAGAATAAAGTCTATGTTTTTTTAGTTTGGTATCCAAAGCTCATTTTTATTAGTCTCTGTGCCGTCCAACTTCACTCTGGCCCTGCTCCTTAATTCTATCTGCTTTTGTGTTTGGTGTGCTCTGGCCTAGCGTGTCCTTTTTCCTCTCTCTCTTTCAAAAGTGCTTTTCAGACAGTTGAAATGTTCCGTTTTCTGCTTTCCAGCGCTTCATGCTTGCAATAAATCTCAGAGATCACATAGAAAAAGACCTGCCTTGTCCTCCAGGGCCCCACAGGCTAGTTAAGGAGACTGAAGCATGGCTAATGGTTGATCCTATAGTTACAGAAGTAAATGACCACACGCAGGAGGTGGGTGGGGGAGCAAATTTACACGAGTTGCTTGAGAATTACTCTGTAGACTAAGGTCTATTTGAATTAGACTTATTTTGACAAGTTGAAAAAGAAAGGAACATCTTGGGGCCGGAGAGATGGCTCAGCAAAGATGCTAGCTTGCAAAGCCTGATGGCCCAGGTTCAATTCTCCAGTACCCACGTAAAGCCAGATGCACAAAGAGGCACATGTATCTGGAGTTTGTCTGCAGTGGCAGGAGGCCTTGGCATGCCCATACTCTCACACACACACACGCACACACACACACTTTCTGTCTCTCTCAAATAATTTTTTAAAAAGAAAGAAGGGCTGGGGAGATGGCTTAGCAGTTCAGGCGCTGGCCTGCGAAGCCTAAGGACCCAAGTTTGATTCCCCAGGACCCATGTAAGCCAGATGCGCATGATAGCACATGGGCCTGGAGTTCATTTGCAGTGGCTAGAGGCCCTGATGCGCTCATTCTCACTCTCTCTCTCTCTCAAATAAATAAAATAAAGGAACTTGAGTGTGTTGTATTTAAAAAAAAAAAAAAAGGAATGAGTCACCATTGCACTTGAACTTCACCTCTCCACTTCCCCTCCGGCCCCAGCTTCTCCCCTTTCATTGTCTCATTGTCCAAAGCCTCTGAAGATCAGTGTGTCAGGATGCTGAGTCGACATTCTCACCTTCTTGCAGAAAGCCCGCTTGCCTTACTGGATGTATGCCTGGGTGCTACAAAAAAGCAGGAAGACAAGCCCACTGAGGAGGGTCCCCAACGGAATGGGGGCAGGGACGAGGGAAAAGAAGGTCCCAACACATGATGTAGCCATCCATCACCCAACCAAGAGCAGCTTGTGGGGAAAAAAAAAAAAAGGTTTATTTTGGCATACGGGCTGGAGGGGAAGCTCTGTGATGGCAGGAGAAAACAATGACAAGACCAGAGGGTGGACATCACCCCCTGGCCAACATCAGGTGAACCATAGCAACAGGAGAGTGTGCCCAACACTGGCAAGGGGAAACTGGCTATAACACCCATAAGCCCGCCCCCAACAATCCACTGCCTCCAGGAGGCGTTAATTCCCAAATCTCCACCAGCTGGAACTTAGCATTCAGAACACCTGAGTTTATGGGGACGCCTGAATCAAACCGCCACACCATATGAAATACGTTATTAATAATAAAGGTTTAAAATTAAAAAGTCAAAAGTTTCAAAACCTAAAAAGAAAAGAAAAGAAAAAAGAAAAAGCCAGCAACAAGGCCTGGAAGAACTGGTTTCTGGTCTTGGTTCCCGCATTGGCTAGCTGGATAGATAGGTACATGACGTATCATGTGGCCTGACCTTCAGTTTGGGTTTTTTTATTTTGCTTGTTTTTTTTTTTTTTTTTTTTTTTGAGAGAGACAGATAGAGATGGGCACGCCAGCAGCCTCTCAGCTGCTGTGAACGAAATCCAGATGTGTGCGCCCCCTTGTGGGCAAATGCGGCATTGTGCCCTTGCGTCACTTTGCATCTGGCTAAACGTGGGACCTGGAGATTGGAACTGACGTTCTTAGGCTTAGCAGGCAGGGGCCTTAACTGCTAAGCCATCTCTCCAGCCCTGGTTTTGTTTTTTTGAGGTAGGGTTTCACTCTAGCCCAGGCCGACCTAGAATTCACTATGTAGTCTCAGGGTGGCCTCCAACTCATGGCGATCCTCCTACTTCTGCTTCCCGAGTACTGGGATTAAAAGCAAGCACTACCATGCCCAGCTGGGCTTTTATTTTAACTTTTATTTGTTTGAGAAAGAGGCAGATGGAGAAAGAATGGGTGTTCTAGGGTCTTCAGCTGCTGCAAACAAACTCCAGATGCATGCACCACCTTGTGCATCTGGCTTATGTGAGTCCTAGGGAATCAAACCTGGGTCCTTTGGCTTCACAGGCAAGCACCTTAACCACTAAGCCATCTCTCCAGCCCCAATTATTATTTTTTTAATTGGTTTTCGAGGTAGGGTCTCACCCTAGCTCAGGCTGACCTGGAATTCACTCTGTAGGCTCAGGGTGGCCTCGAACTCACAGTGATCCTCCTACCTCTGCCTCCCGAGTGCTGGGATTAAAGGTGTGCGCCACCACGCCCGGCTTGACCTTCTGTTTTATCTTTTGCAAAGCACAGGTGGTTGTAATGACGCCTCCTCTTACCTGGAGAATTAGAAGCCAGTGTGTGTGCAAGTACTTCATTAACTGATATACCAATACTGTTTTGGTATTAGTTATATCATCCTTTTATTTATTTAAACAGAGAAAAAGAGCGGGAATGGAATGGGTGTGCCAGGGGCTCTAACCGCTGCAAATGAACTCCCGATACATGTGCTAATTTGTGTATCTGGTTCTATGTGGGTACTGGGGAATCGAACCCAGATTGTTAGGCTTGCAGGCAAGCATCTTAATCGCTGAGCCATCACTTCAGGTCCCATTATATCATATTTTTGAAAATACTCCATAGAAATGGCCACTTCTCCCAAGAGGCTTTAGGTTTGACAAATAGAAAAATACATGGAAAGAAATCCTGCCTCCCTTCTAGTCAGCTCATTTATTTTAAGTGAGTAGGTGCTGAAACACATGGAAGTCAGAGGAACACAAAAACTTCATGTACTTACACCAAACAAATAAGACTCTTTAGTTGTAATCGTATGGGAAAAACCATAATTCTATCCATGTGTGCAAAAAGCACATACCCTACTGCCCAGTTCCTGCCTTAAAGTAGAACTGAACTATTTACTCACCACAGTAGCCAAAACCAATAGGAAAAAATGGACATAGAAAAGGAGGGGTGTGGGGGACATTATTTTAAGAATTGAGTCATGGTTGTAGGGGCTTGCAAATCCAACCCAGGTAAGGTAGGCAGGAGATGAGGAAAGACTCGAAGCTACCCCTAAGGACCAAGGTAGTTTGCAGGCAGTATTATGTCTTTTGTGGGGCACCTCAGATTTCCGATGGGATGAGGTGCTTCCCCATATAGAGGGCAATCAGCTTTGCTCAGAATCTACTGATTTAGGGCTGGGGGGTGTAACTCTGCTGGATCACTTGCCGAGCATGCAGAGGACATGTTTTTTTTTTTTTTTTTTTTTAAATCTCAGACTGGAGAGATGGCTTAGTGGTTAGGCACTTGCCTGTGAAGCCTAAGGACCTCAGTTCGAGGCTCAATTCCCCAGTACCCACTTAAGCCAGATGCACAAGATGGCGCATGCATCTGGAGTTTGTTTGCAATGGCTGGAGGCCCTGGCATAGACATTCTCTCTCTCTCTCTCTCTCTCTCTCTCTCTCTCTCTGCTTCCTTCTCTCTCTCTCTGTCACTCTCAAATAAATAAATAAAATTAAATTAAAATTAAAAAAAAATCTACAGCCGGGCGTGGTGGCACACGCCTTTAATCCTGGCACTCGGGAGGCAGAGGTAGGAGGATCCCCATGAGTTCAAGGCCACCCTGAGACTACATAGTGAATTCCAGGTGAGCCTGAGCTAGAGTGAGACCCTACCTCGAAAAACCAATAATAATAATAATAATAATAATCTACTGATTTAAATGCTTATCATACCTCAAAATAAAATCTTCAGAACAATGTCCAGATATCCTTGGTCAAAAACCTGAATAACATGGCCTTATTAAATTGACATAAATTCACCATCACGCTCTCCAACTTGTGAATCGCAGCAGCTGGATTCCCCTCCCCATCCTGCCAATTATCCAGAAATTTCCTAAAGCATATGAGTGACCGAGCCTGGCGCTGGGCATGCCACGTTAGGGACCGGGAAGGCAGGACCAGCAGAGAGCATCTGAAGAGCTAGCGGGTGAAGCCAGTCCCAAGATCAAGAGTTACCGGAATCCTCTGGTGTGGCCATTGCGTAGGAGCAGAAAACACATGTGCATCTGGCTTATGTGGGTACTGGGGAATCAAACTTGGGTCCTTAAGCTTTGCAAGAAAATGCTTTAACTGCTAAGCAATCCAGCCTCTAGATTTTTTTTTTTTTTTTTATTTATTTATTTGAGAGAATGGGTGTGCCAGGGCCTCTAGCCACTGCAAACGAACTCCAGATGCAAGTGCCACCATGCGCATCTGGCTTATGTGGGTTCTGGGGAATCCAACCTGGGCCTTTAGGCTTTGCAAGCAAGTGCCTTAACCACTAAGCCATCTCTCCAGCCCTTGATTAGATTTTTGTTAGCATGTCTTTACATATCTATTTTTGGCTATATCCATTCACGTGAAATAAATTCTAGAATGTAGAATTGATGGCTCAAACACTATAAATATTGTTGAAGCTTTTGATAAACATGGCCAAATTGTCTTCATGAAAATTGTACTAATTTAGGGGCTGAGGGTGTAGCTCAATTAGTAGAGTGCTTGACTAACATGCATGATGTCTTGAGTTCGATCCCCAGCCCTGCATACACTGTGTGATGTGTACACTGGCAATCCTAGCACTCGGGGTGGAGGCACAATCTTAAGAGCATCCTCTTTGGCTATGAGTTCAAGGCCAGTCTGGGATACACGAGACCCTCTCAAGAAAGAGAGGAGTGGGAGGGGGAGAGAGAAGAACAGAGTAGAGTAGAAGAGGGGTGGAAGAAAGGAAGAGAAATTTTAAAAGAGGCTGGTGATTGGAGAGATGGCTTAGCAGTTACAGCGTTTGCCTGTAAAGCCAAAGGATCCAGGTTTGATTCCCCAGGACCCATGTAAGCCAGTTGCACAAGGTGGCGCCTAAATGTGGAGTTCATTTGCGGCAGCTAAAGGCCTTGGCACTCCCATTCTCTCTATTTTCCTTTCTCTCTTAAATAAATAAAATAATAGCTAAATAAAATTTAAATTTATTTTTTAAAAAGAAAGGGGGACTGGAAAGATGACTCAGCAGTTAAGGCACTTGCCTGCAAAGCCAGCGACCTGGGTTTGATTCCCTAGTACCCATGTAAAGCCAGATATACAAAGTGGTGTGTACATTGTTTGCAGTGGCTGGAGGCCCTGGTGCACCCATTCTCTCTGTCTTTCTTCTATCTGTCTCTGTTTGTGAATAAAATTTTTTTAAAAACTATTAAAAACAAAGAAAATTAGTATAATTTATACTCATAGCAATTTAAGAATAGCTATTTGTCTAAATCTTGTATTGAAAAAAAATCTTGCTGACCTGATAAGATTATAATGGAGTCTTCTTGTCGCAGGTCACACTCCTTTAACTCTGAGTGACGTGTTCTTTCATTTTCACAGTCACTGGTCACTCTGAGGTTTCCTTTAATTATTTGTTGTACAAAACCAAAGTCAAATCGTCTTCAACAGCAGCACTGATCCTCCACATCCTGATATGACATCTTGCTAAAGGTATATTTTGTTGTTTATCTACATTTCTCAGTCTCTTTTTTTTTCTTTTTGGTTTTTCCGAGGTAGGATCACACTCTAGTCCAGGCTGAAAATTAACTATGTAGTCTCAGGGTGTCCTTGAACTCATGGTGATCCACCTACCTCTGCCTCCCAAGTGCTGGGATTAAAGGCATGCGCCACCATGCCCAGCTTTCAACATTTCTGGGTCTTTTTAAGATAGTTCTTTTGGTTCCTTTGTGCTGGGACATTTCGCCTCATAGCTAGAGCATGAATAATAATCCATGGTTAATCAGATCTGCTGAACTGCAGATCCAGCTGCAGGAATTGTCTTAGTTTATCAGGCTCGCTCATGGAAGTCCTCAGAGCAAAGAGAAAGCTGTGGAGCCATTTCGGTGCTCTCAACCCTGACCCACGTCACTTCTGCTCAGTGCTGCATTGAGAGAAAGTAAGTCACCTTGACCACGGCCCCCAGCTATACGGGAACTGCCTGCCGTTAGTCACTCATCTTTCTCTCTAAATTATGGGTGTGTATGCATGAATGTATGTATGTGTATATACACATATACACACACATATATATTTTTCATATATTTGTCTCTAGCCCAGTCTAACCTGGAATTCACTATGTAGTCTCAGGGTAGCCTTGAACTCACTGTGAATCTCCTACCTCTTCCCTCCAAGTGCTGGGATCAAAGGCGTGCATCACCATGCCTGGCTCCCTCTAAATAATTTTGCTTACTTTATTATTTATTTACTTACGTTTGGTCAAAGAGAGGCAATCACGAAATACTGATCAAATCAATAAAGTTTCTTTTCTTTTTTTAGAGAAAATTGGTATGCCAGGGCCTCAGCCACTACACTTGAACTCCAGACGCTTGCACCACCTAGTGGGCATGTGTGACCTTGCGCTTGCCTCACCTTTGTGCATCTGACTTATGTGGGATCTGGAGAGAGATCCAACATGGGTCCTTAGGCTTCATAGGCGCACGCCTTAACTGCTAAGCCATCTCTCCAGCTCTTATTTGGTTTTTCAAGGTAGGATCTCACTGTAGCTCAGGCTGACCTGGAATTCAATATGTAATCTCAGGGTGGCCTTGAGCTCATGGCTATCCTCCTACATCGATCTCTGGAGTGCTGGGATTAAAGGTGTGTGCCACCATGCCTGGCATCAAATGAACTAAGTTTCTGATCAGAATGTTTTGTTGCAAAAAAAAAAAAAAAACAAAACTACAAACACAATAGGAAAAAAAAAGATATGAGAATGTTTTTCTCAATTCCCTAGGAATGAAGGCTGTCTTAACTTTCAGTCATGAGGAAATCCATGGGAGGGGGGGCGGGAATACCCATTCAAAATATTGAACTCTGTTCACATGAAAATATTAAACTCTATGGATGCAGAAAAGCAGAAAGCAAGCCAGGGGTTTAGCTCAGAGCACCTGCCTACCATACACAAGGCCCAAAGTCAATATCCAGCAAAATAAATATCAGAAATAAATTCATTACCATATACACACATATATAATGCTAGATTGATGTGGAAATAAGTAGGAGTGATCTAAGATATTCCAGCTAAAAAGAACATAAACCAGTTCAGAAATGAGAATGTACAAATGACTAACAACTCTACAATAACAAAGAAAACCCATTTTCTGACAACTGTTATTAACAAAAAGAATATAATTATAGTGCTCATTGCTGACTAGGGCCTAGTGAGCTGGGTGCACACACTCTCCTTATTTGGCTCTAGATCTCCAAAGGTAAGTTTTTAAAACTCCCAGCTTGGTGTTCATTTAGTTTCTTTCTTTTTTCTTTTTTTTTTTACATTTTAACTGTTTTCGACCCTACCTTAGAAGCAGTGTCTAACAAAAGCCTTCAACAACACCAAAAACCCCGGGAGAGGAGTACAAGGAAAAAAAAGAAAGAAACTTCAGCCGGGTGTGGTGGTGGCGCACGCCTTTAATCCCAGCACTCAGGAGGCAGAGGTAGGAGGATCGCCATGAGTTCAAGGCCACCCTGAGACTACGGAGTGAATTCCAGGTCAGCCTGAGCTAGAGTGAGACCCTACCTCAAAAAACCAAAAAAAAAACTATTGGTTTATTCTGAGAATTCTTTTTTTTTTTTTTCCCAATCACCAACCACAATGTGAATTTCAGCAAGAACAGGGTGCCTGTGTCACAAAAGATTAGTCTGGCTTCAGAGTCCCTTGTTATTTTCCCTACATGGAGGACAGATGGTTTTTGTTGAATCAGACCCATAGTTTGCATCTGGTAGGACCATGGGCCATATTCTCTTCTGTTCACACACAGAGCCACATGGACAGTGGCAGAACTTGGCTCAGCCAGCGCTAAAATGCAGCCTGATCTGGAGAAAGAAAATGGTCTACTTAACATCTAATGAAGAGCAAACCAGCTAGCAGCTTTGAAAGTTTCCTTTGAAATTTCCAGGCCAGGGTATGAAGTCATTTCAGCCTCTTGATGCGGCCGAGGCTTCAACCAACCGTAAATAAGAACCAAGAAGATTGGATCCAGGACCGTGTGCCGCAGAAGATGATGTATTTATTGTTAGGGCCGTGTTCCGTCTGGGATTGGGTGTTTTTCTTCTGTGTTCAGAAAGTTTCTCTGAAAGCCACCTTTCCTCAAAGTGACCCTGAAAGATGAGTCAAAAGTTCTGTACCTGCTGCCCACATGGGGAAGCTGGGGACCCAGAAAGCCGAAGCAATTTCCTACTTAACACTGAGTTCTCATGCGATTATGGAAATTTAGTCAAAATGGAAATACAACTTCCTCTTCCTTGGCGTATCTTTTCAGTGTGTTTAGAAATGAAATCCTCTCTCTCTCTCTCTTTCTTGTTTATTTGTTTTGTTTTTCAAGGGTCTATGTAGCCCAGGCTGACCTGGAATTCACTATGTAGTCTCAGGCTGGCCTCGAACTCACAGTGATCCTCCTACCTCTGGGCTGGAATTAAAGGTGTGCACCAACACGCTCAGGCTTCCTTCTCATTTTTGAGACTTCTGAACTGGGAATCCCCTCTAACTGGAGCTGTGCAGGGCAGGATGCTAGTCACCGAGTGAGGAGGGGCCTTTGTGAGCACAGCTGGGCTGGGCAAATGTCGTATGGTCAACAGAGTGCAGGGACCCTTCAGTGAACTTCTGGCTCCAAAGATACTGTCTTGGAAACCTGGACACTCAAGCATTTTCCTTCCGTAGTGAACTGTTTCAGCATTTTTACCTTTGGAGTTTAGCTTCCAAGAGTTTTTGATCATCTGAATGAGCAAAGGAAGCAGATTTAACCTTGATGAGGGAGAAAAGAAAGAGAGTTTATTGGTGTTATTTCAGTTTTCCTAAGGGGAATAAAAGGATGAAAAAGAGACATTTCTAAATTTTTTTTACATTTCTATTTTTTAAGAGCAGAAAATTGTTTGTTTTTAAATTTTATTTAAAAACGATAGAGAACAGATAGAATGGAGTGCCAAGGGCCTCAGTGCCAGTGAACTGCAGACACATACATCACATTGTGGGTACTAAGAAACTGAAGCGGGGTCCTCAGGCTTTGCAAGCAAGTGCCTTTAAGCACTGAGCTATCTCTCCAGCCCTCATTGTTTTTGAGGAAGGGTCTCGTGTAGCCCAGGCTGGTCTCAACCTCCCTAGGTAGCTCAGGCTGCCCTCGAACTACTGGCCCTCCTCCCTCTACCTTCCTAATGCTGAGATGACAGGCATACAACCATGCTCAACAATACTTCTTTTTTCATACAGTGAGATTAAAAAGAATTTCAGGGGCAGGAGAGATGGCTCGGTGGTTAAAGACACTTGCTGGCCCAGGTTTAATTCCCCAGTACCTAGGTCAATTGAGATGTACAAAGTGGTAGATGTGTCTAGAGTTTATTTGCAGAAGTAGGTGGCCCTAGCCCATCCATGCTTTCTCTCTCTTTCTGTCTCACTCATCAATAAAAAAAAAAAAAAAAAAAAAGATTTAGGACTTTCTTTTCAGATACTGGGGATCAAACCCAGGACCTTGCACATGCCAGACAAGCATTCTACCACTGAACTAAATTCTCACCCAAATCTTTTTTTTTTTTTTTTTTTTTTTGAGGTAGGGTATTGCTCTAGCCCAGGCTGACCTGGAATTTACTCTGTAGACTCAGGGTGGCCTTGAACTTATGACAATCCTCCTACCTCTGCCTCCTGAGTGCTGGATTAAAAGGCATGTGCCACCACGCCTGGTTTACCAAATCTTAAGAGATTTGTTTTTTCTGTCTTTATAGATGAAAAAAACTAAATTCAAATAAGTTGTGACATGTCTAAGAGCTATTTCCACGTTGCTATGCAATATAATTTTGTCCTATTCTTTTATTTTTTAATTTCATTTTATTTTTAATTTATTTATTTGAGAGAGAGAGAGAGAGGAAGAGGCAGAGAAGAAGAGAGAATGGGTGTGCCAGGGTCTCTAGGCACTGCAAATAAACTCCAAACGCATGCGCCCTCTTGTGCATCTGTCTTTCATGGGTTCTGGGGAATTGAACTGGGGTCCTTAGGCTTCTCAGGCAAACGCCTTAACCACTAAGCCATTCCCCAGCCCTGTCCTATTCTTTTTAAACAACTGCATAACATTCTGTAAGGACGGACCTTAATTGACTTAGCAGTTTTTGTTTGAGGACTATTGGCTGGGTACAGTTTTCACTATTACACATAGTGTTTGAATAGACTGACCTGTACGTGTGTGTAGTTCACCGGGAATTAAGTCAAACATTTTAGTTGTAGAAATATCCCTCATGTGAGATTATGCTTGTGGCCCTATATCCTTGCCAACACTGGATATACTCAGGCTTTCCACTTGAGTTTTTAAAAATATTTTATTTTTGTTTATTTATTTATTTGAGAGAGAGGCAGATAGAGAGAGATTGGATGTGCCAGGGCCTCTAGCTGCTGTAAATGAACTCCAGATGCATGCACCCCATGTGCAGCTGGCTTATGTGGGTCCTGGGGTATCGAACTTGGGTCCTTAGGCTTCACAGGCAAGCGCCTGAACCACTAAGCCATCTCTCCAGCCCCACTTGAGTTTTAAGTAATTAGGATGAGGGACTGGAGCTACTGGTCAGTGGGAGACTGTGTGTTTCACATACACAAGGCCTGGGCTTTAATCTCAGCACCAGAAGGGGGAAAAAGTGGGATCTTTTTCACTAATCTATCTACAATTTACTGTTGTGTATTAAAAGGAACCATCCTTCTCTCCCCTGCAATATTTGGTAGAAGGAACAGAGCCCTGCACGTCAGGAGACTAAAGAAGTCAGCCGAAAGGCCCATGTCGCAAAACCACTGTGCAGATAGAAGCCCTCTAGGTGACCAGCCCTGCCTGTGGCACTTGGGGACCATCCACTGTCCAGTGGAGTTGCATGCTGGATGAATTGGAGGTTTGACTATTTCAGGCTTTTATACTCCTGAGAGCCAGAGGCTGGCAAGGGGAACGCGATAAGAGATTTTTCTTCAAATGTCAATTTGTATGTATAGTGTTTCTTATCTTCCGTGATGGTCATGAGCCTAGAGGGCTCCTTGCCATCTCATACATGCACATGTATGTTCTTGAGGGGACCTCCAACATACACACTGCTCCAGGTTTGTTTCTTTGTTTTTTTCTCTTTTTGTTTTTGGTTTTAGTTTTTCGAGGTAGGGTCTCACTCTAGCCCAGGCTGACCTGGAATTCACTCTGTATTCTCAGGGTGGCCTTGAACTCCTACGGCGATCCTCCTACCTCTGCCTCCTGGGTGCTGGGATGAAAGGCGTGTGCCCCCACGCCCACCTATTTATTTATTTGAGAGAGTGAGGCAGATAGAGAGAAAATGGGCACACCAGGGCCTCCAGCCACTGCAAACGAACTCCAGATGTATGCACTCTCTTGTTCATCTGGCTTACATGGGTCCTGGAGAGTCGAACCTGAGGCCTTAGGCTTCACAGGCAAGCACCTTAACCACTAAGCCATCTCTCCAACCTCTTGCTGTCATTTAGGGGCAGTGTGTCAGCGTTACAGATGGGGAGATAAACCTTCTCCCCATGTACCCACCAATCCCAACAGTCTCTCGTGCTCCTGAAGGAATTTACAGCACGACACAAAATAGATAAGGAAATCTTCAGGTTTATTCTAGAAGATGACAAAGAAAAGTGGAAATTACACCCTCTAGAGTAGACTAGAGGTTCACTGAGCCAAGGGGCAACAGCTATAGTTTGACGCATTAGACACAGGAACGTGTGTCAAGGTAAGGTTGGGAAAGAGGAAAAGGCCTTCTCAGGCTTGCACCTTAACCGCTAAGCCATCTCTCCAGCCCGAAGGGTTTATTTTAACTCATGTGTTCAGAGGTATCAGTCCATTGACTGGGTCCATAATGAGGCAAAGCGTCACGGTGAAAGAAGCAAGCGGCCAAGGCTACTCAACCCATGTGGACATAAACCAGAAAGAAACAAGAAGGCGTGGGGGTGAGATCTGTCCCTCAAGGACATGCCCAGAGTGATCCACTTCCAACAATCGGCAAGTGATCGCACAGATTCTGAGACAAAGGCAATCAACAGTCGTCTGGCCACCCCGTGGATCACAGACTGGAGCTAGGCATGGTGGTATATAGCTGTAACCCAGCCAGCACGCAAGAGACCAAGGCAGGAAGATAGTGAGTTCAAAGCCATCCTAGGCTACAGAGTCTAGCTCAGGCTGACCCGGACTTCACTATGTGGTCTCAGGGTGACCTTGAACTCATAGCAATCCTCCTATCTCTGCCTCCCAAATGCTGGGATTAAAGGTGTTATTAAGGATCTGAAGTTCAAGGTCATCCTAGGCTACACAGTGAGTTCAAGGCCAGCCTGGGCTACATGAGACTCTGTCTCACCAAAAATAAAAATTAAAAAAGGAAGAGGCCATTAGTCCTTCCTTTTTCCACTAAAGAGCTGAAGTAAGGGGCTGGAGAGATGGCATAGCAGTTAAGGCATTTGCCTGCAAAGCCAAAGGATCCTAGTTTGACTCTCCAGGATCCACGTAAGTCAAAGGCACAAGGGGGCGCATGCATCTGGAGTTCTTTTGCCATGGTGGAGGGAGGCCCTTGCATGCCCATTCTTTCTCTTTCTCTCTCTCCCTGCCTCTTTCTCAAATAAATAAATAAAATATGTTTTTTTAAACAAAGAGCTGAAGTGAGTCACGGTTCTCCCTATTTTCTATGGTAGGCAGCTTCTGTGATGTAATTTCAAATCAAGGGTTCGGAGATCATAAAGGGAGGTACAGAAGACATCTCTGATGCCCCAGCCGTGTCTTCCAGGCACTCTTGCAGTCATCTAAGGGCAGATGGCTTTTACCATGCTGTCAGAGATGGTCTGGCTGTAGGGGTCACTGGGCTTGTGCTTAGCAGGTGGAAGGTGCCCATGGGTAGTCCATGCCTCCAGGAAGGAAAAGAACTCAGTTGAAAACAGATGAGAGGGCTGGAGAGATGGCTTGGCAGTTAAGGCGCCTGCCTCCAAGCCTAAGAACCCCGGTTCCAATCTCCAGGTCCCACGTTTAGCCAGACGCAAAAAGTGACACAAGGGCGCAATGCCGTACTTGACCACAAGAGGGTGCATGCATCTGGAGTTTGTTCACAGCAACTGGGAGGCTGCTGGTGTGCCCATTCTCTCTCTCTGTCTCTCTCTCTCTCTGTGTCTATCAAATTAAAAGAAAGAAAGAAAAAGAAAGGAAGGAAGGAAGGAAGGAAGGAAGGAAGGAAGGAAGGAAGGAAGGAAGGAAGGAAGAAAGAAAACAGATGAGAATTGTGGAGTGACACTCCAGTGGTGTGGATCCAAGAGTGCTCTGCAGTGCCCGGGACTCCCAGCTGCTACAGGGGTGACCTGTTACTGCATGGACTGTGGCCTGTCTTGCTTTCTCTTGTCACTCACACATCCTCATCCCCCTCCCCCTCCCAGGATCCCTTTACAGAACCTTTTTGGACCTGAGTCCTTGTCTCAGACTCTGTCTCCCAGAGAACCTGACCAGAGACAAGGAGGAACATCACTTTTTTATTTTTATTTATTTATTTATTTTTTGGTTTCTCAAGGTAGGGGCTCACTCTAGCCCAGGCGGACCTGGAATTCATGCTGTAGTCTCAGGGTGGCCTCTGCCTTCTGAGTGCTGGGATTAAAGGCATGTGCCACTATGGCCAGTAAATAAAAGTACTTTATTTATTTATTGGACAGAGAGAGAGAAAGAGAGAGAGAGAGAGAGATAGGCACATAGAGAGAATGGGCATGCCAGGGCCTCCAGCCACTGCAAACGAACTCCAGACGCATGTACCACCTTGTACATCTGGCTTACGTGGGTCCTAGGGAATTGAACCTGGGTCCTTAATCTTCACAGGCAAGTGGTTTAACTGCTAATCCATCTCTTTAGCCCCAAATAAAACTATTTTTAAAAATTTACAAGTCCATATATTTTTTTTAATGTAGGGTCTCACTCTACCCCAGCCTGACCTGGAATTCACTATGTAGTCTCAGGGTGGCCTCAAACTCATGGTGATCTTCACGAGTGCTAGGATTAAAGGCGTGCACCACCACACCCAACCATGTCCCACATAAGCCAGATGCACAAGGGGGCACATGTGTCTGGAATTCGTTTGCAGGGGCTGGAGGCCCTGGCACGCCATTCTCTCTCTCTTTCAAATAAATAAATAAATATTTTTAAAAACATATAGTGAGTCTTTGTCTCAAAAGACAAAAACAAACAAAACAAAGCAAAGTTCCTCCAGTTTTAAAAAATTAAGTCATTGCTTTACTGCATAAAAATAAAATTTGAATCTACTCATAATTTTAAATTGCTGAAGACCACAGAGGCCATTAGGCATTAGGAGAATAGTTTTGGAGGCAGCAGAAGGTGAAAGTGGCTGAGCTGAGAACATTCTTGCCAGAAGAGATACTGAAAGAATGTGGTGGCACATTGTGGTGGCACACATGGGTAATCCCAGCACTTGGGATGTGGGCACGGGAGGAGGGAGAGTTCCAGCCCAGATTCAGCTACACTGTGAGGATCTAGCTAGTCTGAAATGCATTAGGCATTGTCTCAAAAATAAATAAAATAAAACAAATGAACAAACAAAAGACTGAAAGGGGCTGGAGAGATGGCTCAGTGGTTAAGGCGCTTACCTGCAAAGCCTAACAACCCCAGGTTCAATTCCCAAGTACCCACATAGAACCAGGCACACAAAGTGGTGCGTGCATCTGGAGTTCATCTGCAGAGGCTAGAGACCCTGTCTCACCATTCTCTCTCTGTGTCTCTCCTTCTCATCTCTTTCTCTCTCTTTGTGCTTGCAAATAAATAAAAAAAAATATCTTTAAAATCAATTAACTAAGCTACAGAGATGGCTTAGCGGTTAAGGTGTTTGCCTGCAAAGCCAAAGGACCCTGGCTCAATTCTCCAGGACCCATGTAAGCCAGATGCAGTGGCTAGATGCCCTGGCACACCCATTCTCTCTCTCTCTCTCTGCCTCTTTCTCTCAAAGAAATAAAATAGAATATATTAAAAATAAATTAACAAAAATAATTAATTAATTACAAAATAATGAAAGTCCAAAGTACATTTTAGAGAAATTGAATGCAAGTGCTAAAAATGTGATTCCAGCCAGGCGTGGTGGCACACGCTTTTAATCCCAGCATTCAGGAGGCACAGGTAGGAAGATCGCCATGAGTTCGAGACCACCCTGAGACTACATAGTTAATTCCAGGTCAGCTTGGGCTAGAGTGAGGCCTACCTTGAAAAACAAAACAAAACAAAAAATTGTGATTCCCATCACAGGAAAAGAGAAAGCCTGTTTTCTGGGCTCTGCGAGAATGGATTTCATGTGGCTAGCTTGCGAGAGAGAGATAGGCACATAGAGAGAATGGGCATGCCAGGGCCTCCAGCCACTGCAAACGAACTCCAGACGCATGTACCACCTTGTACATCTGGCTTACGTGGGTCCTAGGGAATTGAACCTGGGTCCTTAATCTTCACAGGCAAGTGGTTTAACTGCTAATCCATCTCTTTAGCCCCAAATAAAACTATTTTTAAAAATTTACAAGTCCATATATTTTTTTTAATGTAGGGTCTCACTCTACCCCAGCCTGACCTGGAATTCACTATGTAGTCTCAGGGTGGCCTCAAACTCATGGTGATCTTCACGAGTGCTAGGATTAAAGGCGTGCACCACCACACCCAACCATGTCCCACATAAGCCAGATGCACAAGGGGGCACATGTGTCTGGAATTCGTTTGCAGGGGCTGGAGGCCCTGGCACGCCCATTCTCTCTCTCTTTCAAATAAATAAATAAATATTTTTAAAAACATATAGTGAGTCTTTGTCTCAAAAGACAAAAACAAACAAAACAAAGCAAAGTTCCTCCAGTTTTAAAAAATTAAGTCATTGCTTTACTGCATAAAAATAAAATTTGAATCTACTCATAATTTTAAATTGCTGAAGACCACAGAGGCCATTAGGCATTAGGAGAATAGTTTTGGAGGCAGCAGAAGGTGAAAGTGGCTGAGCTGAGAACATTCTTGCCAGAAGAGATACTGAAAGAATGTGGTGGCACATTGTGGTGGCACACATGGGTAATCCCAGCACTTGGGATGTGGGCACGGGAGGAGGGAGAGTTCCAGCCCAGATTCAGCTACACTGTGAGGATCTAGCTAGTCTGAAATGCATTAGGCATTGTCTCAAAAATAAATAAAATAAAACAAATGAACAAACAAAAAGACTGAAAGGGGGCTGGAGAGATGGCTCAGTGGTTAAGGCGCTTACCTGCAAAGCCTAACAACCCCAGGTTCAATTCCCAAGTACCCACATAGAACCAGGCACACAAAGTGGTGCGTGCATCTGGAGTTCATCTGCAGAGGCTAGAGACCCTGTCTCACCATTCTCTCTCTGTGTCTCTCCTTCTCATCTCTTTCTCTCTCTTTGTGCTTGCAAATAAATAAAAAAAAATATCTTTAAAATCAATTAACTAAGCTACAGAGATGGCTTAGCGGTTAAGGTGTTTGCCTGCAAAGCCAAAGGACCCTGGCTCAATTCTCCAGGACCCATGTAAGCCAGATGCAGTGGCTAGATGCCCTGGCACACCCATTCTCTCTCTCTCTCTCTGCCTCTTTCTCTCAAAGAAATAAAATAGAATATATTAAAAATAAATTAACAAAAAATAATTAATTAATTACAAAATAATGAAAGTCCAAAGTACATTTTAGAGAAATTGAATGCAAGTGCTAAAAATGTGATTCCAGCCAGGCGTGGTGGCACACGCTTTTAATCCCAGCATTCAGGAGGCACAGGTAGGAAGATCGCCATGAGTTCGAGACCACCCTGAGACTACATAGTTAATTCCAGGTCAGCTTGGGCTAGAGTGAGGCCTACCTTGAAAAACAAAACAAAACAAAAAAATTGTGATTCCCATCACAGGAAAAGAGAAAGCCTGTTTTCTGGGCTCTGCGAGAATGGATTTCATGTGGCTAGCTTGCAAAAATACGTAAGAGGGCTACAAAGATGGCTTAGCAGTTAAGGTGCTTGTCTACGAAGCCAAAGGACCCAGGTTTGACTCCCCAGAACCCACATAAACCAGATGCACAAAGTGACGCATGTGCACAAAGTGGCACATGTGTCTAGAGTTCGAGTGCAATGGCAGGAGGCCCTGGTGCCAATTCTCTCTTTCACTAAAAAAAAAAAAAAAAAAAAAGCTAAGGGGATGGGAACTTCTTTTTTTAAAGATTTGTTTACTTTTATTTTTTTATTTTTTTTATTTTATTTTTTTTTGGTTTTGCGAGGTAGGGTCTCACTCTGGTCCAGGCTGACCTGGAATTAACTATGTAGTCTCAGGGTGGCCTCGAACTCTCAGCGATCCTCCTACCTCTGCCTCCCGAGTGCTGGGATTAAAGGCGTGCGCCACCACGCCCGGCTTAAGATTTGTTTACTTTTAATTGATACGTAGTAAATGTGGTGTTTAGATGTGTACATTGTGCAATGATCAGAAGTGGTGTCTAGCGCCTCACCTGCAAACTACGATTCTTTCCCTAAGGCATACTGCAGAAAAGCCAAAGAAGCCGTCATGATCTTTCTTTTACGTAAGAATGACTTTATCACCTGTTCAATGACAGAGCCTTCAAGGACATTCCAAGATGGAATATAGTCCTATGGTCTACTTGGAATCCATACAGATAACATTTCGAAAAAAAAGATACTCCAGAATTCATTACCTGGAGTTCACTAAGTAGTCTCTGGCTGGCCTCGAACTCACGGTGCTCCTCCTACCTCTGCCTCCTGGGCGCTGGGGTTAAAGGGGTGCGCCACCACGCCCGGCCTATTCTGGTGTTTTTGACTGGGATATTCATATAAACTTTAAAAAAGATGAGTGATACAAATCCCTTACCTTGTAAGTTTTGAGTTTATAATGTTTCATCTCACATACAAAAAACATTTTCCCTACAAATAGGGTTCTGTTGTTGTTTTTGCATTAAGGGTTGAAAGAATATTAAGTTCCTGATTTTTTTTTTTTTTTTTGGTTCTTTCATTTTTCAGTTTTCCGAGGTAGGGTCTCACTCTAGCCCAGGCTGACCTGGAATTCACCATGTAGTCTCAGGGTGGCCTTGAACTCATGACGATCCTCCTACCTCTGCCTCCCGAGTGCTGGGATTAAAGGTGTGCGCCACCATGCCCACTTTTTTTTTTTTTTGGTTATTTCATTTTTCAGTTTTTCAAGGTAAGTTCTTACTCTAGCCAAGTTCCTGATTTTTAAAAATTTATTTATTTGTAAGCAGAGAGGGATAGAAGAGAGACAGAGAGAGCCAGAGAGAGAGAGAGAGAATGGGCACGCCAGGGCCTCTAGATGCTGAAAATTAACTCCAGATGCATGCGCTACTTTGTGCATCTGGCTTTACATGGATACTGGGGAATTGAACCGGGGTTGTTAGGTTTTACAAGCAAATGCCTTAACCACTGAGCAATCTCTCCATCTCTATTCCTGATTTTTGCTTCGGGGGCTTTAGGAAAAATTCAAAATTCTAAACTCTGAAGGAAAAAAAAAACCTGTTTTTATTCTTTTCCATTTATTATTTAATTTTGATAATTTTATTTTTATTTACTTGAGAAAGAGAGAGAGAGAGACAGAGAAAGAGACAAATAGAGAAAGAGAATGGGTGCACCAGGGCCTCCTGAAGATACACACAAACTCCAGATGTGTGAGCCACTTTGTGTGTCTGACTTTGCGTGGGTACTGGGGAATCAAACCCAAGTTGTTAGGCTTTGTAAGTAAGTGCCTTTAACTGCTGAGCTTGCTCTCCAGCCATATATATATATATACACACACACACACATACTGTCATGTCCTCTGCCACTCCTACAGATCCCTTTCTTCTTGGGAGCATCTCTGGCCTCTATGCAGAGACTCAAATTCCAGTGTGGAAGATGGAGCGGTTGTGCTCCAAATTCTTAGGCAGATAGTCCCTCTTAGAAAACACCCTCATTTTCTGCAATCATGCCATGCATGCTTAGTCCAGGGCAGGGTGCCTGCAAGGAGCAGCGGATAAGAGAAGGAGAAGGTGAGACCTAAGAGGAAGGAAGAGAGGGACAGAGCGAGGGAGCAAGGAAAGGGAGGGAAGGCCCAGTGCCCTTGATCTCCTTATGTTGGGGTCCTCCCTACGGCCAGTCCAGGAGGAAAGGCAGGGTCTGCCGAGTTGGGGGTGAGAAGCACGGAATCATGACACAGACTCCGGGAGTTGGGTGAAAGCAGGCAGAGGGTGAGCTGCAGCAAACTCGTTTATTCAAAGAAGTGTAGGGGTTTTTAAGGGGCTTGGCTGGCCAATCATTGTATGGGATGGTCCCTTTTTTGTGACCAATGACAGCCTGTCTCCGGACAGATCATCTTGTAGCAGGTTTCTCGCGAGCATGGGACTGTAGCTGTTGTCACGCCAGGCCTGCACAGGACGCCATGTTCACAGAAGCCACTTCCTGGTTTCTTCTGCCACGTGGTCTGGCTAGGGCCAGACCTGCATTGTGCCATACATGTTTTTATTATTGGCGACCCTGGGAAGCATGGTTCTTTGCCAAGCCATTGTTGACCCCAGGCCCCAACGGATCATCACATGCGACGGTGCCTGTCTCAGGTTGCCCCATCTCCTGGGGTCTTACCAGTCATTGACTACCTGCCAATCTAGTGAGATAACCTGAGGGGTGTGGCCTGGTTTCTTTTAGCGTGTGGTCTGGGTAGGGCCAGACCTGCATTGCGCCATACACCCTTAGAATCCAGAAGTCAGGTACATCTATTTGCTACGGCTTCTGTCACACAAAGCATCCCTGAGTGGCTTTGGTAACACAAACTACTGACCCCAGCTCTGGTGGCTGGCAGTTGGTAGGGTTGGTATTTCTGAGGGCTGTAAAGGAAAGACTTGTTCCTTTTCTGGCTTGTAGATGGCCGTTTTCGTGTTTCGATCGTGACCTGCCTGTGTGCACAACATCCTTGAGTCCAACTTTCCTCTTCTTGGGACCCGGTAATACTGGAGGAGAGGCCACCCTGATTATTTTGTTTTAACCTAATTGCCTCTGTAAAGCCCCTGTCTCCAAATAAGGTCACGCTCTGAGGACTTCAGTAAATAAATGTTAAAGAAACACAATTTAACTTAAACACCAGGCCATCTCTCTGGCTTTGGTTTTGTGATCATTAAAGGAGAATGCTGACTCTTTGAGCCCCAGTGTTCCAAGATTTTTCTCAGACCTTTACAGCTGCCAACTTTGGCCCCGTGATCCACTCAGCTCTAAATACAAGAATTTTCCTGCCTTGGTCCTGCCAGCTAGTCCCGGAGCAGGGGAAATGAGTAAGGAAATGCTACAAGGGTGGAGTTTTCCTTTAACTTTTTGTCATTTGCACGAGTTCTGTAATGGGACAAATGGCAGGGTGTGGTGTCGTTGTAGGGGTCCTGACATCCTGAAGCAAATAAGCAAGCAGGAATGGGATTTGTTCTTTTCCAAAGCATAAGGATTAATGTGCTCCAAGTCAAGTGTAGATGACAAAATAGTTCCAGGAGAGCTGAGGTGTTTTGTTCTCCCGGCCAGTTCATTAGTAACAGGACGGTAACTGGGCTGTCATCCAGCCTGGCTGATGGCAGCTTCCCAGGAAAGGGCAGAACTGGAATTGGAGCCGTGCAGCCAGCAGGGATTGGGAGGGTTCAGCTAGTAAGAAAAAGTGGGAGAGGGGAAGGGAGGAAGAAGAGAGGGGAAGGGAGGAAGAAGGCAGGGGATGGGAGAAAAAAGAGACAAAGGGTATGAAGGGGAAGTAGAAGGAATGAGAGGAAGGAAGAGAGAGAGATGGAGAGGAGGGAAGGAGGGAGGGAGGCAGGGAGAAGAAGGAAATGTTTATAGACCTGAAGAGGTCACCGTAGTTTGGAGGGACTCAGGAAGAGAGAGAAGAGGTCTGGTGGATGACACACATTAAGGTCTGGCCAGCATCATCTTCAGTGAGATTTCAGAAAAATTGGGGTCTGCTCGCCTATAAATAAAAACCGTCGGTTTTAGAAACTTAAAGAGCATGTGCGCCTAAGAGTCCTATATAAGGAAGCAGCGTTGGGCTGTAGTTAACTGGAGGCCAGAGCAGCCCACTTCCTTTCTTTGTGCCTTTTTTTAATTCCTCTCTAAATGTGGACGGTAATACCATTGTACTTCTCTGAACTTAAAAATACTTTTCCTCTGAATCACCTGACAAGCGTTTTCTCCCCTCCCCCCGCCCCCAACTCGCAAGGTGCTTCTGGCCAGTAAAGGGTCTTCCAGAGCCACTTGCTGGAAGCTTCCAGCCCTCCACATGCTGCATGCACTCGGCGCACAGCTCCCTCGCTGACTTCAACCATCCTCCTTGTCCTAAAAAAAAATATAACGTGCCAAACCTTTATGTTTTAAGCTGTTTTATTAGGGGTGTCTTGGCTTTGTTTCCACACAGTTTGGAGAAATTCCCACTTTTGGAAGTTCACTCCCAGCTTTTATGATATTAAGGAGTGAGCTATGGACCCCGGTGCTGCTTTCTGGGTCTCCTTCCGTTTTAACCATGTGGCAGTATGTGGTTTCAGGTATAGCTACTAGATAGGTGTCTAACAAAGCAGGCACACTCCTGGCTGAGGCAAGAGGATTGAGAGTTCAAGACCCACCAGGGCTACGGTAGCTGGATAAAGGATTTCTGCACCCAGAAAACCAGAACGCTGATAAATTCATCATGAAAAAAAAATCTGGTGCTAGCAGACTGAGGCTGACTTGTGTAACATAAGATGGCTCAACTCCCTCCCTCAGCCGGGTTATCCGTGATTTATGTACCTCTCTCTGCCCATCTGTCTTCTCAGATACTTTCTCTTGGATCTTCAGCTGCTTAGGACCCTGGGATATATTGAACCTGGCCTTTCAGAAATCCACATGCATTCATTCAAAAGCAAAAATTGGCTGTCTCCCTCCTACCAAGCCCAGGGAGTCAGGGATACACAAAACGACAGGAAAGGCTTCCTGCCTCAGAGGAACTCCTGGTCTACTGTCTGGACTTGAATTTTGACCTTAACTTTCTTTTCTTTTTCTTTTTTTCACATGTAGCCCTGATGCTTCCTTTTCAAGGAAGGACTTGACTTCCTTGTTAACAAAGAGCGGGACTATCTGCCAAATCACTGTGTCCAACCAGACTCCCAGTCCCTCTTCTCCCCGTCCTCCCTGTTTCTGCCCAGAGCCCGGAGAAGCCATGTGCTTGGAGTTTCCGCCGGAGTTTGGAAGCTGTCCACAAGGGAAGGTTGAGTCCAAGAATCCTGGGGCTGATGGAACTTCTAAGACCAAGCCGGGTCCTTAGGTTTCGGAGGCAAACACCTTAACCACTAAGTGGTCTCTCCAGCCCAGTTGCTTCTCTTTCCAACCAATGCAGGTGACTGAATTGACAGAATTGGCAACAGGCCTGTTTGTGAGGGGGTCTGAAAGCCCAGCTCTGACCAAACTAATTTCAGAGCCCCCTCTTGGTGCTCTGCTTTCTTGTCCAAGTGGGAGAATGGAAGAAGGGACGAAGGCATTCACTCTGTGGTGATGAACAGAGGAATGCAGGTAGGCATTGGGCATAAGAGGAGGCAATTATACCTCTGGAGCAATTCTGGCCAAGCGTTTCACCTGACTCTAACTGTGAGTGAGTGTGGTTCATGTCTGTAATACCATCACCAGAGTGGCTGAGGC
This sequence comes from Orientallactaga sibirica, assembly GCA_036365145.1. Classification (NCBI taxonomy): domain Eukaryota; kingdom Metazoa; phylum Chordata; class Mammalia; order Rodentia; family Dipodidae; genus Orientallactaga; species Orientallactaga sibirica. The sequence continues at coordinate 6,108,923 of JAEOAD010000054.1, read as the reverse complement.
AGCAGGACTGAGAATTAAAGGCTTGATTTGGCTACGTCGGGAAGCTCTGTCTCCAGAAATCAAACAAACGAACAAACAAACAAAAACTCCCAAGCAAACAGAATATTAGGGGCTGGGAAGATGCTTCAGCAGTTAAAGGTGTTTGTTTGGAAGCCTGCCAACCCAAGTCCGCTATCCAGCCTCCACACAACGCCAGGCAAAAGTAGCACCTTCATCTGTAATCCCAACGCTCTCAAGGCAATAGCAGGCAGAGCTAGAAGAATCCGAAAGCTGTGGACCAGTTAGTGTGGCTTTCCCAGTAGCAAAACATCAAAGGAGACACTGTCTCAAAGAAAGTGGGAAAAGGACACTTGGAGGTCATCCTCTGACTCCCACACATGCACACGCTTGCGCGCGCGCACACACACACACACACACACATGCACAAATTTTTTAAAAAGTCAAAAAGGATTTTTTTTTCCAAGCTGGAGAGAGATGGCTCAGCCCTTAAGGTACTTGCCTGAAAAGCCTGATGGCCCAGGTTTGATTCCCCAGTATTCATGTAAAGTTATATGCACAGTGGCACATACATCTGGAGTTCACCCATTCTCTCTCTCTCTCTCTGCTTGCAAATACATAAATGAAAACTTTTAAAAATATCTTATTCATTTGAGAGAGAGAGGAAAGGAGAGAATGGGCATGCCAGGGCCTCTAGCCACTACAAACAAACTGCAGACGCGTACGCCACCTTATGCACCTGGCTTACGCGGCTACTGGGGACATGGGTACTAGGGGATCAAACCTGGGTCCTCAGGCTTCTCAGGCAAGTGCTTTAACCGCTGAGCCATCTCTTCAGCCCCAATTAAATCTTTTATTTTAAGATTTTTAAATTTATTATTTATCTGAGAGAAAGAGGAGAGAGAGAGAATGGGTGTGTCAGGGCCTCCAGCCACTGCAAACGAACTCCAGATGCATGCGCCACCTTGTGCATCTGGCTTACGCGGATCCTGGGGAATCGAACCTCGGCCCTTAAGTTTCGCAGGCAAGGATCTTAACTGCTAAGCTATCTCCCCAGCCCAATAAAAACTTTTTAAAAAAGGATTAAAAAAAAACAACCAGGGAGCTGATGTAGACTAAAGACTAAAGAGACAACAACAAACTAATGCATGATCTTTGGTCCTGGATTGGAAAAGAAAATACAGATGTAAGGACTTTACTAGGGAGTGTGTGTGTGTGTGCGTGTGTGTGTGTGTGTGTGTGTGTGTGTGTGTGTGTGTGTGCTGTGTGTAGAAAGAGCAAGAAAAACGAATATGGCGAAGTGTTAAAATTGCATCTAAATCTTAAAAACGTGCATGGCCAGTCATTGTTTTGTTTTCTCACTTTTGCTGTAGTTTGAGAGTTTCCAAAGCAATTATGAGTTCAGAACTCCAGCACTATCCAGTGGTGGGTGAAAAAGCGGTAGGGAAGAAAATGGCACTATCAGTCTGACAGCAATGGCAGGATGCCTCCAGAAAGCTCTACGCTAGTTCTAGTCAGTGCCGTGGGGGGTGGGGGAGAAGCAGAGAACCAGTCAAACCCAGGCAGAGGCCGTCTACAGCCTGGGGGAGCCTGCAGCCTGGAGCTCACCTGGAAGCGTCCCATCAATGGCCCCCATCTGGGGACCAGGTGCTACGGCAGCAGGCAAGTGCCAATAAACTGACAAGCAAAGCTCTCCAGTCATGCCACGTGGGGCCTTGGGAGACTCAAGGCTTGGGAAATGCTGAGCGATCAAGAGGCCAGACGGGGCCTGGAGCCAGCAGGAACTGATTCATCTGCCTGCTGCCTGAGGTGGAGATGGGGCTCCTGGGGGAGGGTTGGCTGGGTTCTGGGTTCGCCTTAACTGATTAAAGTTTGCATTGCCAGGTTGACGGTACCGATGGAGCGCCCAGGTGTCACTGATTTCCATCTTTTCTATCTTCTGTTCTCTATTTGTAATGGTTTCTGGCTGTCTCTGTTCCTCGTCTGGTTTTTCTTCTGTTATGATTTGTGGAAAATATTAGGAGCCTTCTCTACACTGTCTTAGAAATGCCTGAGCACAAAGATGAAAAAAAAAAAAAAATCTCTCAAGGCTGGCTTGGGACACCATCGTGTGACATGCAGTTTCTAAAGGTCATTAGAGTTCAGGGCTAACGTGAGCAAACTTCCAAGGCTGATGGCTTGTCAAACTCTGGGCGCTTCCCTAAGTCACCTGGCCCTTGGTGGAATTCTCCTCCCTGTCACTCTTCCAGCTCTGCAGAGAGTTCCAGGTTCTGGAGAGACCATCAGTTTCTGGGGGTGTACAGAGCAAGAGATCAGCCAGGGGGTACTGTGGGGGATGCAGCAAAACCAAGGTCTGTTCGCTTTCCGCCCTGTGGCTCAGTAACAAAGGAACCGTGACAAGTGTTGCCAAGACCTTCATGGGGCCCAGGATTAGATGAGCTCCCCGGGGCGAGCAGAGAAAACAGCAACGCAGTTGGCCACAGCTGGATTGAGGGACGCGCAGGGTTCAGCCGGGGGATGGCTCCTCTGGAGAAATCATAACATAGGCAGAAGTGGATTCAAACAGTCTCTGCTGGTTTCAATTTCCCAACCCCTTCTCTGTTTGGGGTTTTGTTTTGTTTTTTTTTTTGTTTTTTTGAGGTAGGGTTTTGCTCAAGCCCAGGCTGACCTGCAATTCACTCTGTAGTCTCAGGCTGCCCTCGAACTCATGGTGATCCTCCTACCTCTGCCTTCCAAGTACTGACATTAAAGACGTATGTCACCACACCAGGCCTATGTTCTGAGTCTTTGTTTTGTTTTGTCTGAGACAGGGTCTTCTGTAGCCCAGGCTGGTCTCAAACTTGCTATGTAGCCAAGGGTGACCTTGAACTCCTGATCCTTCTGCATTTGCCCCCTAAGTGCTAGGATCTTACACCTACCCCACCACACCCAGCTTCCTATGTCAAATGTAAATTATGGAACTCATACAAAAGAGATCGAATTCAGTTTGATACTTTTGGTGGGGAACCTTGGACCTATGTGGTCCTTCCTAGTACCATCCCCCAGCCCAGGGCACTTACAAAGTATCATTAAGGCCCAGACAGAATCCCGGTGCTATGAGTTGAAGGTGTTTTGTACCTCAAAGGCTTGTGTGTTGGAAGTTCAGATTCCAATGTGCCTAGGCTGGGGTGGTAGACACTTGAAGAGGTGGGGCTTACACCACAAGTAGATGGGAAGACCTTACTGCTGAAGACTCCACATGCCTGGGCTGCAGGTCACTGAGAAATCAATCTGGAGCTGAGCTGAAAACCTCCTCCCGGTAGACCAGCTGACAGAAAGCTGGAAAAAGCTATGTTGCATGCAGCCTTATGGGAGACAGAAGTCATCAATGGTGATAAACAACAGTGGACACTGTAAGCTTTAAGGTTGGCCAGCCAGGCCAAATGTGCCAACGGGTGCAATAGTGGCATGTCTGTAATGGAGGAAACCAACCGCTCTCTAATTGGCCTGGGGGCCCCGCTCCACAGGACAGAATACGTGCCTGGTACTGAAAGCCTAGTCAAAAAACCATGGCTGAGGAGGTCATGAGCCCTAGGAGTAATGCCTGCTGGTGTCTGGCTAAATGTATATATTATGCCTACCAAACTGCCTTGTAAGCACTTTTTTAAATGTTTATATCCATATATTAATGCTACTCTCACTTTTGGTTAGAGAAGCTTTTCTTTTCAGATAGTGGTAACCTTGGGATGACTCAGAAGGCACCATGGTGCTGAGAAGAAGGGACAGAGGAGTGTTCAGCACTGAAACATCTCTAACACACCTTCCAAGGCTCAGGGTCCATTGCAGAGGGGTGGCAGAAAGAATGTAAGAGCCGAGGGGGGGGGGGGAGAAGGGCAGGACTGATCACGAGGCAATCTTCCAGACACAAAATGGCCTGGATATCCATGCCCTCACACTGCCTAACACTATCTACACAAGACCATCATAATAGGAGGAGAAGATGATGACATCAAAATAAAAGAGAGACTGATTGAAAGGGGAAGGGGATATGATGGAGGGTGGATTAGTGATGGGGAAAGTGGGGAGGGAATTATCATGGTTTATTGTCTATAATTATGGAAGCTGTCAACAATAAGTTTAAAAAAAGAGATGGGGTTAAAAGATAATTAAGTTATGGTGGCTCCGTCCTCATGAATAGATTGATGGGGGATTAGTTCCTGAAAGAGTGGTGCTTTCCCTGTTTTTCCTTCCCTCCCTCCCTCCCTCCCTCCTTTCCTTCCTTTCTTCCCTCCCTTCTTCCCTTCCTTCCTTCCTTCCTTCCTTCCTTCCTTCCTTCCTTCCTTTCCTTCCTTTCTCCTTCCCTCCCTCTCTCTCTCTTTCTTTCTTTCCTTTTTTTTTTGTAGGGTCTTGCTCTAACCCAGGCTGACCTGGAATTCACCATGCAGTCTCAGGCTGGCCTCGAACTCACGCTGATCCTCCTGCCTCTGCCTCCCAGTGCACACCCAGCCCTGCCTGCTCTTCTTGTCTTTGTAATCTTTGGTTTCTGCACACACCCCTGCCGTTTTGATTCCATCCATATACCCTTATCAGAGCTGAGCCATTGCTGACAACAAAACTCAAAACAAACTTCTTTTCTTTATAAAGCAGCCAGACTTGGGTGTTTTTTAAAAATATATATATAGCAAGAGAAAAATGACTCGGGTGCCAGGGTTTGAAAATGTTGCCTCAAGCTGTCTTCCCCACACATAGAGGGAAATGGTGTGCTCTTCCCACAATTCTTCACCCAAACTGTTAAGATGCTTCAATGTACACTAAGAATTTATCAGATGAGGTCTGTTAGTTTTTCCTTAAAGATCTAGAAAGTTGGGCTGGAGAGATGGCTTAATGGTTAAGGCACTTGCCTGTGAAGCCTAAGGATTCAGGTTCAACTCACCAGGACCCGCGTAAGCCAGATGCACAAGGTGGCGCATGTGTCTGGAGTTTGTTTGCAGTGGCTAGAGGCCTTGATGAACCCATTCTCTCTCTCTCTCTCTCTCTAATAAATAAATAAAAATAAAATAATTTTTTAAATTTTTTTTATTATTTTATTTATTTTTGGAGAGAGACACAGAGAAAGAGAGAGAGAGAGAGACAGAGAGGGAGACAGAGATGGGCGCGCCAGCATTCTCTCAGCTGCTGTGAACAAAATCCAGATGTGTGCGCCCCCTTGTGGGCAAGTGCAGCATTGTGCCCTTGCCTCACTTTGCATCTGGCTAAACGTGGGACCTGGAGATTGGAACCAGCGTTCTTAGGCTTAGCAGGCAGGCGCCTTAACCATTAAGCCATCTCTCCAGCCCAAAAATAAAATAATTTTTAAAAATTGAAAAAAAGAAAGTCCTTTGATGGGGAATACATAATTCATATCGTCATACTAAGAGTGTTCGGGACCTTTTCAGAAGAGGTGGCAGAAAGAACGTAAGGTCTAAAGGAGGGGGAGGAGTGCTTACAATGCTGTGATCCAGAGTCAAAGTGGCTTTGATATTCATGACCTCATGGTGGCTGACACTACCTACGCAAGACCTAAGTAACAGAAGGAAAATAAAAGATGGCATGAAAATAGAAGAGAGACTAATTGGCAAGAAGAAGGGATTCGGTGGAGGGGGAGGTGGGGGTGGTGGGAGGGATTCTGATCATGGTATATTGTCTATACGTATGGAAGTTTCCAATAATTTTTTTAAAGACAATTATTGGGGGCTGGAGAGATGGCTTAGCAGTTAAGGTCTGCTAAAACTAATGACCCAGGTTCGATTCCCCAGTACCCATGTAAAGCCAGAGGCACAGGGTGGTGCATGTATCTGGACTTCGTTTGCAGTGGCTAGAGGCCCTGGTGCACCCATTCTCTCTCCTTTCTATCTGCCTCTTTCTTTCTCTCTCATTCTCAAATAAATAAGTATATAAATAAACAAAATGTCTTTTTAAAAAGAGTATTGGAGCCGGGCGTGGTGGCGCACGCCTTTAATCCCAGCACTCGGGAAGCAGAGGTAGGAGGATCGCCGAGAGTTCGAGGCCACCCTGAGAGTACATAGTTAATTCCAGGTCAGCCTGGACCAGAGTGAGACCCTACCTCGCAAAAAACCAAAAAAAAAAAAAAAAAAAAAGAGTATTGGCCTGAATTAATGTATTTCATCCTATTAGCAAAACATGGTCTCTGTTTTTGCAATATTCAAAAGGCAGCTCTCACGGACCCTCCCCTTTGCATGCAGGGCGTTACAACCCCAGGATGCAGCCCTTTGCAATGGCTTTAGGCTCATTCAACTTCTTGGATCCAATAGAATTTGCATCATTTATTTTTTAATTGTTGCCCACTGTATCCGCTAGTTACTTTTCCTGTCATTAACCATTAGTTACATATTCATCTATTACCCCCCAAATTTCACAGGAATGGAAAACTGTGGGAAGATTAAATCTCCCAAGCCATGGAAAGTTTCTAACTATGAGACCAACCTGGCAACGTATGGTGGGAAAGGCCATGGAACAGCTTTATTGCATCAGCCATAACAATAACAACGGCTGTGAAAATGGAAAACAAAATTTATTTTATGGGCCTACTATTCATCCCAAAAGGAACAATGTGTTTTAGGTCATTCGATTCAAGTTTGCCTGCCTCATTCCACGGCTACTCAGTCGTTTTTCATTCTAGTTCATTAACAGACAACTTTTCCCAGCCAGAAGACTTGCACGTTGTTAAGATTCAAGTAGCAATGATCTGTGTGTCTTTTTTCTTTTTTAATTTTTTAATCTATTTTTTATTTATTTGAGAGAAAGAGAGATGGGTATGCCAGGGCCTCCAGCCACTGCAAACAAACTTCAGATGCGTACGTTATCTTATGCATCTGGCTTAGGTGGGTCCTGGGGAATCGAACCTGGGTCCTTGGACTTTGCAGGCAAGCACCTTAACTACTAAGCCATCTCTCCAGCCCCCTACCTTCCTTCCTTCTTACCTTCCTTCCTTTTTCTTTCGTTCTTTCTTTCTTTTTTCTTTTTTTAGTTTTTCAAGGCAGGGTCTCTCTCTAGCCCAGGCTGACCTGGAATTCACTATGTAGTCTCAGGCTGGCCTTGAACTCACAGCAATCCTACCTCTGCCTCCTGAGTGCTGGGATTAAAGACATGTGCCGTCACACCCGGCTCTTTCTTTCTTAAAAAAATTAATTTGCAAGGAGAGAGAAAGAATGGACGCACCAGGGCCTCCTGCCACTGCAAATGAACTTCAGATGCATGTGCCACTTTGTGCATCTGGATTTACTTGGGTACTGGAGAACAGGACCTGAGTCCTTAGGCTTTGCAGGCAAGTGACTTAACTGCTAAGCCATCTCTCTAGCCCTATTTGGTCTTTTTCATTGACAGGGATCTACAGTCCCCATCAATGTTCCTTCTAGGAGCCTCCAGGGCACATCCTATATATATATTTTTAAAGTACAATGGCTGGAGAGATGGCTTAGTGGTTAAGGTGTCAGCCCATGATGCCTAAGGATTCAGGTTCAACTCCTTAGAACCCATGTAAGCCAGATGCACAAAGTGGCACATACGCACAAGGTGGCACACATGTCTGGAGTTCATTTGCAGTGGCTAAGGCCCTGGCATGCCAAGTCTCTCTCTCATAAACAAACAAAAACAAGTAAAAAAAAGAAAAGAAAAGAAAAGAAAAGCATTCTAGATCACCGTGGCTACCATCCTTGTCTTCTGATGGGTCCCTTTTCAGTGACGTCATTTGCCTATAGGTCCTGTGAAGGTATTTCAACAGTATCTCTGATGCCCCTCAGCCACCACCCTGATACTCAGAACCTTCACTCAGATGGAGGTGGGTATTCCAGAGGTCATGGGGGACAGCCTTTGCCCCGAGGCGATGCCGCCACCATGCGTCCAGTGTCCAGGTGTCCTGCAGTGTTTAATGAAGACACTTTCAGATTCTATAAGCAGGTCTTCATCTTTGGGATTCAGTCCCAGTATACGGAGGCAGACCTCTGGTCTGAGGAGGCCATAGAGTTCAGGACTGTGCCCCCTGCCAGAAGCCAATCTCTTTTCTACTAAATATTCTCTCTCCCAAGCTCATTGGCACCTCTTAAAAATTAGTTTCTGCCAGGTGTGGTGGCGCACGCCTTTAATCCCTATACTCTGGAGGCAGAGGTAGGAGGATCACCGTGAGTTCGAGGCCACCCTGAGACTACATAGTGACTTCCCGGTCAGCCTGGGCTAGAGTGAGACCGTACATCGGAAAAAAAAAACTAGTTTCCATCCAGGTGTGGTGGTACACGCCTTTAATCCTAGCACTCGGAAGGCAGAGGTAGGAGGATTGCCATGAGATCAAGGCCACCCTTAGACTACATAGTGAATTCCAGGTCAGCCTGGGATACAGTGAGACTCTACCTCGAAAAAAAAAAAATTAGTTTCTGCTGCTAGTTCAGACCCCTGAACATGCCTGAATCCCACTAGGGGATTGCTAAAGTTAAGCTAAAGCCACTGCTATGTGACTTTCCATTCTAAGTTTATCTGAGTGCTTCTAACTCCATGTGCATACTTAAAAAAAATACTGAGAGCCTTAGTTACATTGATCATTCAATCCAAAGTTAGCCATTTGCTTTGGCTTATCATCAATGATTGACAGATTGGTGAGGTTACTACCGAACACTGGATCCACTGACCACCTGAGAATGAAGGGCATCTTTCCTAGATCACCACGTCAGCATTCTGTCTGCCTAAAATAACTCATGTCAAATTATCTTTCCACTAAGATGTGGAAAAATTGCCCTCACACATTGCTGGTGGAAGTGCAAAGTGGTGCAGCTACTTGAGTAATCAGTTTGACAATTCCTCAAACACTTAAACATAGGGCTGGAGAGATGGCTCAGCAGTTAAGGCACTGGCCTACAAAGCCTAATGACCCAGGTTTGATTGCCCCAGTGCCCATGTAAAGCCAGATGCATCTGGGATTTGTTTGCAGCAGCTGGAGGCCCTGGCATACCCATTCTCTCTCTCCTCTCTTTCTTAGCTTGCAAATGAATAAAAAAAATTTAAGTTAAACAAAGGGCTGGAGAGATGGCTTTGTGGTTAAGGTGCTTGCCTATGAAGCCTAAGGACCCATGTTCTACTCTCCAGATCCCATATAAGCCAGATGCACAAAGGTGAGGCAAATGCAAGGTCACACATGCCCTCTAGGTGGTGCAAACATCTGGAGTTCAATTTCAGTGGCTGAGGCCCTGGTGTGCCAATTTTCTCTCTCTCTCTCTCTGTCTCTTCCTCTCTCTTGCTCTCTCTAAAAAAATAAATAATTTAAAAAAGTTAAACAAAAAGGAGTCATATATATGATGCAGCAATTTTATCCATAGGCATACCAAGAGAAGTGAAAATGTGTGTTCATGGATGGGAGGTAGGTCAATGGGTAAATGGTTGACTCTCAAGCACAGGGACCTGAGTTCAATGCCCAGTACTCATGTAAATGCTGGACACGGCAGGACTGTGGAGGCGGAGACAGACAGTTCCCTGGAGATCACTGGCTAGACAATCTAGCCTTAACAGTGACCTCCAGGCCAATGAGAGACCCCATCTCAAAAAGAGGTAAATGGGGCCTGGAGAGATGGCTCAGCCATTCAAGGTGCTTTCTTGCAAAGCCTGATGGCCCAGATTTGACTCTCCAGTACTCACATAAAGCCAGATGAACAAGTGGCACACAATGTCTAGAGTTTGTCTTCAGTGGCAGGAGGCCCTGGATGCCCATTCTCATACTCTCTCTGCCTCCCCCCCCCCCGCCAAACAAATACATAAAAATAACAAACAGGGGCTGGAGAAATGGCTTAGCAGTTAAGATGCTTGTCTACAAAACCTAAGAGCCCAGGCTTGATTCCCCAGTACTCACGTAAACCAGATGCTCAAGGTGGCGCATACATCTGGAGTTGGTTTGCAGTGGCTGGAGGCCCTGGCATGTGTGCGTGCATGTGTGTGTGCACATGCACATGCACACACTCTCTCTCTCTCCCTCTCTCTCCCCCTCCCTGTCTCTCACTTCCCCCTCTGTCTCTTTCTCTCTCCCCCCTCTTCTCTCTTTGTCTCTCAATAAATAAATAAAATGTCAAAGAAATCTATAAAAAGGGATGGCATGCCCGAGAAGTACACTCAAGGTTATCTTCTGGCTTCCACATACAGGCGCACACATGTACACCTGTACCTGTACCCACACATGCACATGTGATCACACACATGCCAACACACATACACACATGCAAGTACACCACACACATGCCTGCAAAAAACACACACACACACACACACACACACACACACAAAGTTCTACGCAAATACTGTTAGCCATCATAATCCCAAAACAGAGACAAGCCAGAAGTCCTTCAATTGGGACAAACAGAATAGGATGCAGCCATGCGATGGAATATTATTCAACCATTTAAAGGAGTAAAGAAACAGACACATGATATGAGTGGATGAATCTTGAAAATATCAGCCGAAATGAAAGAAGCCAGACCCACAGCCACAGCCTAGAAAATTCCATTTCCTTGAAACGTTCAGAACAGGTCCATTGACAGAGACAGAAAACAGACGGCCAGCGTCTAGAAGCATGGGAGGGTGAGGAGGGACTGCTAGTGGACGCCATTTCTTTTGGGGATGAGGGAAATTTCCTGGAATTAGACAATGGTGATGACTGTACAATATTGTAAATAGTCTTTAAAAAGCTGAAGCAGATCTTTTTTTTTTTTTTTTTTTTGTCCAGGGCTAGGGATTGAACCCAAGGCCATGACCACTCTAGGCAAGTGCTGTACCCCTGAGCTACATCCCCAGCTTCTGCATGAGATTTTAAGAATTTATTTATTTTTATTTATTTATTTATTTATTTATTTATTTCCCAAGCATCTTTCTATGAACTCCAGACACATTTTCCATCAAGCCTCAAACTGGGACATCATGTTCTCTCCAGTCCCCTGAATGAGATTTTTAAAAATTTTTTAAATTATTTTTTATGGGCTGGAGAGATGGCTTAGTGATCCTGCTGAGAAAGGTCCTACGAAGAGGTGTCCCAGTGTCTTTCTGGATTTCATTCACAGCAGTTGAGGGTGGGGTCTCCCTCTTCCTCTTTTCTGTCTCTCTCCAAAAATAATAAAATAAAATAAAATTTTTATTAGTTGGGTGGGTTCCCAGCACAGACAGGCAGAGGTAGGAGGATTGCCATGAGTTCGAGGCCACCCTGAGACTACATAATGAATTCAGGTCAGCCTGAGCTGCCCAATATATATATAAATTTTATTTATTTGACAGAGAAAGAGGGAGAGAGTGAGAGCGAGAATGGGTGTGCCAGGGCCTCCAGGTGGCTGCCAGATGACCCTAACATGGGTCCTGGGGGATTGACCTGCCTTTGGCTTTGCAAGCCATCCCTTTTAAATTTTTAAAATTTTATTTATTTATTTAATTATTATTATTATTATTGGTTTTTCAAGGTAGGGTCCCTCTCTTGGCACCTGGAAAATAGTCTCAGGATGACCTCAAAATCACAGTGATCCTCCTACCTCTGCCTCCTGAATGCTGGCATTAAAGGTATGCACCATGACACCTGGCTTCTGAGTGAGATTTTAAAGGATAAATAGTGCTCAATTGCAAAAATTGGAAATTAGCATGGCTTGTAACACATGCAGATGGCTAGTAAAAAAACAAAATACTTGGGCGACAGAGATGGCTCAGTGGTTAAAGATGCTTCTTTGCAAAGCCTGACGGCCCCGAAAACCCTGGTGCGCCCTGCCCAATCTTTCTTTTCTCTTTTAAACCCCCAACTCTTTCTGATTGTAAATAAATAAATAAAGGAGTTGGGAAATTTTCCCTTCTTCTTTTTTTAAAAAATATTTTATTTAATTATTTAAGAGAGAGAGAAAGAGCACATCAGGACCTCTAGCCAATGCACCACCTTGTGCATCTGACTTAATGTGGGTACTAGGGAATCGAACCAGGGCCCCTAAGCTTTGCAGGTTAGTGTCTTAACTGCTAAGCCATCTCCCCAGCCCAAAATACTCCCTTCTCTTTTTAGTTTTTCGAGGTAGGGTCTCACTCTATCCCAGGCTGACCCGGAATTCACTATGTTGTATCAGGGTGGCCTCGAACTCACGGTGATCCTCCTACCTCTGCCTCCCAAGTGCTGGGACTCAAGGCGTGTACCACCATGCCTGGTAAAATGTTTTCTTCTTCAAACAAACAAATAAACAAACTTGAAAATGGAAGGTGGGCTATCTGAGAAGAGATGGGGACCAATGGGGTAAAGAGGTCAAGAGGGCGTAAAGGGAAGATGAAAAAGACCAAAGTACATGATACGCATGCGTGAGAATGTCAGGACTAGAAGCCATCATTTGTAAACCTCAATGAATGTACAACAATAAAAGAGGAGCCAAGTACAGTGGTACATGCGTTATCCCAGCATTTGGGGAGTAGAGGCAGGAAAATCAAGAAGCGCTCAAGATTATCCTTGGCAATACACAGCAAGCTCAAGGCCAGCCTTGGCTACGTGAGGTTCTGTCTCAAAAAAACACCACCACCATTATGAGCAACACCACCAGCACCACCAACAACAAAAGCCTTCTTTTTTTTAAAAAAAAAAAAAAAAAATTAATCTACTTTGAGAAAGTGAACTCCCCTCCAGCCACTGACTCCAGATGTGTCCCCTTTGTACCTGGAGTTGAACCGGGATCCTTTGGCTGTGTAGGCAAACACCTTCATCACTAAGCCATCTTTCCAGCCCCCAAAGCCTTCTTTTTAATAGGAGAAATTAAATGGCTACTACTTTGTTCCATGTTTATTAATAAATTGCAGCTTTCTTGTAAAAGGTACTACCCTTTGAAAGTCTAAGTAGAAAGAATTATTATTCTTTTTTTTTTTTTTACTCAATCAACTGTGTGTGTGTGTGTGAGAAGTGAAAGGAAAAAAAAGAAAAAGAAAAAGAAAAAGAAAAGGGGCTGGAAAGATGGCTTAGCTGTTAAGCGCTTGTCTGTGAAGCCTAAGAACCAGGGCCTTCCCAGGACCCACGTAAGAGATGCAATGCATCTGGAGTTTGTTTGCCAAATGCATTCTCCATGCCTATTTCCTCTTTGCACAAAAATATTTTTAAAAAAGAAGAAGAAATGAAAGCGGCCTGCTGGTTAATGCCCTGGGACAAGTCACCAGGCACTTCATAGCTCCTGGGCACCCAAGCCAATAGCAGTTCTGGCCTCTAATCAAACCCTGCTGGTCCTTTGGACATGGACTACTGCTCACCTCCGAGCCCCAGGGCTCAGGGCCATCTTTCTGGAAGTGTGGAAGTTGAGCTAAAGCAGGGGATAGGCCTATTCCAGGAAGGAGGGCCAAACCGTGAGTGCAAAGGCTGCAGGTGAGCAACCTTTAAACACTATTTGAGTCCATTATTTTTTGATTTGTTTATTTTTATTTTTGAACTCTTGTTGGATTTATTTGACAGACACCATCACCCCACTTATTTGTTTTTCAGATAGCAGAAAGACTTAGAGTTGGGGTAGACTGCAGAGTTGCTACATTCAGTGGCTTCGTGTTTGTAGAGTCTCTCTCTCTCTCTTTCTCCCTGCCTCCTCTCTCCCTTCTTTCTTCCCTCTTTCCCTCCCTTCTTCTTTTCTGTCTTTCTCTTTCCCTCCTTCCTCTCTCTCCCTCCCTCCACCCACACTCCCCAGTTCTAAGATAAGCTGCCCCAGAAGCCACATGGCCTGGGACAACCTGTTCCTTGTCCTTTTTTTTTTTTTTCAGCAAATCTCTTATTTCCCTTTTCTAGCATTTTCCATCAAGCCTCCTGGGACATCATGTTGGCACAAGTTCCTGACTGATCCCTGCTGAGAAAGGAAGAGGTGTCCCAGTGTCTTTATTCAGCGGTGGGGGGTGGGGAGCATGGATGTTGGGGGTTCACCCACAGAGTAACCATATGGTGGACCCTAAACATAGCTGGCTGCCTCAGGGTGGCATGCCAATGACCCACACACCTGCCTCGAGGTTTGTCTCCCTCTTCGGCACCTGAAAATAGATCCAAGTTCAACGTCAAAGTATGGGGTGTAAATGTGGCTTCTATTGCAGGCTTTGTAACAGTTGGCTAGTGTACAAAGAAACTTCCTAAAAATTACCTTTCATTTCTTTCCTCCCTCAACTTTCTATGACTTGCCACGTCTCTTTCCTTCATCCCGCTTCTTCGGTTTGCTCACAGCCAGACCCGCTGCTGGCTGTACCCCCCTCCCTTCTCTAACTTCCCCACTCTACTTGAACTTGACTCCTAGCAGAAACTGGTCAAACTTGCCAAGGAACAGAATTTCAGATCACCTCCTATGAACTCCCAGAGACTCCTTTCCCGCTGTACTAGTTACTCAACCAAACCACAAGTTGACATCTGTGTTCTTTAAAAAAAAAAAAAAAAAAAAAAAAATTAATTTATTTATTTGACAGAGAGAGAGAGAGAAGGGAGAGAGAGCGCATGCCAGGGCCTCCAGCGGCTGCAGACAAACTCCAAATGCATGCATCCCCTTTTGCATCTGGTTAATGTGGGACCTGGGGAATCAAACCTTGGTCCTTTGGCTTCATAGGCAAACGCCTTAACCGCTAAGCCATCCCTCCAGCCCTTTAATATTTTTTATTATTTTTTGATATGTTTATTTTTATTTATTTATTTATTTGACAGAGAAAGAGAGAGAGAGAATGGGCATGCCAAAGCCTCCAACCACTGCAAACGAACTCCAGATGTGTGCATCCCCTTGTGCATCTGGCTAAGTGGGTCCTGGGAAATCGAACCTGGGTCCTTTAGCTTTTCAGGCAAACGGCTTAACAGCTAAGCCATCCCTCCAGCCCTAGTAGTTTTTAAAAAAAATATTTTATTTTAGGGCTGGAGGGATGGCTTAGTTCGCCCATTTCCCCAGTACCCATGTAAGCCAGATGCAAAGTGGCACATGCATCTGGAGTTCGTTTGCAGTGGCTACAGGCCCTGGTACGCCCATTTTCCCTTTGTCTGCCTCTCTTCTATCTCTCTCTCTGCTTGCAAATAAATAAATAAAAATTAAAAAGAAAATGTTTTATTTTCCTTGATATCTGTCTTCTGACATCTATATCCTGATGATCTTAATCATTTACAACTCAACAGGTTTATTCATTATCAACTATTATTAAACTCATGGATAGCACAGATGTTGTTCCATCCAGAAAAAAAATTAAATTCAGTGTGGGTTTTTTTGTTTGTTTTTTTTTTTTTTTTTTTTTTTTTTTGAGGTAGGGTCTCACTCTATCCCAGGATGACCTGGACTTCACTACGTAGTCTCAGGCTGGCCTCAAACTCACAGTGATCCTCCCACCTCTGCCTCCCAAGTGCTGGGATTAAAGGCATGTGCCACCACGCCCAGCCAATATATTTTCTTGAGACAGAATCTTGCTATGTGGCTCAGGATAGCCTTGAACTTGCCAGATTATAGTGAGTGATCCTCTGCCTTTGGGTGTTTGCAATGTGATTTAAAAATACTACAAATCACCAGGCGTTGTGGCACACACTTTTAATCCCAGCACTCAGGAGGCAGAGGAAGGAGGATCGTTGTGAGTTTGAGGCCATCCTGGAACTACAGAGTGAGTTCCAAGTCTGCCTGGGTAGAGCGAGACCTTACCTCAACCAAAACAAACAAAAATGCTGCAAATCATGATCAGAGGCATTTTACAACAATTTTCCAGTTGTTAAAATGCATTATAATTTCTTTGTTGCAAATCAGTAAGGACAAGAGACAAAAGATAAGAGTTGTTTGTTTACTAAAACAGCAAGAGACAGCATTGGTGTCAAGTTTTGGTTTAGCAGACTGGCAAAGATTCAAAACCATGCCAGTACTCAATGTTGGCCTAACTGTGGATCAACAGGCATGCGTGATGAGAAAGAACATCAGTTTGAATCATTGTTATGAAAACAATCTGCATTTATATCAGCACTTAAAAGGTATATACAGCAGCTGCAGAGATGGCTCAGCAGTTAAGGAGCTTGCTTGCAAAACCTAATGACCCAGGTTCAACTCCCCAGTACCCATGTAAAGTCAGATGCATAAAGAGGAGCCGCATCTGGAGTTTGTTTGCAGCATTTGAAGGCCCTGGCGTGCCCATTCTTTCTTTTTGTCTCTCTTCTCTCTACCAGTTTCTGCTTACAAGTAAATAAATAAAAATCTGTTTTAAAAACGTTATGAATAGAAAAGTATTTTTAAAAACTTATATACATGCATATATATATATATATCCATACCTAGTCTATACCTCTTTTTAAAAAAATATTTTATTATTTATTTATTTATTTATTTGAGAGAGAGAGATACAGAAATAAGCAGGCAGAGAGAGAGAGAGAGAGAGAGAGAATGGGCACGCCAGGGCCTCTAGCCACTGCAAATGAACTCCAGATGCATGTGCCACCTTGTGCATCTGGCTTACGTGGGTCCTGGGAATCAAGCCTCAAACCAGGGTCCTTAGGCTTCATAGGCAAGCATTTAACTGCTAAGCCATCTCTCCAGCCCCTATATCTCTTTTTATAATGGCAAAAGTGAAGGTGCTAGGGACATAGCTCAGTTGTTATGATGTTTGCCCAGAGGGCACCTAGCCCTGGGTTTGATTCCCAGTGTCACATAAAACCAAACATGGTGGCATATGCTTGTAATCCCAGCATTCAGAAGACAGAGGCGGGAGAATCAGAAGTTTAGGGTTATCCTTAAGTACATAGAGTTCCAGGCCAGCCTGGGATACATGAGACCCTGCCTCAAAATAGCCGGGCGTGGTGGCGCACGCCTTTAATCCCAGCACTGGAAGCCTCACGTTTGGCCACACAGGCCAAATGACGGAATGGGTGCAATAGTGGCATGTCTGCTCCGCTCTGGGGAAAACCAACTGCTCTCTGATTGGACCAGAGACATGCTCTATGGGAGGGAATACATGCCTGGTACTGAAAACCTAATCAAAAGCCTATGGCAGGGGAGGTCATGAGCCTTAGGGGTGTAAAGCCTGCTCTGGACTAGCTAAATACATATATTATGCTCACCAAACTGCCCTATAAGCACTACACTTAATGTACATATTCATATATTGATGCTACTCTCAGTTCTGGTTAGAGAAGCTTCTCTTTTCAGATGGCGATGACCACTGGGATGACCCAAAAGGCAACATAGTGCTAAGAAGACGTGACAGAGGAGTGTTCAGCACTGAAACATCTCTATCACACCCTCCAAGGCTCAGGGTCCATTGCAGAAGAGGTGGTGGAAAGAATGTAAGAGCCATAGGAAGGGACAGAAATTGGCCTTGATATTCATGAACTCACAGTGCCTAGCAATACCTTCACAAGACCATCAGAATAGGAGAAAAATGACATCAAAATAAAAGAGAGACTGATGGAGAGAGGGAGGAATATGACGGAGAGCAGAGTTGTGAAGGGGAAGTGGGGGAGGGAAGGGAATTATCATGTTTTATTGTTTGTAAGTATAGAAGTTGTCAATAAAAAATTTAAAAAGGCATAGAGAGATGGCTTAGTGGTTAAGGCGCATGCCTATGAAGCCTAAGAACCCCGGTTCAATTCTCCAGGCCCCATATAAGCCAGATGCACATGGTGGCGCATGCATCTGGAGTTTGTTTGCAGTAGCTAGAGGTCCTGGCATGCCCAATCTCTCTCTCTCTCTCTCTCCCTGTCCCCTTTCTCTGTCTCTAATAAATAAATAAAAGCCGGGCGTGGTGGCACATGCCTTTAATCCCAGCGCTCGGGAGGCAGAGGTAGGAGGGTTGCCATGAGTTCGAGGCCACCCTGAGAATACAGAGTGAATTCCAGGTCAGCCTGGGCTAGAGTGAGACCCTACCTTGAAAAAACCAAATAAATAAATAAATAAAAATAAAATCTTAAAAAAAATTTTTTTTTAAGTGAGGGCTGGAGATATGGCTTAACAGTAAGGTGCTTGCCTGCAAAGCCACAGGACTTAGGTTTGATTCCCAGGACCCACATAAGCCAAATGCACAAGGTGGCACATGTATCTGGAGTTCATTTGCAGTGGCTGGAGGCCCTGGTGTGCCAAAACACACACTCTCTTTCTCAACAAGTAAATAATTTTTTTTTTTTTTTTTGTTTTTGCAAGGTAGGGTCTCACTCTGGTCCAGGCTGACCTGGAATTAACTATGTAGTCTCAGGGTGGCCTCAAACTCTCAGCGATCCTCCTACCTCTGCCTCCCGAGTACTGGGATTAAAGGCGTGTGCCACCACGCCCGGCTCAACAAGAAAATAAATTTTTTAAAGGAAAATATAAAAGGGCTGGGAGTTCTTCAGCAACACATGTGTTGGCATTGTCTTTCTCCACACAGGGCCAGGGACCCAAGGAGCCAAGTTTCCAGATCCTGCCCCATGTTTCTGGAAACAGGGATAAATCTGGCACAATCCCTCCCCAATCCTGACTTCCAGAGGGCCAGTGGTACCTCTAGTGTACGTTTTCTAATCATGAGAAGCAGCAGGCACCCATCTGTGAAGATGGATTTTGTATCTCATGTGTGTAGACCCCTATCCCTGGAACTGGGCATCAGGGTGAGAAGAGAATGGAATGGACTGGAGGCTGGTGTCACCAGCCTCCAGTCCATTAGGGATTCTCTTCTCAGAGAACAAAACCATGCCCAGTTCCACTTCTAGGTACTCTTACACACATGTTTGGATACCCCATCCATCTTCACAGATGGGTGCCTGGTCAGCCTGGGCATGATTACCTTGGAAAAAAAAATAATAAAAAGTAGCAATAGCTGGGGCTGGAGAGATGGTTTAGTGGTTAAGGCATTTGCCTGCAAAGCCAAAAGATCCTGGTTCGACTCTCCAGGACCCATGGGGAGGATGCACAAGTGCCATCTGAGTTCATTTGCAGTGGCTGGAGGCCCTGGCACACCCTTTTTTTTTCTCTCTCTCTCTGCCTCTTTCTCATAAATAAATAAATATATATATATATACATATATATATATTTTATATAAAAAGTAGCGATAGCTGTTGACCAACAAATAGAACATCACTTTCATTGTGTGAATTTTCCTCATTCACTTAAGGTATTTTTTTGTGCACACTGAACAAAATCAGTCCGTTCCTTTTTTTTTTTTTTTTTTTTTTTTTTTCAAGGTAGGGTCTCACTCTAGCCCAGGCTGTCCCTGGAATTCACTGTGTAATCTCAGGGTGGCTTTGACTCAAGGCGATCCTCCTATCTTTGCCTCCCGAATGCTGGGATTAAAGCCTGTGCCAACATGCCCGGCTCTTTTCTTAATTTTAATTTATTATTATTACTATTATTTTTCTTTTCTTTTCTTTTTTTAGTTTTCTGAGGTAGAGTCTTGCTCTAGTCCAGGCTGACCTGGAATTTACTATGTAGTCTCAGGGTGGCCTTGAACTCATGGCGATCCTCCTAACGTTTGCCTCCTGAATGCTGGTATTAAAGGCATGCGCCACCACGCCCAGCTCCATTCCATTTTTAAAGAAGTGAAAGGCAAAACAAAAAATGCCACTGCCCAGAAACACACACTATTAATATTTTCCTATTTCCCTGTAGCCTTTTCCCCACACACTTTTTAAAAACATAGCTGAGATCATACTTAATATATAATTTTATGATCCAACTCTTTCTTTTGGCTTAATATTACATCGAGAATTTTTTTTCTCATGTCCTTAAGAACTCTTTGTGAAAAAAAAAAAAACTGGAAAGAATGTAAAGAGCAGGAGGATGGGGAAGAGGGCTGTGAAGGGCTGTCTTCTAGATATGACGCGGCTGTCACACTTGGGGATTCACGGCAGCCGTGGTCTCCTGCACAAGTCTCAGCCTGTCGGTGTTGCACCATGGGTGGGGGGGAGCGTTCCTCAAACCCCATACCCCAGGGTAGCTAATGGCAGCTCAAAGTTGCAGACATGAGGAGTCCTGTTCTTCAGTGTAACCACGGGTAGCTTACCCAGTCCACAGTCAGTTAAGCTTTCTACCCTACATTCATGCAAGCAACCCTAATTTAACTCAGTGGGTTCAAAAAAAAAAAAGTGTGAAGGCAGGATGAGGATTGATGGGAAAGAGGAAGACAGTGGGAGGGGATAAGAGATGGGAACTGGGGAGAGATCAAAATATATTGTATATGTGTATAACAAAATTTTAAATTTTTAAAAATTTTATTTATTTATTTATTTATTTATTTATTTTATTTATTTATTTATTTTTTTTTTTTTTTTGTTTTTTTCAAGGTAGGGTCTCACTCTAGCCCAGGCTGACCTGGAATTCACTAGGTATTCTCAGGCTGGCCTCGAACTCATGGCGATCCTCCTACCTCTGCCTCCCGAGTGCTGGGATTAAAGGCGTGCACCACCACGCCCGGCTTTTATTTATTTATTTGAGAGAGAAAAAGGCAGAGAGACAGAAAGAGAGAGAATGGGCACACCAGGGCCTCCATCCCCTGCAAATGAACTTCAGATACATGCACCCCCTTGTGCATCTGGTTTGCGTGGGTCCTGAAGGGTTGAATTGGGATCCTTTGGCTTTGTAGGCAAATGCCTTAAGAGCTAAGTTATCTCTCCAGCCCCCTTAAAATTTTTCTAAAAATCTTAACAGTTGCTTAATGTCCTACCCAATGGAGTCTCATAGTTTAGCTGTTCCCTATTGTTGAATATTCAAGTTGTTCACAAGTTTTTTTTTTTTGTCCAGGTAGAGTCCCACTGTAGCCCAGGCTGACCTGGAATTCACAGGATTCCTCAAACTCAGGTGATCCTGCAGAGTGCTGGGATTAATGGCGTGTGCCACGACATAGGTACTTTTTTTTTTTTTTTAAATAACCTGTCTTTTGTAAAAAATTTTTTTTTCAGAGGTAAGAGAATTGCTGTGAGTTTGAGGCCACCCTGGAACTATGGAGTGAATTTCAGGTCAGCCTGGGCTAGAGTAAAACCCTACCTTGAAAAAAAAACCTCAAAATTTATTTTTAATATTTTTATTTATTTACAAGTAGAGACAGAGAAAGAGAGAGAGGGGTGGAGGAATGGGCACACCTCCAGCCACTGCAAACCAACTTCAGATGCATGGGCCACTCTGAGCATCAGGCTTTACATGGGCACTGGGAATTGAATCACAGGCAAGCACCTTAACCGCTGAACTGTCTCTCCAGCCCCTATATATACCTTTTAAATGTTGATGTAAATGCAGATTGTTTTTCATAACAATGATTCAAGTGAATGTTCCTCTCACCCACGCTTTACAGTCAAGTGCCTTAACCACTGAGCCGGTTCTCCAGCCACCACCACCACCACCACCATCACCCCCCCCATGCAGGTGTAGGTGCAGGTTATTTTAATCTAAGTGAATCTACAGTGAGGATAATTACTTAACATCTTCCTCTGCACTCTTGTTTGTTTCCTTAGGACAGAACAGACTTCTAGAAGAGAAGCACTGGGTCACGGAGTGCTGACACATGTAAACATTGAGGCAGATCATTTCTTTCTTTGACCAGTACCAGCTGCTTCCAGTGATGCCCAGGGCACTGCAAGTGATGGTGGCTCCCTCACTGTGGATGATTCTAGAAGGCAAGAGAGCTGTGTCATGGTCCCTTCTCTGCTACAAATCAGTTGTGTGTCCCCCGAGGAGAGCACAACTTAGAAAATACCAATAATGGGGCTGGAGGGATGACTTAGCGGTTAAGGCATTTGCCTGCAAAACCAAAGGACCCAGGTTCGATTCCCCAGGACCCACGTTAGCCAATTGCACAAAGGGGCGCACATATCTGGAGTTCATTTGCAGTGACTGGAGGCCCTGGCGCACCCATTCTCACTCTCCCCCTCTTTCTCTCTGTCAAATAAATAAATATAAAATTAAAAGAAAATACCAATAATGGCAACCACATGCGTAACCCTCATGTAATAAAAAGCACTTCCACGTGCTGTTCATTTGCTTGTTTGGACTTCTTTTAAGCCCAGGCCAGCCTTGAGCAAGCGCATGGTGATTCTTCTATCCTCAGGCTCCCCAGTGTGAGCCACCACACCAGGCTTTTTGTTCTTAATATTAAAAAAATTTTATTTATTTATTTATTTGAGAGAGAGAGAGGGAGGAAGAGAGTATGGGTTTACCAGGGCCTCCTGCCACTGCAAAAAACTCCAGATAAGGGGCTGGAGAGATGGCTTAGAGGTTAAGGCATTTGCCTGCAAAGCCAAAGGATCCTGGTTTGATTCTCCTGGACCCATGTAAGCCAGACACACAAGAGGGTGCTTGTGTCTGGAGTTCATTTGCAGTGGCTGGAGGCCCTGGCATACCCATTTTCTCTCTCTCAAATAAATAAAATATATTAAAAAAAAAAAAAAACTCCGGATATATGTGCCACTTTATGCATCTAGCTTGACATAT
Organism: Orientallactaga sibirica; assembly: GCA_036365145.1. Classification (NCBI taxonomy): domain Eukaryota; kingdom Metazoa; phylum Chordata; class Mammalia; order Rodentia; family Dipodidae; genus Orientallactaga; species Orientallactaga sibirica. Next base: position 6,086,561 of record JAEOAD010000054.1, on the reverse strand, counting down.
TTACTGGGAACTTGAACCTGGACCATCAGCTATTCAAGCAAGTGCCTTTAACCACTGAGCCATCTCTCCAGTCTTTGCTTTTTTTTTTTTCTTTTGCTTGTGTGTCTATTCGTGTGTAGTGTGTGTATTTGTGTGGTGTGTGCATATGTATGTGCCCAGCAGTGCCCCATTGTCACCTGTGGTGGCCCAAGCCAGCATAGGGTGTTTTTCTCCAAGGCTCTTCCAGCCATTCTCAACCTAGACTCTTGCTAAGATGGGTGCTTGCTGGTGTTCCCCGCTCACCCCCCCCCCGCCCTGGGCAATTTCCTGACCTCTGCTCTCTTTTGCAGGATTGGAGTGACACACACGTGCACATGGCCACACCCGGCTATTTACGTGGGATCTGAAGCATCAAAGCCAGGTCCCCTCGGGCATACTTGCTCAGGTGGTAAACTCCAGCCTGATTGCCTGTTTTTTTTTTTTTTTTTTTTGTTTTGTTTTGTTTCGTTTTTCGAAGTAGAGTCTCACTCTAGCTCAAGCTGACCTGGAATTCACTCTGTAGTCTCAGGGTAGCCTTGAACTCATAGCAATCCTCCTACCTCTGCCTCCCGAGTGCTGGGATTAAAGGCATGCACCACCACGCCCGGCTTATTTTATTTTATTTTATTTTATTTTATTTTATTTTATTTTATATTTTATTTTTTGGTTTTTTGAGGTAGGGTCTTGCTATAGCCCAGGCTGACCTGGAATTCACTGTGTAGTCTCATTGTTTCCTCCAACCTCTGCCTCCTGAGTGCTGGGATTTAAGGTGTGCACCACCATGCCCAGACTTTTTTTTGTTTTGTTTTGTTTTTGAGGTAGGGTCTCCTAATTTTTTTTTTGACAACTTCTATACTTACATACAAAAAACGCATGATATTTCTCTCCCCTCCCCCCATTCCCCTTTAGAACTCCAATCTCCGTCATATCCCCTCCCTCTCTCCATTAGTCTCTCTTTTACTTAGAAACTTGCAACTATGCCATGAAAACAGGCTCAGAATGGCGAAATGAGTTCTCCAGACCATCATCCAGTTAATGACATGAAATGCACCATTTCTGGTTCCCATTTCAGAATAATTTCCCAGTGGTTCACACCATCTTTTTTTTTAATATTAAAAAAAAAAGTTTTATTTGAGAGAGAGAGGCAGGCACCCAGAGAGTGAGTGCACTACGTCTTCCTGCCACTGCAAATGAACTCCAGATGCACACGCTACTGAGTGCATCTGGCTTTACATGGGCACTGGGGAATCAAACTTGGGTCCTCAGGCTTTACAGGCAAGCGCCTTAACTGCCAAGCCATCTCTCCAGCTCCACTGTATCCGTTGCTCTCCATCTCAAGGTGGGGACAGTCTGAGTACTACTCACCTTTACTGTGCATTCAGATCACCTGGGTGTTCTAATGCAGGACTTTATCAGTAGACAAGCATAGGACCCAAGACTGGACATGTCTAACAAGCTCCCAAGTGATGATCCAGCAGTGCTTCTCTGAGAACTTCACTTCGAAAAACAAGGCATGGTACTGTCTCTAAAATTTCTCTAGAAATAATATTGCAGAGCTCAGATCAAACTGTACAATATGCAGAAGCCACTTATCGTACAGAACCCACTAGATGCTCAAATACACACATCGATGGATGAAGGCCAATAACGAGCCAGAGCTCAATTCTGCAATTTTCTGAATTTCAAATAATCATGCAAAACAAAACAAAAGTGAGTGCCTGCATGCAGCTCAGGAAGCAGTTATCCAAAGCTAAGATTTAGGACCAGCCCAGTGTGGAATATATAGCCTGAGAGACAAGAACTGTTCTCTGAGAAGGAGTCCAAGAATGCAGGGGACATGACTAAGCAACGACAGGGCCATGGTATTCCAGGCAGGGCCACGGCCGCAGTGAAGGGAACAGAAATGAGTCAACGTCAGGGACTCTGAATAGACTCACTTGGAAAGACTGTATAATTCATGTAGCGAGATAAGATTGGAAGTGCAAGTCCAGGCCAACTCTTTTTTATATAGCCTCTGGATGTCTACTTGAATTCGACTTTTATCTACTGGTATGCACTTCCCATGTGGGGCTTTTTGAGCAGAGTGGTGTGATGAAATGATGTCGGGAAGATGCATTTGTCAGAGAACAATTGCAGTTTTTAAAAGGTCAAGGACATCTTTAGGATGGAAAGTGTCGATGGGAAGAAGCAGGTGGAGATGCAAAAACTAGTGTGTGGGGTGGGGGAGGGTAAGAGATTGAATATGCGGTTAAGTCCACCTGGCAAGTGATGGAAGGACTCGTGGTGAGTCTCTGAGGTTTCAAAGCCACATGATAGGAAAGCAATGGTGCTATTAACCAAAAAAAAAAAAAAAAAGTGGGGTGAGACATTAGGAAACAACCATTTCCTCCAGATAGCCACAACTGCCCAACCAACTTTTAAAAATTTTTTTTTTTTTTTTGGTTTTGCAAGGTAGGGTCTCACTCTAGCCCAGGCTGACCTGGAATTCACTATGTAGTCTCAGGGTGGCCTCGAACTCTTGGCGATCCTCCTACCTCTGCCTCCCGAGTGCTGGGATTAAAGGGGTGCGCCACCACGCCCGGCCTAAAAATTTTTTTAATTATTATTTTATTTATTTTTGGAGAGAGACACAGAGAGAGTCAGACAGAGAGGGAGAGGGAGACAGATAGAGATGGGCGCGCCAGCAGTCTCTCAGCTGCTGTGAATGAAATCCAGATGTGTGCGCCCCCTTGTGGTCAAGTGCGGCATTGCGCCCTTGTGTCGCTTTGCATCTGGCTAAACGTGGGACCTGGAGATTGGAACTGGGTTCTTAGGCTTAGCAGGCAGGCGCCTTAACCGCTAAGCCATCTCTCCAGCCCCCAACCAATTTTTTAAAATATTAAAAAAAATTTTTTTTGAGGTAGGTCTCACTTTAGCCCAGGCTGACTGGAATTCACTCTGTATTCTCAGGGTGACCCCAAACTCATGGTCATCCTCCTACCTCTGCCTCCCGAGTGTTGGGATTAAAGGTGTGCGCCACCACGCCCAGTTCTAAAAATATTTTATTTATTTATTACACAAAGAGAGAGAGAGAGAGAAAGAGAGTGGGAGAGAGAGAGAGTGTGTGTGTATGATAGGATCTCTAACCACTGCAAATGAACTCCAGACACATGCAACACCATGTGCATCTGGCTTACATGGGTTCTGGGAAATTGAACCTGGGTCCTTAGGCTTCGCAGGCAAACTCCTTAACCGCTAAGCTATCTCTCCAGTCCCCAACCAACTTCTTCTTTCCTGACATGGCCCAGGGTACCATGATCACAGTGGCAGAAGGACAATTATCTGATGTAACTTCATTTGAGTTTTCTGATTCTTAGTGAACCTTTCTGTATTGTCTGTGAACTACTCATCTTATAACTGGTTTCCTAGGTGGATGGCTATGGTATGCATCAATTGCTGCTTCTCCCGCGCACCATTCTAACCACCATGGGTAACATGGCTCACTAGGAATAAGAGAGAAATTTACATGCTGGATCAGGGCCAATTTAAGGTCTCTATGGGACTGGAGAGATGGTTTGGTGGTTAAGGCACATGCCTGTGAAGCCTAAGGACCCAGGTTCAATTCTCCAGGTCCCATGTAAGCCAGATGCACATGGTGGCACATGCGTCTGGAGTTCGTTTGCAGTGACTAGAGGCCTTGGCGTGCCTATTTTCACTCTCTCTCTCTCTTTTCCTCTCTCTCTGTCTCTAATAAATAAGTAAATTAATTAGGGTCTCTATGGGTTTTTTTTTTTTTTTCCAAGTAGGGTCTTGCTCTAGCCCAGGCTGACCTGGAATTCATTGTATAATCTCAGGCTGGCCTTGAACTCATGGCAATCCTCCTACCTCTGCCTCCCGAGTGCTGGGATTTAAAGCCAGCACACCAGCTCCTGTGGGGTTCTGATGGCGGAGTGGCACCATGACGTCTGGCTTTCTGCTTCCTGTCAGCATGTGCACGTTACCTTTCTAAAGGCGTCTATCTAGTTTGGATTCATATGCTCCCCTTCCTTGCTGGGATCTGAAATTCTTTTACAACTGCGTTCAACTTACCAGCACGCCGGCTCCTTTGCCTTATAAAGGCCTGGGTGTTCTCAGAATAGCACCGTTATTTGCAGCCAAGGGCAGACCTTTGTACACCATTGGCAGCCTCTTCTCGGTTGGGCTCGTGGGAGCCCAGGAGGAAGAAGCCCAGACATGCAAGTGTGGGTCCCTCTTTGTGCATCAATCTATTCCATTGTCTTTTCTAGTACTTTGACCTCATGCCACAGTTGAAAGGCATTTTGGAAAGTTCACAGTTATATTCATAGCTCTTGCAGTATAGACAGATGTTTAATGAAAACAAAACAACAATAGAAACATATTTCCAGAAAGTTTTTTCTTTCCAAAAGCTTAATCTCTTTGCCAAATTTCAACTGGGATATCTCCTCATGAGGCTCTCTTAATTCTCCCTCCTTATCACTGATAATTAAACAAGAATTTGCGGAACACCCACTTTGTTCAGAGCACAGTAATAAGACTGTCACTGTTAAGTGTTCAAAACAAGTTGCTAATTCTATCAGTCCAATAAAAGAGTATGGTGGCTCCCCATATGAGCTATCTGTTCATATAGATTGACTCTTTGCCAATGATAGAAGTATGTGGCAGCCGGGCATGGTGGTGGCCCACGCCTTTAATCCCAGCACTCGGGAGGCAGAGGTAGGTGGATCACCATGAGTTCGAGGGCCACCCTGAGACTATATAATGAATTCCAGGTCTGCCTGGGCTAGAGTGAGACTCTACCTCAAAAAAAAAAAAAAAAAAAAAAAAAAAAAAAAAAAAAAAATGTGTGCGTTAGAGGGCATGATTTTTCCTATATTTACAGGTTACCAGCACGTGAAACAAGACTATGAAATGAAGCTGCCAGGACAGGAATTCGTCTTCCCTGCCTCTTCTGGCAGAAGCATTTGGTGACGGAGTGATGTTCCAAGCCTGAAGAACAGACACACACAATGTCATGTTCTGACGCAGCAGGAATGAAGAATGAATTCTTGGGAGAAGTCGTTTCTATTTGGTTGTGAAAACCTGACCTTTCTTTTTATTAAACCTCTCAGTCACTTCTTGAGCCAGCCTACCTGATAAAAGGCATAAAGTTAGCTAGATATACCTTCAGCCATAGGTTTGTCTGTGAGAAGGGGCCGCTGATTTAAAGCAACTGATTTTTTTCAACCCACAGTTCCACACCAGGAAGACACCCCAAACCAGATAAATGGCCCCACACTTGCATAAGAACAAACCCGCAGCAGGAACTCTCTATGGGACTCAGGAGGAAGCCAGCTGGATTCCAGTTGCTGCTCAGAGCTGTTGGGCAAGATCTTTTTGGCATGGACTTTTGCAAAAATTTTCTTATCTGTGGACCGGCAGAGCTCTTTAAAATGTCACTTTCTTTTACCATTCTCCATGAGGACTAAAGTTTAATTTGTTGGCTGGGTCCAAATACAAGCTGAAGTGGAGAATCTAGCAAAATCTCTGGGTAACTTGGCCCCCAAAAGACCTCTTTCAGTAATTTGGATTTTGGTTCTGTTTCACTTTCAGTAAATGGAGTCAAATGGACAGAGACTAAACAATTTGTGTTGCTTTAAGCTTTGCACCTAATGGTATTGGACGGTATCCCAGGTCTTTCAAAATATTAGACAGTAGATCGCTTTCTATATACCCTTTAACTCTATAAAACTTAATGAATCTATTTACAAAGTTAAATCTATTGTCACCAAACTACAAACTATTCACTTATGTATCTTCAGAAATGTGGTGTGAAATGTGCACCTCACAGTTATTATTAAGTTCATCATAGAAACATCTCAGGGTGGCCTTGAACTCAAGACGATCCTCCTACCTCTGCCTCCCGAGGGCTGGGATTAAAGGCGTGCGCCACCACGCCCGGCTTTCCACACCTTTTTGTGGTGTCTGTGTGGCTTTACATGGGTGCTAGGGAATTGAACCGGGGCTGGCAGGATTTGGAAGCAAGCACCTTTAACTTTGGTATTCTTTGAGGTAGTCTCACTGTAGGCCAGGCTAACCTGGAACTCACACTGTAGTCCCATGCTGACCTCGAACTCACAGTGTTGCTCCTACCCCAGCCTACCGAGTGCTATGATATGAGAAATCAAGATCTGGACCACTTACCATACTTCAGTTCCACAGTCAGGAACCAGACAACGGCTTTGGAGCACGGCCCAATGAGGATCTGGCCTTTGTCTGTCGGTCTGTCTGTCTGTCTGTCTCTTCTCTAGCCCTGTTGATGTTTCTAAGAGCACTGTGATGGTGGCACAGAAAGGTGGTGCGAAGAGCTGAATGACTTCCTTCCTGATGACCAGGTCACCACGTGGATGGGAAAGATGGGTTTCAGCTTCTGAAATGTCATTGCCTGCATTTGGATCAGGGCTCTGTAACCATGTAGGCAGTTTGTATGCATGAATCTATTTACTTCATGTTCAGAAGACAAGATATACTCTGCCTAGCTGGGCCCGAACTCCCAGGTTCAATGGATCCTCTTGTCTCAGTCTCGGAAGGAGCTGGGACTACAGGCACATGGCACGGTGCTTGTTCATGATTTGTTTTAGTCCTTACAAAATCTCTGTGAAATAGCCATTCTTGTCCTTATTTTTATATGGGGCAACTGAGCCTTAGGGAAATGAAATGTAATATATTTTGTGGTGGCGGGGGGGGGGAGGGATGTCACAACCTAATAGATGTTTGAACTAAGATACAAAGCGAGGTCTGTCCATATTTGATTTTAGCCAAAAGGTGGAGTAGTGATTTCTGATCCTAAACCTGCATTTTCCCATGACAACAGGTATGTCCGGTAGAAGTGGTCCACTGACAGCAGTGCGTGGGTCATCACAGTATTTTTTTTCTTTCTCTCAAGCACAAACTCACTCTTCTAGTCACTGTTTCATACACAAAACACATGCTCTTCCGCTGGCTCAGTCCCTGGTTGCGCCCGCCAGTAGGGGTGCTGGTGAAAGTGTGCTTGATCTTTCCTATGGCTCCCTGGAGTGTCACCGCCCCCCCCCCCCCCCCGCCAGCAGCTCCTCACGGAGACAGATCCCTGCAGGAGCAGCAGTCAGTTCCAGCTTGCATGTTGTGCATGGTCTGAACACCAGCTTTACTGCACCTCTGAGTCATACCAGGACTGTCCAGTCCACATTCCATCTTCAGAGTTCGGAGGCATGAGGCAAACGGCATTTTAGCTCTTCCAGTTCCTCTCCCAAGCCTGCGACTTTTAATAATGTAGCCATTTCCCTTCTGTGGTGGTTTGAACTGGGTGTCCCCCCATAAACTCAGGTGTTCTGGATGCTGGGTCCCCAGCTGGTGACAATTTGGGAGTTGGAGCCCTGCTGGAGGAGGTGTGTTGTTGGGGGTGGGCTTATGGGTGTTACAGCCAGCTCCCCCTTGCCAGTGTTTGGCACACTGCTCTGCTGCTGTTGTCCACCAGGAGAAATCCAGCCTCTGATCTTACAATGCTTTCCCCTCCCATCATGGAGCTTCTCCTCCCATCAGCTGCTTCGGGTCAGCAATGAGAAGGGAACTGCAGCACCTTCTTTCTCCAGACCCAGCGGTGATTTTATTCTTTGTACTCATACGACAACAACCTGGGGAGCACTGACTCAGTGGAAGTGTGTGTGATCCTGACTGCACAACCCCTAACTCCTGTGTTAAAGCCCAACCGAGAGCTGAGGAAGGCTTTGTCGATGACAAAAACACCCCACATTCCCATATTAGTATTTCACAACTACAAAGAGCACCCAATGAACAGCCCAGCTGAAGTAACCCACAGATTCACTTAAAAAATATTCTAGGGGGTGCTGGAGAGATGGATTAGCAGTTAAAATGTTTGCCTGCAAAGCCAAAGGATCCTGGTTCGATTCCCCAGGACCCATGTTAGCCAGATGCACAAGGTGGCGCATGCGTCTGGAGTTTGTTTGCAGTGGCTGGAGGCCCTGGTGTGCCCATTCACACTCTCTCTCTTTCCCATCTTTCTCTCTCTCAAACAAATAAATAATAAAATATTTTTAAAAATATATTCTAGAGCTGGGAAGATGGCTCAGCAGTTAAGGCACCTACCTACAATGCCTAATGACCCTGGTTCAATTCCCCAGTACCAAGTAAGGTCAGATGCACAAAGTGGAGCATGCATCTGGAGTTCATTTGCAGTGCCACTATGCCCTGGTGTGCCCATTCACCCCTCACTCTCCTTGCAAATAAATAAAGAAATATTTTTAAATATTCTAAAATAAATAAAATTTTTAAAAGGGAGGAGGGCTGTAGAGATGGCTTAGAGGTTAAGGCATTTGCATGCAAAACCTAAGAATCCAGGTTTGATTCCCCAGGACCCACATAAGCCAGATGCACAAGATGGTGCACTCGTCTGGAGTTCATTTGCAGTGGCTGGAGGCCCTGATGTGTCCATTCTCTCTCTTATCTGTCTGTCTCTCAAAATAAATAAATGAAATGTTTTTAAAATATTCTAACATGAGCCAGGCACGGTGACACATGCATTTGATCCCAGCACTCGGGAGGCAGAGGTAGGAGGATCGCCGTGAGTTTGAGGCCACACTGAGACTACATAGTGAATTCCAGGTCAGCCTGGACTACAGTGAGACCCTGCCTTGAACAACAACAACAACAACAAGTATTCTAACATGAGAGCCACACACACATGCACGTGCATAACAATGATTGCATAAATGCTAACTGACTCTGGCAAAGTGAAATTTCAAGCCACACCTTTGCCTTCTTGCTAGATATTTTAAATGCATTCGCCTCTGTTACCACAGATGTTTGAGATGAACCCTGTACAATCGGGTCTTGGGCTTACTTCCAAGAAATAGAAAATCCTCACTGGTTTTCAGGCCTGCAGGCTGAATGATGACAGTGCCCAGGAGTTACGGGCAGCAGAGCGAGAGCAGGATTCCCAGCTGGTAGTCCAGGGGGTGGAGTGTGGGGTTTGACTGTCAAGGGTATTCATTCCTGGGCTCACTGCGAACCTCATTCCCATTCTTCCCTTTCCCGACTGTTACAATGAAAGTCTATTTGTCTGCAGCCTTAAGTTATCCCAGACCATGAATTTGTTCTTCCCATCTTCCTCAGATGTGGAGCCAGCGGGCAGATGGCTGGCACTGTGTGTGTGTGTAACTTGTACACACACACACACACACACACACACACACACACACCCTAGACTAATGTAAAGGGCCCAACATCAACATTAGTTCTCACAAGTGTTCCAAGGATTTTAAAGGCTTTGATGTTGATTTTTTTTTTTTTTGAGAGCTTCAATTTGCTGCTGTGTCAGGTTTGAAAAAGGAAGGCGGGAGCGGAGGTTAAAGCTATATAGCTTGGTGGTACTGAATTGGCCTAGCATGTGCAAGGCTCTGAGTTTGATTCCCCACCTCTCTCTCTCTCTCTCTTTCTCTCATTTCTTCCACAGCTCCTGTGAAGTTCCAACAAAATAGAAAGAATCCATTAGCTTACCTCACTGGTAGAAATGCCTGGTTCCATGGAACATTCCTTTGGCCACTTTAGCTGCAAACTGCATACCTCTGGGCACGAAGCATGCCCACTCCGGTCTCTCCTGCCTCAACTGACTGAGAACTGTCCACAAACATAGGAGGACTCTGTGCAAAAAAAAAAAAAAAAAAAAAAAAAAACCTCCAGAGAAAAGCTACCAAACCACACCTGGCCCCACATGGAGGCTGCCTTTCTGGAGCCAAAACACAGCCTCTGCTGGCAGGATTCCTAAGGGTTTTCTTATTTTTGCCTGGTGAGCAGGTAATAATAGCCTTTTCAGGAGTATTTGTCTCTGTCTCTCTCCTCATTTGTGGACATCTAGGGAATTCTTTTTCTTTTTATATTTTTGTTTTTTGAGGTAGGGTCTTGCTCTAGCCCAGGCTGACCTGGAATTCACTATGTCGTCTCAGGGTGGCCTCGAACTCACAGCGATCCTCCTACCTCTGTCTCCCAAGTGCTGGTATTTAGGGCGTGCGCCACCACTCCTGGGTTAGGGAATTCTTTCACCTCTGAAATGCGACAGTAGTTGGCATGACACACCATGGCAGCCTCTTCCAAGGGGCTGCCCTGGCTCGTGGAAACACCCTCCCTCCGTGGGGAAAATGGAAAAGCCTAATGGCCCGTTTCTACTTTTTTATTTTTATTTTTGTTGTTGTTGTTCTTGGGCAGGGTCTCACTCTAGCCCAGGCTGACCTGAAATTCACTCTGTAGTCTCAGGGTGTCCTCGAACTCACAGCAATCCTTCTGCCTCTGCCTCCCGGGTGCTGGGATTAGTGTGTGCCACCACACCCAGCTGAGTGGCCCATTTCTGTCTAGGATACTTATGTTCCTGGTCATTTCCCTGCATCAGCTTGTGCTTAATGTGTTGTTTTATTTGGCAAGGGTCAAGCAAGGAAACCGAGGATATTAATAATGATAATGGACATTTGAACTTCCTGGGTACGCCATGTACTTGTACCCAATTGCTGAATAGAATTTTTAAAAAAGGACTAATTTGCACATGCACACAAATAAGACTTAAAAATTACGATGAACTTAAATCACTCGTTTTTCCTTTGTCCCAGAAAAACATATTTTTTTTTTGTCTTTGTGACATTTGAATCAACTCTTCTTTCTTTTCCTAATTTTGGCATTTGAGAATGCTTGATGTCATGAAGTGACTTTATTTATGTATTCTTGCAAACCTTGCCACAAAGCCTTAAGGCATCCCAATTCAGAACACAACATCAAGGAACTGAAGCCATTCAGTGATTTTCCATCAATAAAGCAGTTTCCATTAGCAAAGCTGATAATGCTACTTGGTGACTCAAATACCATAATAACTGGGAGCCTTTCTAGCTGTGTGGACCACCTGGTGTAGTCTGGGCCTGTTGACAGGAAAGTCCTTGGGTGTTCCCACCCCATCCCTCCTTTGTTAGAAAGGAGGAATCAGGGGCTGAAGAGATGGCTTAGCGGTTAAGGCACTTGCCTGCAAAGCCAAAGGACATTGGTTCGATTCCTCAGGACCCACGTAAGCCAGATGCACAAGGTGGCACGTGCATCTGGAGTTCATTTGCAGGGCGGAAAGCCCTGGCATGCCCATTCTCTCTCTCTCTCTCTCAAATAAATAAATTAAAATTTTTTTAAAAAGAGGAGGGATCAGCAAGGGCTGTAGGTACTAAGTGGACCTGGCAGGAGTCTCCTGAAAAGTGCTACTGTTTATGGATTATGGTCTATGGAATTCAAATTCTGGGGTAACTGAAGCCTGCCTCGAATGTTTTCTTGGCATCTTCAATAAAATCTGCCCGCAAGACAGTTTACCAGAAAAAGGAATCCCTGAGGTAAGAAGCTCATGTCCACACTTTTACATCTGATGGCCAATATTTCTGAGAAAAAAAAACCTAAGCTGTGAGCTCTTCTGAGAAATGAGCCAATATCCTAAGGGTGAAGGGTACTGTATCAGTCTTGATATCTGCCAGATGCCAGCTTGCTTAAAATGGGTTCTGGCTTGGATCACATACATTGCACACTGCTCACAAATTAATTGAGACATCGTGCCTTTAAGAGGAGCCAGTGCCCTCTGCCCCAGGGAACTTTTTTCAGTTAGTTGTGTGATTAACAACTGTAGCAACAACACAGTTGGTAGACATCCCCGCAAAAGCATCTCATGGGTCTGTCCTGGAAGCCTTAAAGCCTTTCTCCTTGTCACTTGACCTTCTTGAGTAGCCTGCTCCATCCCATCGCACTTTGAGCATCTGAGATGAATTGAATTATTAATGACTAGAGAGAGTGAATTGAAGCTTACCACCGCACCCCCCCCCAAAAAAACAAGAAATAAGCCGGGCGTGGTGGCGCACGCCTTTAATCCCAGCACTCGGGAGGCAGAGGTAGGAGGATCGCCGAGAGTTCAAGGCCACCCTGAGACTACATAGTTAATTCCAGGTCAGCCTGGACCAGAGTGAGACCCTACCTTGCAAAACCAAAAAAAAAAAAAAAAAAAAAAAAAAAAAAAAAAAAAAACAAGAAATAAAAGAAAATTTCCAAGGGAAAGGGGCAGCAACTAGAAAATATGTAGATGCTTAAATTACCTAATTCACTTCTTTAAAATTCCTGACTCCTTTTCTCCCCCCGCCCCCCGCCACCCAGGTAGGGTCTCGTACTGGCCATCTTTCTAGCCCTAAGAAAATTTAAAAGAAATTAATCTTGGATGGAAGGGTGACCTGGCTGCAACATCTGTCATCCCATTGATTGGCAGGGTTAATTTGGCTCATCTGGCTGGCTAGGCGGGTGTCCCTTCCTTCCTCACTGCTCCATGAGCGTCCCTCCCGAAGCTGAAGAGGATGGCCTCCCCTGAATAGAAGAGAACCAGTCTTCAGTCAAGGGTATATGAGTAGCTGTGTTTCCCTGCTGGAACCTCCAAACAAGCTCTCATTAAAGAAAAAAAGAATCTAGGGCTGGATAGAGATGGCTTACCCAGGTTCGATTCTCTAGGACCCACGTAAGCCAGATGCACATGATGACGCATGCATCTGGAGTTTGTTTGCAGTAGCTGAGGGCCCTGGCCTACCCATTCTCTCTCTTTCTCTCTCAAATAAATAAATAAATAAATAAATAAATAAATAAATAAATAAATAAATGATATTAAATTTTGTTTATTTATTTATCAATAAATAAACCCTCTGTAATGAATAAAAATACAAATAAATGTTTAAGAATCTAGAGGCTGGGCCAGGTGTGGTGGCACACACCTTTAATCCCAGCACTCAGGAGGCAGAGGTAGGAGGATCATTGTGAGTTTGAGGCCAGCCTGAGAATACATAGTGAATTCCAGGTCAGCCTGGGCTAGAGTAAAACCCTACCTCGAAAAAACAATTAAATAAATAAATAAAATAAAATAAGGTGGACAAGGAATGAGGAAGACACCTAATGTTGACCTCTGGCCTCCAAATGCACATATATGTGTGAGTACTCAACACACATGCACATACATGAACATGCAACACCCATGCACCACACACAAAAAATTTTTAAAAATTTTAAAAAGAAGGCCAGGCATGCACTCTCCTTGCAAATAAATAAAGAAATATTTTTAAATATTCTAAAATAAATAAAATTTTTAAAAGGGAGGAGGGCTGTAGAGATGGCTTAGAGGTTAAGGCATTTGCATGCAAAACCTAAGAATCCAGGTTTGATTCCCCAGGACCCACATAAGCCAGATGCACAAGATGGTGCACTCGTCTGGAGTTCATTTGCAGTGGCTGGAGGCCCTGATGTGTCCATTCTCTCTCTTATCTGTCTGTCTCTCAAAATAAATAAATGAAATGTTTTTAAAATATTCTAACATGAGCCAGGCACGGTGACACATGCATTTGATCCCAGCACTCGGGAGGCAGAGGTAGGAGGATCGCCGTGAGTTTGAGGCCACACTGAGACTACATAGTGAATTCCAGGTCAGCCTGGACTACAGTGAGACCCTGCCTTGAACAACAACAACAACAACAAGTATTCTAACATGAGAGCCACACACACATGCACGTGCACGCAACAATGATTGCATAAATGCTAACTGACTCTGGCAAAGTGAAATTTCAAGCCACACCTTTGCCTTCTTGCTAGATATTTTAAATGCATTCGCCTCTGTTACCACAGATGTTTGAGATGAACCCTGTACAATCGGGTCTTGGGCTTACTTCCAAGAAATAGAAAATCCTCACTGGTTTTCAGGCCTGCAGGCTGAATGATGACAGTGCCCAGGAGTTACGGGCAGCAGAGCGAGAGCAGGATTCCCAGCTGGTAGTCCAGGGGGTGGAGTGTGGGGTTTGACTGTCAAGGGTATTCATTCCTGGGCTCACTGCGAACCTCATTCCCATTCTTCCCTTTCCCGACTGTTACAATGAAAGTCTATTTGTCTGCAGCCTTAAGTTATCCCAGACCATGAATTTGTTCTTCCCATCTTCCTCAGATGTGGAGCCAGCGGGCAGATGGCTGGCACTGTGTGTGTGTGTAACTTGTACACACACACACACACACACACACACACACACACACACACCCTAGACTAATGTAAAGGGCCCAACATCAACATTAGTTCTCACAAGTGTTCCAAGGATTTTAAAGGCTTTGATGTTGATTTTTTTTTTTGAGAGCTTCAATTTGCTGCTGTGTCAGGTTTGAAAAAGGAAGGCGGAGCGGAGGTTAAAGCTATATAGCTTGGTGGTACTGAATTGGCCTAGCATGTGCAAGGCTCTGAGTTTGATTCCCCACCTCTCTCTCTCTCTCTCTTTCTCTCATTTCTTCCACAGCTCCTGTGAAGTTCCAACAAAATAGAAAGAATCCATTAGCTTACCTCACTGGTAGAAATGCCTGGTTCCATGGAACATTCCTTTGGCCACTTTAGCTGCAAACTGCATACCTCTGGGCACGAAGCATGCCCACCCGGTCTCTCCTGCCTCAACTGACTGAGAACTGTCCACAAACATAGGAGGACTCTGTGCAAAAAAAAAAAAAAAAAAAACCTCCAGAGAAAAGCTACCAAACCACACCTGGCCCCACATGGAGGCTGCCTTTCTGGAGCCAAAACACAGCCTCTGCTGGCAGGATTCCTAAGGGTTTTCTTATTTTTGCCTGGTGAGCAGGTAATAATAGCCTTTTCAGGAGTATTTGTCTCTGTCTCTCTCCTCATTTGTGGACATCTAGGGAATTCTTTTTTCTTTTTTATTTTTTGGTTTTTTGAGGTAGGGTCTTGCTCTAGCCCAGGCTGACCTGGAATTCACTATGTCGTCTCAGGGTGGCCTCGAACTCACAGCGATCCTCCTACCTCTGTCTCCCAAGTGCTGGTATTTAGGGCGTGCGCCACCACTCCTGGGTTAGGGAATTCTTTCACCTCTGAAATGCGACAGTAGTTGGCATGACACACCATGGCAGCCTCTTCCAAGGGGCTGCCCTGGCTCGTGGAAACACCCTCCCTCCGTGGGGAAAATGGAAAAGCCTAATGGCCCGTTTCTACTTTTTTATTTTTATTTTTGTTGTTGTTGTTCTTGGGCAGGGTCTCACTCTAGCCCAGGCTGACCTGAAATTCACTCTGTAGTCTCAGGGTGTCCTCGAACTCACAGCAATCCTTCTGCCTCTGCCTCCCGGGTGCTGGGATTAGTGTGTGCCACCACACCCAGCTGAGTGGCCCATTTCTGTCTAGGATACTTATGTTCCTGGTCATTTCCTGCATCAGCTTGTGCTAATGTGTTGTTTTATTTGGCAAGGGTCAAGCAAGGAAACCGAGGATATTAATAATGATAATGGACATTTGAACTTCCTGGGTACGCCATGTACTTGTACCCAATTGCTGAATAGAATTTTTAAAAAAGGACTAATTTGCACATGCACACAAATAAGACTTAAAAATTACGATGAACTTAAATCACTCGTTTTTCCTTTGTCCCAGAAAAACATATTTTTTTTTGTCTTTGTGACATTTGAATCAACTCTTCTTTCTTTTTCCTAATTTTGGCATTTGAGAATGCTTGATGTCATGAAGTGACTTTATTTATGTATTCTTGCAAACCTTGCCACAAAGCCTTAAGGCATCCCAATTCAGAACACAACATCAAGGAACTGAAGCCATTCAGTGATTTTCCATCAATAAAGCAGTTTCCATTAGCAAAGCTGATAATGCTACTTGGTGACTCAAATACCATAATAACTGGGAGCCTTTCTAGCTGTGTGGACCACCTGGTGTAGTCTGGGCCTGTTGACAGGAAAGTCCTTGGGTGTTCCCACCCTATCCCTCCTTTGTTAGAAAGGGGGAATCAGGGGCTGAAGAGATGGCTTAGCGGTTAAGGCACTTGCCTGCAAAGCCAAAGGACATTGGTTCGATTCCTCAGGACCCACGTAAGCCAGATGCACAAGGTGGCACGTGCATCTGAGTTCATTTGCAGGGCGGAAAGCCCTGGCATGCCCATTCTCTCTCTCTCTCAAATAAATAAATTAAAATTTTTTTAAAAAGAGGAGGGATCAGCAAGGGCTGTAGGTACTAAGTGGACCTGGCAGGAGTCTCCTGAAAAGTGCTACTGTTTATGGATTATGGTCTATGGAATTCAAATTCTGGGGTAACTGAAGCCTGCCTCGAATGTTTTCTTGGCATCTTCAATAAAATCTGCCCGCAAGACAGTTTACCAGAAAAAGGAACCCTGAGGTAAGAAGCTCATGTCCACACTTTTACATCTGATGGCCAATATTTCTGAGAAAAAAACCTAAGCTGTGAGCTCTTCTGAGAAATGAGCCAATATCCTAAGGGTGAAGGGTACTGTATCAGTCTTGATATCTGCCAGATGCCAGCTTGCTTAAAATGGGTTCTGGCTTGGATCACATACATTGCACACTGCTCACAAATTAATTGAGACATCGTGCCTTTAAGAGGAGCCAGTGCCCTCTGCCCCAGGGAACTTTTTTCAGTTAGTTGTGTGATTAACAACTGTAGCAACAACACAGTTGGTAGACATCCCCGCAAAAGCATCTCATGGGTCTGTCCTGGAAGCCTTAAAGCCTTTCTCCTTGTCACTTGACCTTCTTGAGTAGCCTGCTCCATCCCATCGCACTTTGAGCATCTGAGATGAATTGAATTATTAATGACTAGAGAGAGTGAATTGAAGCTTACCACCGCACCCCCCCCCAAAAAAACAAGAAATAAGCCGGGCGTGGTGGCGCACGCCTTTAATCCCAGCACTCGGGAGGCAGAGGTAGGAGGATCGCCGAGAGTTCGAGGCCACCCTGAGACTACATAGTTAATTCCAGGTCAGCCTGGACCAGAGTGAGACCCTACCTTGCAAAACCAAAAAAAAAAAAAAAAAAAAAAGAAATAAAAGAAAATTTCCAAGGGACAGGGGCAGCAACTAGAAAATATGTAGATGCTTAAATTACCTAATTCACTTCTTTAAAATTCCTGACTCCCCCCCCCCCCAGGTAGGGTCTCGTACTGGCCATCTTTCTAGCCCTAAGAAAATTTAAAACAAATTAATCTTGGATGGAAGGGTGACCTGGCTGCAACATCTGTCATCCCATTGATTGGCAGGGTTAATTTGGCTCATCTGGCTGGCTAGGCGGGTGTCCCTTCCTTCCTCACTGCTCCATGAGCGTCCCTCCCGAAGCTGAAGAGGATGGCCTCCCCTGAATAGAAGAGAACCAGTCTTCAGTCAAGAGTATATGAGTAGCTGTGTTTCCCTGCTGGAACCTCCAAACAAGCTCTCATTAAAGAAAAAAAGAATCTAGGGCTGGATAGAGATGGCTTACCCAGGTTCGATTCTCTAGGACCAGGTGACGAGCCAGATGCACATGATGGCGCATGCATCTGGAGTTTGTTTGCAGTAGCTGAGGGCCTGGCCTACCCA
Organism: Orientallactaga sibirica; assembly: GCA_036365145.1. Taxonomy (NCBI): domain Eukaryota; kingdom Metazoa; phylum Chordata; class Mammalia; order Rodentia; family Dipodidae; genus Orientallactaga; species Orientallactaga sibirica. Next base: position 6,069,117 of record JAEOAD010000054.1, on the reverse strand, counting down.
TTCTCTCTCTTTTCTCTCAAATAAATAAATAAATAAATAAATAAATAAATAAATAAATAAATAAATGATATTAAATTTTGTTTATTTATTTATCAACAAATAAACCCTCTGTAATGAATAAAAATACAAATAAATGTTTAAGAATCTAGAGGCTGGGCCAGGTGTGGTGGCGCACACCTTTAATCCCAGCACTCAGGAGGCAGAGGATCATTGTGAGTTTGAGGCCAGCCTGAGAATACATAGTGAATTCCAGGTCAGCCTGGGATAGAGTAAAACCCTACCTCGAAAAAACAATTAAATAAATAAATAAAATAAAATAAGGTGGACAAGGAATGAGGAAGACACCTAATGTTGACCTCTGGCCTCCAAATGCACATATATGTGTGAGTACTCAACACACATGCACATACATGAACACGCAACACCCATGCACCACACACAAAAAATTTTTTAAAAATTTTAAAAAGAAGGCCAGGCATGGTGGTGCATGCTTTTAATCCCAGCACTCGGGAGGCAAAGGTAGGAGGATCATTGTGAGTTCAAGGTCACCCTGAGACTACATAGTGAATTCCAGGTCAGCCTGGGCTAGAACGAGACCTCTAAAAAAAAGAAGTGGGGGGGGGGGCTGGAGAGATGGCTTAGCAGTTAAATTTTGCCTGTGAAGCCTAGGGACCGTGGTTCGAGGCTCAATTCCCCAGGACCCACATAAGCCAGATGCACAAGATGGCGCATGCATCTGGAGTTCGTTTGCAGTGGCTGGAGGCCCTGGTGCACCCTCTCTCTCTCTCTCTGTGACTTTCTCTCTCTGTCTATTGCTAATAAATAATAAAAAATAAACAACAACAAAAAAGAAGTTGGCAATGTGGAGCTGTGTAGGTCACAGGGAACCAGTAGGCCAGTGTGAAGAGCTCTGCTGTCTGTGAACTAGAAACAGGCAAACATGTGACATCCAGCAAGTGTTGCATGGCGCCTGTAGCAGCGTGGGTCTGTCCTCAGACCCACGCTTCACTCTTTCTGCCTGGCTCAAGGGCCTAGCCCTGCAGGCAGTTTTGCAGGCTCCTTCTAGCAGCACTCAGCCCAAAAGACGCTCTCCGATGGCTTTAGAGTCGCCAGCCCATTTCTGCCTCTTTTCTGCCTTAGCCCCCTTCCCTGGCTGCAAGGAGTGCATTGTGGTTCTTGCTTCCAGCACATAAACCCATGTGGTTCCTGCTCCCACTGGTGATCACAGCCCTGGTTCTGATCATACCACCATCTCCCTTTGCTCCAATGCCTTCCTGCTGCTGTTCCAACCTCAGATATGTCTCAATGGCTCCGTCACCCATGTCACCAATTCCTGTCACTCAGGTCCCTCTATTCTAAATGCTTTTCTTTCCTTGTTAGATCTTGGCTGATATGCAGCCTCAGCTATAGGCAGGGTTCAGAGCCAGGCCTGCAGTCTGTCCTGGGGCAGACGGGACTGATGAGAACGGGACAGGCAGGACTGAAGCTGTGACAGTAGAGCAGATGGTGTTAGAACTCTCCAAATATGCTGGGCATGGTGACGCACACCTTTAATCCCAGCAGCCAGAGGCTGCATAGTGAATTCCAGGTCAGTCTGGGCCAAGAAAAAAAGAAAGAAAGAAAGAAAGAAAGAAAGAAAGAAAGAAAGAAAGAAAGAAAGAAAGGGAGGGAGGGAGGGAGGGGGGGAGGAAGAAAGAAAGAAGAAAAGGAAAAGAAAGGAAAGAAAAGAAACAGGGCAAAACAACAAAGAGAGCGGCAGAGATGATCAAGTGGTTAAAGGCACTTGCTTGCAAAGTCTGCTGGTCAGGGTTCAATTCCCCAGTACCCAAGTAAAGCTGGATACACAAAGTCATGCATGAATCTGGACTTCATTTGCAGTGAAAAGAGGCCCTGGTGCAGCCATATTCACACACACTTCTCCCTCTCAAATAAATAAAAAAAAAAAAAAAAGCCTGACATAGTGGCACACGTCTTTAATCTCAGCACTTGGGAAGCTGAAAAGGAGGCCTCCCTGTTGGAGGCCAGCCTGGGGCTACAGAGTGAGTTTTAGGTTAGAATGGGCTAGAAAAAAATATATACACACATATATGGCAGATATGTATATACATACATACATACATACATATATATATATATATATATATATATATATATATGTATCCCAGAAGAAGGAAAGGGAAAGAGGGGAGAGAAAAGAGAGAGGGGGAGGGGGAGAAAGGAGGGGAAAGAAAAACACCTCTCTGATATGCAAAGATGCATAGTGCCATTCCAAAGGTGAAGAACAACAGGCATACAATGTCTACCGGAAGTCATACCATGTAATGACTAACAGCCAGCAGTGCGGCAGCTGCTTAACAGAGATCTATTGACTGGATGCCCACAGTTTGCAAGAGAAACGATCTGGTCAGACGCAGGGGCAAGAATTTGAAAGAGATATTTTCTCCACCCTATCTATGAATGCTTCTGTGATCTTTCTTTCTCGCTTTCTCTCTCCCTATGTGTGTGTGTGTGGTGTGTGTGTGTGTGTGTGTGTGTGTTGAACTGGGGGTCAAACCCAGGGCTCTGCACATGCTGGGCAAGCCCTGTACCACTGACCTAAACCCCAAAGCACTTCCCCACCAACAGTATTTTTCAATTGGAAAATGTCTTCTTGGAATTAAGTCAGGGATTTTTTTAATTTTTATTTTTTATTATTATTTTATTTATTTTTGGAGAGAGACACAGAGAGAGATAGACAGAGAGGGAGAGGGAGACAGAGGTGGGCGCGCCAGCAGTCTCTCAGCTGCTGTGAACAAACCTGGGTCTTTAAATCCAGATGCATCTCTCCAGCCCCCATGGATTTTTAAAATGGTCAAGTGCGGGAGAGAGAGGGGGAGAGAATGGGTGCATTGCACCCAGACACTTTGCCCCTTGCCTCACTTTGCACATACCCACACACCCCACACTCAGGAGGCTGAAACAGTGGGCTTTTGAGTTCGGGTCCCCTTACTACCCAGTAAGGGGAAAGCACAGCCTTAGTGAGACACCACTAAATATGCACCAAAATCTAGCAAAAATGATAGGTTATGGACTGGAGGGATGGCTTAGCGGTTAAGTCACTTGCTTGCAAAGCCTAAGGACCCAGGTTTGATTCCCCAGTACCCATGTAAACCAGATGCATAAGGGGGTGCATGCATCTGGACTTTGTTTGCAGAGGCTGGATGTCCTGGTGTGCTCATTCTCTCTATATAACTGCCTCTCTCTCTCTCAAAATGGATAAATAAAATAATTTTTTAATGATAGGTTATAGGATGGGCTTCCCATTTCTCTCTCTCTCTCTCTATCTCTCTGTCAAATAAATTTAAAAAAATTTAAAGATTCAATTTTCAGAGGTTGGGGGTGGGAGATGCGGCTGTGGAAAAACCATCAAAGAGCGCCAGTTGCTGTCTTTCAAGATGGAGGACAGGGTAGTAAGCCAGGGAATGTGGGATATTTTCTCCTGGATCTTCCACAAAGAAATATGGTCCTGCCAACATCTTGCTTTTAGCCCATATGTCTTGTCATGTGTTCAGACAGGTGCTGGACTTTGGACCTACGCAGCTGTGGGATAATAAGTCTGAGCTGTGTTAAAGCCACTGACGTGGAGATAATCGGTTGCAATCTATCTCCTTTCTCCTGATTCTGTGCTGGAAATGCAACCTCTCCCCGCCCCCCGCCCCCAGCGTCATACTTTTATTCCTTATGTGGTTGCCCTTATCCAAAATGGAGCAACAGACCTAGGCAGTTGAAAGTTTGGTAAGATTGAGAGTCATAAAGTGCATCATATCACACCACCTATGCCAGGAGTAAAGGGCACGCATGACTTATCTTCAGGTCAAACTCTTCATTGCCCTTAGATGCTGTGTCATAAAGGGACATGCTGTTTTTATCAGGTCCAGAGGTCAGGACAATGCTTCTAGAAAAACCTGCCTATGATTATGATAACAAAACAGCCTTCATGCATAGGGAGATCCTTCAGGTAAGCACGTGGTATGCCAATGAGCCTAAAAACCTGTTCATGCAGCCAAGGACGACTTGTGCCTTCTTTTTTTTTTTTTTTAAATTATTTTATTTATTTTTGGAGAGAGACACAGAGAGGGACAGACAGAGAGGGAGGAGGGAGACAGATAGTGATGGGCGCACCAGCAGCCTCTCAGCTGCTGTGAACGAAATCCAGATGTGTGCGCCCCCTTGTGGTCAAGTGCGGCATTGCGCCCTTGTGTCGCTTTGCATCTGGCTAAACGTGGGACCTGGAGATTGGAACCGCTGGAGATTGGAACCGCTGGAGATTGAAACCAGCATTCTTAGGCTTAGCAGGCAGGCGCCTTAACCGCTAAGCCATCTCTCCAGCCCTACTTGTGCCTTCTTGATGAGAGGCCGCCAAGATGATCTCTTCAGGATTCCCAATAGCAAGAAAACAATTCCCCCAAGCAGAGACTCGCTGGTTATGAGCAAAGGACAAAGTAACAACGGGAGAGTGGTAACACTGCTTTTATCCAGTCTTTCATCGTGGTCTCTGATGACTTCAACCCCATCACCAGCTTTTTTTTCTTTTTTCTTTACCAATTGTTTTTGAAGTGTGATGTAGGGCTGGAGAGATGGCTTAGCGGTTAAGCGCTTGCCTGTGAGCCCTAAGGACCCCGGTTCGAGGTTTGACCCCCCCCAGTACCCATCTGAGCCAGATGCACAAGTTAGTGCATGCGTCTGGAATTCATTTGCAGTGGCTGGAGGCCCTGGTGCGCGCATTCTCTCTCTCTCTCTCTCTCTGCCTCTTTCTCTCTCTCTCTCTGTCTGCTGGAGAGATAGCTTAGTGGTTAAAATATTTGCCTGTGAAACCTAAGGATTCATGTTCGACTCTCCAGGTCCCACATAAGCCAGACGCACAGTTACACAAGTGCTCAAGGTCGCACAAGGGGGTGCATGCATCTGGAGTTAGACTGCAGTGGCTGGAGGTACTGGCACACAAATTCCCTATCTCTCTCTCTTTCACTCTTGCATTAAAAAAAAGGCAGTCTGAAAAGCCGGGCATGGTGGCGCACGCCTTTAATCCCAGCACTTGGGAGGCAGAGGTAGGAGGATCGCCGTGAGTTCAAGGCCACCCTGAGACTACATAGTTAATTCCAGGTTCGGCCTGGGCCAGAGTGAGACCCTACCTCAGGAAAAAAAAAAAAAAAAAAAAAAAAAAAAGTCTGTTGGGCTTGCCTCAAAAAGAAAATTAAATAAAGTATGATGTAAACATAGTTCCAAATAAGTTTCCTACCTTAGTCCCCACATACATCATACAAGGCTTTTGGAACCACCACTGAAGGTAAGTATTTAATAGACAACACTTCATTCACTACGAATGCTTGCCAGTATTGCTTGAAATAGTTAAGTAGACATTATTCTGTAAAGTTGAACGTATGAATATCTATATTAGACTCCTAGGGCTGCTGTAAGAAATCACCACAAGTTTGTTGTCTTTAAGGCAGAAATGTATTCTATCACAATTCTGCAATTCTGGAGACCAGAAGTCCTGAGTCAGCATTCCTGGGTGAAGTGAATGTTTTGGCAGGAGAGCTTGCCTTCTGCTCTTCGGTGTAGAGTGAAACCTTGCTCAGCCGCCCACTTACAAGGACACTTGTGATTGCAGTTAAGCAATGGCTGAATAAAACAGGAAAAGTCTCCCATCTCAAGATCCTTCACTCAATTACAGCTTCAAATATATGCATATATATATTTTTTCCCGGTGTAAGGTAGCAGTCATAGGCTTGGAGGTTTCTGATGTTGACACATTCTAGGGGTGTGTGTGGGGCGGGGATATCTTCCTCAGCCTACCACAACTCCCTAGCAATTCCACTCCCATTAGATGCTCTAGAAACGCTCCTGCCTGCTTACATCTGGTATTATATACAACAATGTTCATTTTCCAATCTGCAAAAACCCTCAGGAACCCCGAGATGTCTACTGATTATTAATGAGTAAGAGCTAATACCACTGCTTTTGGTTGCCACCAAGACTGTATCTTAAGTCCCTATTGCAGAAAACACCACACACTGATGTTGCAAGACATAGAGAAATGAAGCTGGAACATTGCTGGAAGCTTCCTTGCTGCCTGCTAGTTTTCTTCACGAAAGTAAGATAGGCATTAATGGGAAAGAAGAAGGGTGTTCATGGGGGGCGGGGTAAGAGAAGATAATTGGAGGGGAGAGAAAAAAATATATGTGATATATTTTAGATTATGCTTCATAGGGAATTAACTGACACAATCCTGGTGGTCCATTTTTAAAAGATAGTTAAATAAAACACTAAATCAAGACTGCCAACAGGCCCGCTATGGCTCAGGAAACATTGCAGAAGAGGGGGCAGAAGGAGTGTAAGAGCCACCAAGCAGGTAGGAAGATCCTGAGGCATGGTCCCCTGCTACCCCACAGGGATTGACTGAGGCCTTCATGACCCCACGGTGAATGACCCCACTGAGCAGGGTCCCCAGGGTAATGGGACCTGGGGCAAGGGGATTAAAAAAAATTAATATGAAATAAAAATTAATATTAAAAAATCGCCTAGAAAAAAAAAGATTGTTAAATAACCAGTGAGCATGCTAAAGAACGGAAGTGGTGGATGACCAGGTGTGGATTTAGTTGGAACAAATCTTGTCAAACTAACCCCATTTCTCTGGTAGATGAGGGAACCATGGTCGATACTGGTTTGAGTGGATGGTAGGGGAGCAAGCATCATGGGTAAAAAAATTTTATTCTTTAAAAATATTTGTTGTGTGGCTGTACATGTCAGATACTGGCTAGATAATCATATCAACATTTCACACTGTTAATAAACCTGAGAAGAAAATGTCTGCTGAAGGCTGCAGGGCTAATTTCCAACACCAAATTAAAATAAGGATAGTAATAGTAATAATAAAGTAAAAATACCCTTTGGCTGGGTGTGGTGGCACACACCTTTAGTCCCAGCACTTGGGAGGCCCAGGTAGGAGGATTGCTGTGAGTCTGAGACTAACCTGAGTCTATATAGTGAGTTCCAGGCCAGCCTGGGCTAGAGAGAGACCCTACCTTGAAAACCCAAAAAAAAAAAAAAAAAAAAAAAAAAAAAAAAAACCACAAAAAATAAAAGTAAAAGAAAATATCCTTTGCCTAAAAATAACATTAATTAAAACCCAGACCTTGCAAGCTTGACCTTGAAGGAAAGTTTTGGAAAGAGACCATCTTCGCAGACCCAGGTTGCCTGTCACAGGACTCTGATCCCATGTACTTCCTCATTACTGTTCTATTTTCTAAATTTATTTTTAATTTTATTTCATTGGGAGAGAGAGAGAGAAAGAGAATGGGCAAGCCAGGGCCTTCAGCCACTGCAAACTAACTCCAGAAGCATGTGCTGCCTTGTATTTCTGGTTTATATGGGTCCTGGGGAATGGAACCTGGGTCCTTTGCTTTGCAGGCAAATGCCTTGACAACTAAGCCATCACTCCAGCCCTATTTACTTATTTTTAATTTTACTAATGATTGCGTCTAAATTTCCCACCTTTGTAGAGTGCCTCGAGTGTGAACAAAATACCTTTCCCTTTGTAGCCAGTAGTAAAGTGGAAAAAAAAAAAATAGCTGGGAGCCTTGAAGAGTTCAGAAAAGATAAGATCAAGGTTGCAGGTGTAGCTCAGGAGGGTGCTGCTACCTAGCACGAAACCTTTGGGTGACCCTCAGCAAAAACCACCAGAACAAGGAAATGAACACAGAAGACCAGAATGCAGATAATCTAACTTTTGAGCTAAGGTTTGCTCACCTTTAGTGGACAGTCCTCCGCAGAGATGGCAATGTCCTCTCTCCCCCAGACTGCCTGCTTGAAATGAATGTCTTTAGCATATTAACACTTTATTTGCCTCTGGATACACTGAAAAATATTTATTTGAGAGAGAGGGAGAGTATTCTACTACTGCAAAGGAACTCCAGACGCATGTGGCACTTTGTGCATCTGGCTTTACATGGATACCTGGGGGAATCGAACCTGTGCTGTCAGGCTTTGAAAGCAAGCACCTTTAAGCATTAAGGAGCCTCCTCATCCCATGGTTATACTTTTTAGCTATAAGCCATTGTGGTTCACCTTCTAGAATCTTATCTTCCATTAGTCCTTTTCTTTTTTTAAATTTATTTTATTAGAGAGAAAGAGAGAATGGGTACACCAGGGCCTCCAGCCACCGCTGTGCCCCCTTGTGCATCTGGCTTACGTGGGTCCTGGGGAATTGAACCTGGGACCTTGGTTTTGCATGCAAATGCCTTAACCACTAAGCCAATCCGCCAGTCCCCATTAGTCCTTTTCTACAGCCTTTCCTACTCAAACGTTTCAAAAGACATCTTTATTTTATCTTTTTTTTAAAAAGATTTTTAAAAATGTACTTTATTTATTTATTTATTTGAGAGAGAAAGAGGCAGAGAGAGAGAGAGAGAGAGTGGGAGCACCAGGGCCTCCAGCCACTGCAAACGAACTCCAGATGCATGTGCCCCTTGTGCATCTGGCTTACGTGGGTCCTGGGGAATCAAACTGGGATTCTTTGGCTTTGTAGGCAAATGCCTTAACCGCTAAGCCCTTTATTTTATCTTGTCTATGCTCTACCATGGCTTCATCTTAAGGCACATCCTCCTTCTGCACCCTTTTCTACTCAAGTGTTTCATCTTGGGCTTTGAAGTTTCAAGGAACAGAAAGTTAATTTGGTTGGCTCAAGGTGAAGGTTTGGTGTAGCATAATAAATATGACATGCAGTTTTTCAGAAATAGAAATCAAAGGCTGATAATCTGCTATGAATCCTTAATATTCTTGAGTATATGCCATGCAGGTTTAGGGTAAAAATGGCTATTTTTTTTTTCTACATAGGAAGAAATCTGGAGGTAGCCCACTGTGGGTTGGTTTGGTAGTTCACCATTGTAAAAACCAGTGATGTTACTTTTCTTGGTCTTTCCTTCAGGATCACAAAGAGGTCACTGGAACTCTAGACCTCACGTCCACGTTCAAAGAAGGTAGAAAAGGAAGGGAGCCAGTCTCTCTTTTGATGAGAAATTTAAGCAACCTGTCTGAAGATGTCTGCCTACATTACATGTGCAAGAACTTTATCAATAATTGCTCATAAGGGAGTTGAAATGTAAGCTATATTTCAGGTGATAAACAAACAAACAAAGGATTGCTACTGAGAATAAGGAACTTCTCCAACTTAATGAAAATAATATAAAGAACTAGCTGGGAGTGGTGGCACATACCTTTAGTCCCAGCATTTGGGAAGTAGAGGTAGGAGGACTGCTGTGAGTTCAAGGCCAGCCTGAGACTACGTAGTGAATTCCAGGTCATCCTGGGCTAGAGCGAGGCCCTACCTTGAAAACAAATAACAACATAGAAAAATGGCAAAAGACATGAACAGTCAATAGAAGAGGAAACAGTTTTGGACTGGAGAGATGACTCCGTGGTTAAGGCGCTTGCCAGCAAATCTAAAGCCTAAGGACCCAGATTTGATTCCCCAGGATCCATGTAAGTCAAATGTACAAGGTGGCGCATGCATCTGGAGTTCATCTGCAGAGCTAGAGCCCCTGGTGCACCCATTCTCTCTGTCTCTATCTGCCTTTTACTCTCTGTCAAATAAATAAGTAAAAATTTTTTTAAAAAGAAGAAGAGGGCTGGAGAGATGGCTTAGTGGTTAAGGCACTTGCCTGCAAAGCCAAAGGACCTCGGTTCAATTCCCCAGGACCCACGTAAGCCAGATACACAAGGTAGTGCATGCATCTGGAGTTTGTTTGCGGTGGCTGGAGGCCCTGGTGCACCCATTCTTCTCTCTCTCTCTCTCTCTTCCTCTGCCTCATTTTCTCTCTCTCAAATAAATAAATGAAAATAAAATATTTCTTTTTAAAGAAGAGGAAACAGTTTGGGTGAATGAATTTAGGAAAAGATAGTCAAATCACCTTAGTGACCAGCAACATTCAAATTAAGATTACACTGAGAGCTGGGCGTGGTGGCGCACGCCTTTAATCCCAGCATTAGGGAGGCTGAGGTAGGAGGATTGCTGTGAGTTCAAGGCCACTCTGAGACTACATAGTGAATTCTAGATCAGCCTGGGCTAGAGTGAGACCCTACCTCGAAAAACAAAACAAAACAATAAAAGAAATTACATTGAAATATACATCATAACTGTTAAAATAGCAAAAGTTAAGAAATTCCAGAATACTGGGATGGGAATTCAGAATCTTATCCTCACTGGTGAGGCTGGAGTGAAATGGTCCAACCCCTTGGGGATTCAGTGTGTGCTGTCTTGTGAAGGTGAATGTGGCCCTACCTCACAATGCTGTAATTCCACAGCTAGTAATTCCCAACAGGACACTGCTCACAAATGTTTACAGCAACATCATTCATGGGACCAGGACAGAAGGACAGAGGGATGCATTCATGTTAACATTACAGACCCACAACTGTAGCAACAGTGATGACCGGAAGAAACACAACGGAAGCCAGGCATGGTAGTGCACACTGATAATGCCAGCACTCAAGAGGTGGAGGCAGGAGGCCTGCGGGCAAGCCTGCACTACATAGTTTGGGGGTGGCTCAGGTTATATAGTGAGACCCTGGCCCAAAAGTGAAAATCCCAATGAATCAAAATAACAGTAGGGCTGGAGAGATGGCTTAGTGGGTAAGGCGCTTTCCTGTGAAGCCTAAGGACCCAGGTTCGATTCCTTAACACCGAAACGTAAGCCATATGCACAAGGGGGCGCATGCATCTGGAGTTCGTTTGCAGTGCATAGAGGCCCTTGTGCACCCATTCTCTCTCTCGCGCTCTCTCTCTCTCTCTCTCTCTGTCTCTCTCTCTCTCTCTCTCTCTCTCTCTCTCTCTCTCTATATATATATATATATATATATATATGCCTTTCTCCCAAATACAATATAAGAAATATAACTAAGTGGGTAAAAATAAAGGCAGAAGACTACATATATTTTTATTTATGTGTGCAGATGTGTGTGATGCGCGTGTATGGGGGAACATGGAGACTACATATATTTTTATTTATGTGTGCAGATGTGTGTGATGCGCATGTATGGGGGGACATGGAGACTACATATATTTTTATTTATGTGTGCAGATGTGTGTGATGCGCGTGTATGGGGGGACATGGAGACTACATTTTTTTTTTTTTTTTTTTTGGTTTTTCGAAGTAGGGTCTCACTTTAGCTCAGGCTGACCTGGAATTCACTATGTAGTCTCAGGGTGGCCTTGAACTCATGGCGATCCTCCTACCTCTGCCTCCTGAGTGCTAGGATTAAAGGCGTGCGCCACCACGCCCGGCGACTACATATATTTTTATTTATGTGTGCGGATGTGTGTGATGCGCGTGTATGGGGGGACATGGAGACTACATATATTTTTATTTATGTGTGCGGATGTGTGTGATGAACATGTATATGGGGACATGGAGACTACATATATTTTTATTTATGTGTGCGGATGTGTGTGATGAACATGTATATGGGGACATGGAGACTACATATATTTTTATTTATGTGTGCGGATGTGTGTGATGAACATGTATATGGGGACATGGAGACTACATATATTTTTATTTATGTGTGTGGATGTGTGTGA